>CM076571.1:927634946-928157719 GCA_034641835.2 Pinus albicaulis | reverse complement strand
CCAACACTTTTTAGCAATAAAATTTGTTCCTTGAAGGCTCAAAAATTATTTTCCACCTTTTTCTATAACAAATTTTATAGGTGGCTAACACCCAAGATAACCCAAAAAGGATTTTCTAGATCTACAACTTTGGAAAATCACCTCCCTAGGATTTGATCCTTGATCTGCTGGGAAATACAGATATAAAGCTAGATATGACAAATAGATGGTTGAAATATGATATCAAATCAGATCTATGCTTGAAGGGCTGATCCCTTCCTCAGATCTATGAGATAGGAGCTCTAGATCTAGCTTCTCAATCCTCTAATGATGATTGCAGCTGCTGCAACACAATTGCCTCTAGAAACTTCACTGTGAGGGAAAGAGAGGCCTTCTTTCTACTGAAAAATGATGCAATAAACTCCAGGCTAATGGTAAGACTAATAACAATGTGAGGGAATGATCCCTCACAAGATTGCTAGCTGAAATACTAGGAACTTCCTTCCTCCCTTTTTATCTGCAAGGTAGAAAGTGTAATTCCTGAAGGAAGTACTGCTACTAGGAGGTCAATAACTTTTGGCCTAATGCTAGATCTGCAATGTGGCTCTGGGAGTGTTGATCTATAAGTCCCAGTGATGGGAATAATCCCTCATATTGTTCTCCAGCTGAAGTACTGAAGACAACTTCTACCTTCCAAACTGATCTTCAAAAATCTGTAGATTTCTGAATATGAATGTTCTATAGAATTAGAGAATGGATGTGGCACCAATGCCTGATGTAGAGTGTGTTAGCACTCAGAATGAACCCCAAGGCTGAGAAGAGGAAACTCTGTGGTAACCACAAACCAAGCTTTCGATATGGCATCTAGCCCTGCCATACCAGAGAGGGCTCTCTCTTTGGCAACCAAACGTGGCTGCAATAACTAAATCTTAGGCTAGTTATGAAGAATAAGGATTTTTTTGAAAATTTTGGGTTGAAAATAGCAAGAGAAGGGACTATTGGGCTATGAATTTGGGGCTAGTTTCTGCCAGCAAACTTGGGGAAAAGTAAGCACAATGTATAGCCAGATTAAAGATGTAATGAGAGAATAAAACAGGGAAAATATCATTTCCCTGTAGGCATCAATCAAGGGATGGATCTACAGTGACAACTTTAGAAGAAAGAGAAGCACAAGGTTACTCAACAGAGCATATAACAAAGGATGGATTCTGAAAAGATAACCACTACATCAAAAAAAATAATCATTGTGAAAGGAGCATCATGCATGGATGGATTCCTAACACTTCCCTTAGAGAATTCTATAACCAAATTAGCATAAAAAACAAAGCATGGAAATGAATTTACAGGAAAAACATGCTACACATTAAACACCGTGATGAATCCCAAATTTAAAGAGCAGAAAAAACTTTATTAAAATAATATTCAAGGAAAACTTTACACAGTCCAATAGCATCCTCCCTCTGCTACAAAAATCCCATCCTTACACTCTGAAATTCATAAAATATATACAATTTTCTCATCCCTGTATTAAGGGAATTGAGCTCAACCATCTTCTTCAAAATAGAATCAGTTACATTAAATTTGGACTGAATTTATCAAATTGGGTGTCAAATATGAACTCGTATCTTCTGAACCATAGCACCTGTTACAAAAATGAAAGACAATTTTGTAGCTAAAGTCATGTTGGAGAAAAACCTCTCTCAAATTTTTGAAATTAATTTCCCGTTTCTTGGAATCTATGCCACAAAATCATCTCTAAAACAGAAAATCATTAAAAATTTAAATCTTTAAAAATGAGTTGTAAAGATCTAGTCAAATATCCCAATTCATGACACCTATGAATAAAATGAAATAATTTTTGGTTATATGGATTGTGTTTAACAAAAACCTCTTTAGGTTTCTCAAAATTAATTTCCATAGATTGTAATATGGCACCGCACTAAAATGACTAAAACAGTGAAATAACTGCAAAACTTGTTTTGTTTTAATGTAGGCTTCAAATATCACTGCATATCTCCCACATAGTAACATTTATGCATAAAATTAAGGAGGTTTTTGTTATTTGGTATGTGATGGACAAAAACCACTTTCACTTTTGTAAAATTCCTGTCCAAATTGATTTTGTAGTAAACTTGTCCCTGTGTGCAGCAGCTGACCTCAAAACATGCATAACCAAGAATCAATCATTCATTTCAATCATATCTTCTGATCCAAAAACTGGTTACGGGAGTGTGATATACCGTTGGAAATATTTTTCCGAGCTCCTTCTAATGGACACATTTATGACATGTTTTTCACTGAAGATCATGTGAAAAAACATCTAACAAAACCAGACATAGTAAGAGCCCATGTTGATCCCTAGTGATAGGCTGCGAAGACTGGAAATAACAGAATGAAGAGAAATCCTCTTTCCAAAGCTACTCAAGAATGAGTTGGGATTCCCACCCGAGAACACCCTGTGCTAAACAGCTCCTGCAATATCTGCTAAACAGCCCAATAATATAGTGTAATGTCAGTTGACAATTCTACATCTAAAAGATCATATATCAAAATAATCCAAGATGCCTTTCACCTTTTCCTTCATCTCCTTTATAATGTTTGATCCTTCCCAAGCCTTGGCCCTAATCTCAACTACGTAGTCACATGTGGACAAGATCCTCCAACTGGGACTATGTTGTTTGACCAAATCAACCAACAAGTCTAGGTGCAATGTACACCTCCTCCATCATGTGTGCTTCATTTGCACATGATCTTCCATCACTTGATCATGAATGCTCAATGATCCCTTTGTTTGACATCTTCAATATCTTAGTTGACTGAATCAACCCTCCATGATCTTTCTCATTAAATGAGACATGTTCTCCAATCTCATTCACATTAGTAGTTGCTCAACTACCTCATTTTGCAGATCTAGGCTAAATTAATCCACATTCACACACACAAGTGGATATTTATTCTTGTTGAGGATTGCGGGTCCCTCCACCCTTTTATTTACTTAATTCATTAAGAAAATCAAGGACTCTAATATTCCAAATATGATCTGAAAATTTGGGAATATTACATATGGCCTAGTTATTTCTAACCCCATTCTTTCCATGATTACTTTGGGCATAAGATTGTGAGAGGCCCCTGAATCCAACATAGCATTATGCAATGTCATGTCATAAATGCTAAGGCTCACATAAAAAATATGCGCCTCCTCATTTTGTTCATCTTCTAGTCTTGGACCCAAGTATATGGTTGGATGATATTCTAATACATTCAAGATATCAGCAGCTCCTGGTTGTGAATTCAACACTTTGAGAATCATGCTTCTATATTCATTTACTTTGAGAATCTCAGCAAAAGGGACTGATATTTTAATCTTAAAAGTTTCATTCTCAAGGCTGAAAACATAAAGGTATTTTTCAGCTTCTTTGATAGGTGGAACAACTGGTGTATATTTCCTACCTTCAGCGACCTTAGGAGCATCTTTCTTGCCATCAGCAATCTTAGGTGTATATTTCTTAGGCAATGTTTTTTTAGCAATGATAGGCACATTTCTATTTCTGAGATTGTATTGTTTTTTCATCTCAAAAATATCATGTTGATACCCCTTTATATAATCTGATGTTTCCTCTCCATGATTACGTTGGCCTGATTGATCATGTTCTTCTTTAGTCAAGAAAATTCCAGACATTTCCTCATCAAAACAGTGAATAGACTCTTCAAGAATTTCAGGATCATCTTCTTCATCAACCAAGTTCTGTTGGAAAGGAGGTCTCACTGGAGGATCAGGCTGTTGATTTCTATTTTCCCTTGGCCTTTGCTGATTCTGAGGTCTCCTGAACTGAGGGTTTCTAAATTGAGGTTCATGTTGTGTAGGAGGAGAAGAGGTATTCCCAAGGGCCAACCTATCCATCAACTTTTCCATTGTTTTCATCATTGAATTCAGCTTATCCTAGGAGGTAGAGGAGGAAGGATTATCTCCTTCTTTCAACTTAGTCTTACCAATTTTTGACTTTTTAGTTGCTATCAAATTAACTTCCACCTTCACTGCATCATTTTTCATTTTAGCAAGTGAAGCAGATTCTCTTTCTCTCAGCAGTATAGAAAACTCATAGTCAAAATATTCAGCATATCTTATTTGAGCTAAGGCTTGTGGTGGTTTCAAATGGGCAAGAATAGAGTCATACACCTTGTTAAACCTTTTTGAAAATTTTTGAACAGATTCATCAACAGCTCTCTTCAGAGTGCTATACTCGGTGAGGGCTTGTACTGGATTAGTCCTATTTCCCCATTTTCTCATAAAATTATCTTCAAACTCATTCCAATTATGAATTCTTCCAGGAGTAAGGGCTTTATACCATTTCCTAACTTCACCAGTAAAATTCTGAGCAAACAACCTCAACTTAACATCTTCATCATCAACCTCCTCTCTGTCTATAAAATCATTAAATTGGTCCACATGTTCTTCTATTGTAATGTCTTCATCACTTCCCCAAGTTTTGATTCTAGTAGCATATTTGCTAGGGAGGTCATGTAAGATAGCTGGAAGAACAAGAGGGGTATATCTAGCAGGTGCATCAGGTGGAGGAGGTACATTTCCAGCCATGGTTAAAGGAACTGTAGTAGCTTTAGGGATGACAGAAATAGAGGATGAAAAACTGTTATGAGGGGTATTGTTTAGTCTTTGTGGTCCACTAACAATTAAACTCCAATTTGGAAGAGGTAAACCAGCTTTACGTTTCAACAATACTTCAAAAGGATCAAGCTCTTTGAATTTATCTAAAGACTCTTTTTCCAACAGCAACTCAGAAGTAACAGCTTCCCAAAACTCTTCTTTGTCTTTCTTTGTTACTAGAGTTGAGGTATCAATACCTCTCTTATGCAAGTCTAAGATAATTTAAATTAGCTCTTTTTCACTTTTTGATCTAAACAAAACCTCTTGAATTTTATCATCAACTCTTTTATCTTTAGTACTTATTAAAATTTCAGAGGACAAGGATTTCGAATGTGATGGAGTACCTGATATTTCAGAAATGCCTTAACTGCCTCTGGAAATGGTGTTTGGATTGTCCATGATGGCAGGTGGATCTGAGTTAGGATTACTCCTCATGTATATACTTCTAGAAGCCGCCTTTGATCATATAAATTTTGAATGGAGTCACCAAGGTAGATGCAGCCTCGAAAAACTTCCTGAGCTCCTACTACCTTCAGAAGTTCAGCTTCAAAATTTTGGGAAAATATAATCTTCAGACTCCCGGCAGACGCACGAAAATGTTATCACAAAATTAGACTTGATAAGCTGCTAATCAAATCAATCTCATGTAAATGTTTCAAACCCATATTTTGATTGAGGCTTAGCCTCCTCAACTTGAGAGGGCTCTCTCAAGGGTTAATGATTTTTGATAGAAATATATATGGATAACTTTATGTGGGGTAATAAGCAGATAAATGACAGATATTGGTTTTAAATTACATCATCAAGTGCACAATGGGCTTATGGAGTCAAAATAGTTTCAGTAAAACAAATCAATCTACTTAGCATGGAAGTTGAGGCATATCAAAGTTTTAGTCAAGAGATACATATGTGAAACTGTAAAAAAACACAGTCAGTTTGTCTATATAGGAATTCAAAGCATCAAAAGATGAATTTTGAGTAACATAGACAAACACCACTACAATAGGATAGTAAAAAGATGAAAGTAGAACAAGAACACACTAGAACTCCTTCTGAATCTCAAGTTGGCTAAGTAAGAATCTTTGTATTTAGCTGAAAACCAGTCACTTACAATAAACATAGTCTCTTGCCAAAAAATGTCCAACCCTTTGCATATTCAACTTCTTAATATTTTATAGACCATTTACAACATAATATAACCTTATCTTATGCTAGATACATCGAACTCTTGACTCTTAACACCTTGCCTAACCATATGACATGGTATTTATTACAACAAGATAGCTAATCTACTAAACAGTCCTATTACAAATAGGATTCAAACTCTTAATCACCTATCTATAAAAATATTATATTAATTAAATTACATCATTTTCCAAGTGCACTAACACATGGTCGAATCTATATGATAGGATTCAAATCTTTATGACCATAACGCTGACCTCCATTAAAGTAGGAAACAACCCCTGTTTTCTAGGCATATGGTCCTTTGCACTCTTGAGACACTCTGACCATTATGAACTCATCATTTCGAGGTATTTTGCTATTAGAAATTGAAATAACACCTACCCAAAATCCTCCTTAACTCTGGCTATCCAAAACCATCATCAAACTGTTCAAATAAGCTAAAATAGACATGCTCTACGAAAACAACACAGTTTCGTAGCGCCTTTCGTAGTGCTGCTCTTTTATCATTTTTCCTTCAAAATCTTGTTTTCTTTCCTCCAGGATTATCTTCATTATCATTTAATACATCCTTCCTAGAAATTTCAGGTCATAATTCATACTTTTTCCCTTCAAAAATTTATGAGAAAGAGTGAAAAAAGCTGCTACAGCAGTTTCATGGCGCTTTTCACTCTTTTTACACTGTTTGCGCTACGAAACTGCTGAGTGAGATTTTTTGTCCAAATTTTTTCAAAGTGAAAACTATAAATGTACCAAAACTCAAAATAACACTGATTTCATCAAATCAAAAAGCCATATCAACTGAAAAACACAGTTTTCATGAGGTTCCTTCTTAATTTTCACTTGATTTTAGCTTTTGACTTTTTAATGATTGTCATTTTGCAACTTTGTTCTTTAACTCATCCTGAATCACTTTCAGCTACTGCTCCAAGTCTTCCACTTGACCTTTAATTTTTCTGTTACTATCTCTCAAGTGAGTATTTATCACTATGACAAATTTGGCTTCCTTTATTGCTGGGACAGTCCATGTGAAAAATTGCTCTGCAGTGCTTGGGGTTTCAAACCTAGAACCAGTTTTACCTTCCCATAGTGCCTTCATTATTTTGAAATATTCTTTCTCAATACTATGATTTCTAGCCCTCTTTCTCATCACAACAATTTCTTATTTTTCCAACCTCAATTTCTCCTCAAGATGTTTAAACTCTGTTTTCTTTGTCACTTCTTCTTTTCCCTTTTTTGTTCTGCTGGTTGTATACTTCTCTGTAGGTGTTGAGAGATCAACCACTTCTTCAAGGGATTTATTTGTTTCAATAGTTTCTTGAACTTCCTTGCTGCTTTCACTAAGTTTATTAGCACTCCTAGTTAAAGGCTTTCTAGCTTGAAAGATAAAAGTTGCATTTTCACCCTCAAACTCAAGCTTCTTTACAGAGTTAGCTTTTTTCTGTTTGTGCTCATCTTCTCCAATGAAGTCATCTTGCACAATGGGTGTCTCCTCTATGTCAATTGCATGTAGGATGTCATATAAGTTTCCCTTTATCACTGGGCTGTCCTCTGTATCTGTAGCGGCTGTCTTTCCCTTTAATGCCACTGCTTGGCTTCTTGTTACTCCTTTGATTTCCTTCCTGCTGACATCTTGTTTCTGCTTTGCCTCTTTAACAATATTTGTCCTATGTTTTGCAGGTAATGGATTTGGAGTATGAAGAACTTGTGCCTGCTCTTTCCTTTTCTCAACTTGTTTTCTTGGCTTCAGTTTTACAAATTCCTTTGGTTTTGCAACTTTAGGTTGACTAGACTCTGCTACTGGTGATGATGGAGTTCCTTTAACTTTAGGGTTTCTAGCAAGAGTTAGTGTTTCCAACTCAAAAAAATTTATAAACAAAAAGGATGACCAATCCTTGCCTATATTCTCAAGCTCATTCAAAATCAACAACTTCATCAAACCATGATGAAACAAATATGTTTCACAACCTTCATATTTGGCTTGTACTTTAATCAACCATTTTAGCAAGACTCTTATGCAAGTAAAAGGGAAAATCAAGTGAGATCTTACCTGTGAAATGCAGAAGCAGCTTGAAAGGATATGTTTAGACCTTATGATATCTTCCTTCACATGTAAAATATCTTTGGATGTTGAGCAGCAGCTTTTCATAAGTGTCGTTGATGCAGCATCTAGGGATAGTGTTATTGGGGTCCATAACTGCATACTCAGGTTTCATGAATTCTTCGCATGGCTCCATATCAAATTTGAAACTTTTGAACCAAGTTTCTTGACCCCTTGGTATTTATGTCACATCAACAATAATCTCTGGTGTAATTGGCACACTTAGCATCCCAACCTTGGTAGTTGATCCATTGAAGTGCAACACAAATTATTTAGACACATGTGTGTGGCAACCCTGCAGCTTTTCACAAAACACCTACTCTTCTGAATTCCTCCATCACTGTTGGGTATTCAACTATGGCCTTCATATTTTCAGGCTCATATCTTAAACAGTGTCCCCCTTTGTGGACTTTCTTTTCCTCTGTCATTCTTCTCAAATAAACCTGTCAGCTTCGCTTGAATATCTGAAACAACCTCGCTTGATTAGGATAAAACAACCTCACTTGAATAGTTTATATCAGCCTCACTTGATTAGGATGAAGAAAAAATTTGTATGAAATAGCCACATGTTTGGATTGACACTTTAGAGCTTAGACATTTGAATGGAGGCAAGAGAAATGAGTATGAACAATTAAGCAAGATTTTGAATTTAAAATGGAATCTCATAACTGAATTATGCCTCATTCATGCCCTATCATGATAATGATGACTGCAGCATGGGTAAGTACATCGAATATCATCATTAACTGACCTATTATACCACTAACCTACCATTTCCCAACTAATTCTGAAAATTTACCGCACTTTTGTAGCTTTTGTAGTGTATTTTTCCCATTTTGTGCTACAAAAATATCCGTGCTTTCATAGCACAAATCATCTTTTTTGAACTACCGGTGCTACGAAAACATGGATTCTTGGCTAATTGCACAGTTTTGGCCCAAAACTTTATGGAATGACTCTCAAATGGAAATTATGGATATTTTGACAATGAATGGACCTTGAAAAGACTTTATTTGAACTTAATGACGACCTTTGAACTTATAAAAATCTAACCTACCCTTAACCAAATCCTAAATTGTCTTCTAAACCTAATTTGAACCATGACACAATAATGTTTTGAAATTTTTTGGGTGATAACAGAGTGGATAAGGAGATGCCTCTCCCTGAGGCAAGAGACCCATCAAAAAATAAGCATATGTCTTGGGCTGGATCACTACATCTATACGACACAGGACCATAACACACCATCACCTGTTCCAGCATTGGACCAGGTATTGCAGGAACCCATCCTGGGATCTCAGTATGTTGTTCTCTAGGAACTTATGCAAACCATGCCGAACTAGAGTCTCTTGGTCATGGGGGTCTTGTGCCACTACTGCACGAAGATCAGGCCAGTCCTGCTCTCGCCACAACATCCTACCACCAAGGAAAACACCAACAAGTTAGTTTTTGAACAAAAACATAAAATTTATTTAAAAATTGACTTCCCCGTGCCGATCAAAAATCTCTGCACACTGACTGCGCGTTTTTTCCATACATAGGTGAATGATGTAGTGTTCTAAAGATTCACCACCCGCTAGGCCTTCATGCATAAGTAACCATTTATGTGTGGATCGGACACACTATCTTCTAATGCTCATGCGGTCCTGCCAAAAAATGGGCATAAAATCCATACAAATTCACATTTGTAGAGACCACCCAGACATGAAAAGGACAAAAATAAAAATCATGAAGTATTAGCCCCTACCTGACATTGACAGCGTGAATCTAGGGTACTCAGGCTGACTGCAACTGCAAGAAAATCTCAGGAAAGTAGCTTTGCTCTGACCTCGGACCCTCAAAAAGCACAAATGATTTAAAAGTGGGTCATATTGACCTATATATCGCCCTTTTTCCACAACAGCCCATAACTGGAGCTCAGAGTATCCAATCACAAAACCTTGAGAAACACAGTGATCATCACTTCATCATGTCCAATTCGCGCCCCATAAATCCAAGTTTCCGAAAAAAGTCATTTTTAGGCCCAATGCCCACCATAATTTTGTTCAAGTACACCCTCTCTTATCACTTCAAAACTCAAGTTATTTCAAAAATATTTGTATAAAATTATGCTTTTACTTGGGGTATTGGTTGCAGGTATTACAAACATGCCAAATCACCATACGTCCCAACCAAAAAAAGTACAAGAGCAAGTATCGTTCTACCCTCAACATGATATCTTTCCTAAAAAATATTTGCATATCCTGACATCATTTCTTTAGAATAATACAACATAGGTTCCATCCACTTGACCATGCTTATATTCACCCCATATTGCACGTGATAAACACCCTTATAGGTCGGAAGAGCCTCACCATCCATGGAATCCATCACTCATGTAGACCACACGCTAAATTCTGGAGACATGAAAATAAAATTTGGCCTGAGAACCACTTCATGTTCGTACACCCATCATCAAACACCAAGTCAATTTTTACCCATTGCATGTTAAAAACCCTTTCCCAAGCTATTATTCTCTACAAAGTGGATCAAAAAAAATGCACCACTGTGTGTCACATTTGGCCTTTCACACCCTCATAAGCATAGCCCATATGTGACATTTCATCCACCCCACCACCCTCACACCAAGACCTGCAACCAATGGGGCCCCCACCCTCGAAAAAAAACACTCCTCACATCATCGTGCATGCTTATTCATGTTAATGGGGCACCCGTCTTTGTGATTTTACATCCAAACCACTTTCATATTCTTTTGGCAAGTGTACAAAGATTTTTTAAGAGAAGACTCCCACCCATCCATTTACATTTATTACTTGGAAACGGTCCCTAATCAATCTTGGTCGGAGCTGAGCATTCTTTACCACACCCAACCATGACGATCATAGCAAGCATATACCCACCCTAAATATCCTACTGCTTCCAAAGGTTACCCCATCAGAAATTGTTATGACTGTCGACAATCACATTTACATCTCCAACCTCGGGCCACTTAGCCACCATCTTTAGTTATAACCATTTCTCATCATCATTTCTTGTTAACCTATCACATTGTACCCTGCTACATCATAAACCCTGGTCCCTTGTATCAGTACTTATTTCGATTGGTTGATTCTTCCTTCTTGTTGACTTCAACAACTACTTTCCGAGAAGGAGGTAGTACTTTGGATGAGTCCTCACCACAATAGGGGCATCCTTAGATGGCACAAGGGGAATTAAAATTTCCCATTGATTTCATCGATCCTCTTGACATTTGACATCAAAACAAGTTTTCATTTCAAGGATGGCATCGTACTTCGTAACCGTTGCACTTTGTCAGAATTATTCAAAGACTCGTATATCAGTAGGCATCTATTTCATCCATGCTTACATGGGAAGGTACCCAATAGGAAAAGACCCATGTATCAATTGAGCACTTTCTCTAAAGGTGCCATGCATGTGGGTACCACATTCAGCCTTTTTTTCCAAGGAAAAAATTCCCCCAAGGGCGTCATCAACTAGGAGCAAGTCACCAACCAGAAAATTTTATACGACAAAACCGGTATCTTTCATATTAGCTTAACTAGTCAAACATCACGAGCATGGTACATGCCTGCCTCCTATAAATATTTCTTATTTTATCTCTTACAAGTTTCCTACAGAGCATGGTGTATTTTTTACTTAAGACAAGGGATCTCCCAACTCATTTCCAAAGCAAGTTACTCTCTCTCTCTATCAAAAGGAACACAGAGAAAAGAAAACATGATGTATTTCGGCTATATAGTTCTTCCTAACCTCATACATTAGAGGGAAATTGCTAACATCAGAAAATCGTACAGCCAAAATACATTAAAAATGTCAAGAAGAAGGTACAGACAAAGATTTTTAGGGAAGAAATACATTAGGAAAGATAAAAAAATAAATTTTTCCAATGGTTCAGATGGAAATTAATGGACAGTGCATGGACATCAAGGTAATTTTACGCATAGGATGACTATTCCTTTTATAGTCGCACAGTCCTGAAGATGGAAAAATTTCACCATCCGGTACCACTTGGCATGCTCGGTTAAGATGATTCTCCACCTAGTACTATCAAGGACAACCAGATTTGAGACATGTTGAGTAGTAAGTGCAGCCCACAAAGGAATCCCTCCTCCACTCTTGAGTGACTATCAATCTTGGGCAAAGAGAAGGAGGAGAAATTAAAAAAAATTCTCTATAAACAAGCCTTTGGAATAAGAAATGGAGACACATTGTTATGTTGGCCAAATTTCTTAATAGCAAACCAACTTGCATAGTCAAGCAGCAGAGGGATTGGAAGGACTCATATGTTGGCCAACCAACATCTCAGTCTAAGAGAGAGAGGTCCACCATTTGATATTGATCTACCATCCTTTGAGAGAGGGAAGAGACACTTATAGGAAATTGAGGGAAGGAGACCTCATTGTTTTGGGTATCTGAGGAACCTCTTCAAGTGTTTATCATTGTATCTTTTTTCACCACTAGCACCTAATAAAGGGGGAATTCTCCACTTGTGTTATTAGGTTGTTTGCTCCATCAAGCTTTTGTATTTTGCATCTTGTGTTTTTTTTTTTTTATTAGTGTTGTATGCTTAGCTTTCACTCAAACTTAGGTTACATTATGTCAAATTTGTTCCACTAACAGTAGACAATCATTTTTCTCTTTGATCTTGTGTAGGTAGCAACCAACTTGCTAAAGAAGAGTATTTTGTACACCCTTGCGCCAAATACACTACCACAACCATGTTACAAATTTATAATACGATGAGTGAGATTGGTTTGAAAATATCATCATAATGGGGTCCACCCTATGGAAAAATATCGCAGTATGAGGTCAAGATGCATAACGCAACGGAAAAGTGATACGTCTTAACCTATATTCCATTAATGAAAATGATACCTGCAATGATAGGTCTGTGTTCATGGATACGAAGTGTCGTAAAATCATCATTAAGTCTTAATTTACCCTATAACACAACCTTCCCCAACACTTCAAGAAAAAATTTAAAAATTTCATGAAATTATAATGTTAAAAATAATGAACTATATAAAAGTGGGTTTCTAAAGTTTCATTATAAAAGGAGTTTTCAACTCACCAAAATTAATTTAACTTTTCAAGTGTTGGGAAGAGAGAGCTTTGGAGAAAACTTGAGAAAATAAATTCAATCAATCTCTCCAACGAATTCGTCCACCACGGTTTCCAGGTAACTCTAAATCCTAATCTTTTCAATTTAATTGCAAATTTTCACAAATTCATTTGATTTTCACTGGTGAATTTTTTTTTTTAAATATCTCTTTGCGTGTGCACAAGTTGACACTTTAAAAAATGCGTGTAGAAATCCCTACACATGATTTTCCAAAGGGAAATTAGTGTGTATATGAGATTATCTTTTAATAAATCCACAAACGCGCAGAGAAAAATGAAAAACTTGAATTCTAATGGATGAAATCTCTTAATTTTGCAGTATGTCAATCATTTGGGGAGAGATGTAACACAGTGATGTTGACAATGAGGTTTTGAATGATCCTGAATCATTTGATGCATTAAGATATTGTGAATTTCTCAAGTTTTTTACTATGACAAATATGAAAACAAAAACTCTGTTTTTGGAAATGCTTATTCATTAGTGGGGCCCAGAGCAAGAATATTTTATGATTGATCAAATTCCATTACAAATTCAAGTAGAAAATATCTAATTCATCACAAGACTTTCCCAAAGAGGGGAATCAGTCGATCCGAGAGGGAGGGACCTTGGAGTCCTTAATGTTTCATATTACATAATATTATATAGGTCTATACTATACATCAGAGACAGCCAAGGTCAGATCACAGATTCTGATAAAAAATGTCATAAGGATACCGATCAAAATCATCCTCTTCACTATTGTCAGAATATAAGGTTTAGCCTCATTACATCAGGCTTCTCAGCCTACCATGTTCTTAGCAGTACAGTTCCTACAACCAATGGTCTTTGATTGGTGCACAGCGCTCTTGTTCAGCATGAAAAATAAATTGACATTAGTGAGACAAGGTAACATGAAGAATTTTGGCTATGGGAGCATACTTTGCTCATTTTTCTTTGATAAAGTCCCAGCACTTCGACCCAGAGTGTCTACAACCATTCTCATTCCTATAGATACTAGGAAGGTTATATTAGTATACTTGATCAAGAGACTTGGTGGAGGCGAAGTCACTCGAGAAACTTTTGATGACGAGTTCTTCCTCTGGTGGGAGAAATAAGTTGTAGCCATATATGATTACCCATATACATGATTAGATTATCGAGAGGACCCAAATCTAGTAATTTCCGAGGGCATTGCATGGGGAAACATTGGTAAAATGGTTTAATTTCATCTTATTTAATTTTTTTATTTTTTGAATACGATCTTAAGTAGTGAAAATTATTTTTTTGTGAAACAAAAATATTACAAGATTAAATGTTCATGATGTAGATGTTGGACTAGTGATACCTGAGGGTATACCAAGGCACAGGCCTGGTGGAAAGAGTGACATCAAATTCTAAGAAAAACCTGCATGCAGTTGAGAGCAACTTAGATAGTTTCACTCACCATGTTCCTATGGTAGCAATCGAGGATCTCCCTAAGGCCATGCAGGGATGAGTGGTTGGAGTACCATGAGAGTGGGTGTGGCTCTTCCGACGAGTGGTTAATGCCATTGTATTCTTCTGAGATTCTCATCTAGGGCAGGGCCCGCAGACTTAGATTAGATGACTAATATTTTTGAGATATGGACATGATCAGGCTTAAGCCCTAATTTTGTAGGACATTTATCCAAATTTTGTAATATTTTGACATATTATTCCTATCTATATATGAATATTTCGTGATGGTTTGATTATATATAAAGATGATTTTATGATATTTTGATTTTTAATGTGATGAATGATTAATATGCCAATTTAGTACTTGATTAGCTATAGAATTAGCAAGTGAATTTTCTGATCATGGAATATGAATGAAAGTAATCAAATTGAATTATCTTTGTAATAATATCACTCTCAGAAATTGGCGATGTAACCAAGTACCCCTCATGTTGTAGCTCCTAGAGACAACCTTGAGTTTCAAAAGGCCAATGCCTACGACATCTTAAAATCAGAGGTTAAAAGTAGACAATTATAAGGATGCCTCTAATAGAATATGGATCAAGAGAAATAATGGTTTTGGTGGTTCAGGAATGGATATGACCTTGGATTCTGATTCATGTGAATTACCCTATAGTACGAGAGGGATCAGGAGGTTGTATCGTTGGATGGATTTCAAATGGGCCAAGTATGAAACAATGAGTAGAGACTTTCAAGATATGTAGAGGTTCTGAGGAGGAACAGATGAAGAATCCACAAGAGACAGGCCTAAAATTCTTAAGGATATGTGTAATGTTCCCAAAATTGGAACAACTACACTATTGGGAATATCTCAAGATATTACCAATGTGGAGCTTCAGTAATATGTAAAACAACCCCAATGGAGCAGTAGTGAATACATTAGCACATAAAATACTGGAGAATCCAAATAGCCATCATATTATATCATAGCAGCATAAGATATACAAATCCTTAAGGAAATGATCACTCAAGAAAGGCACTACAAGTCTCAAGAGAAATGTACATGAAAATATGAGGAGCACTGCTACATGAATAAAACCCTAGGCTATAACTACGCAGCTATATATGGAAAAATTGTTGAAACACATGTCAATACATAGATATGAAAATATATGGCTCATACAATCATTTGGAGAGAAGATCTAAGCTCCCAATCACTACCTCAAGTCAATCCTAGAAGGATTGGCTAAAATAAGCAAAATTGAAAAATGTCGAAGTTGCTAGGTAGCAGCAGCAACTCAAAAATTGGGAATAAGTGGAAAAGGCTGAAGATGCTCCAATCAATGACAAGATATTCTCCAATGGATCTCTAGAGTGAAAGGCTTCTCCTTTCACCTAAGATCTCACCCTCCAAACTATCTGCTAATCCCTCACAACAAATGCTCTCCAAGAATAACGTTGTCTAAGAGAGGCATTGCACTGCTAATGATGGTAAGTGGTTGGCCCGGTGCCAAAGATGGTGGAATATTCTCATAAACCTCCCTTACTGATCTCCCGAGGGAATGGAAGCTCCCTCCTTTGGAAAACTAGCCAAGGATAGTGTTGTAGAAAACCTCCCCAGCAACACCCAACAACACTGCACAATCTCTAGCTGAAACTGTGCTGATGAAGAAGGATGAGGCTTCACCTCAAAGTCTAAATATGGGGAATGGAATCCAATCCTCCAAGAGCTACTCAAGAAGGAGAGGAAATCCTAAACAGGAATTCCACGGCAATTCTTGCTAAACAACAAGAGATTGCAGCAAGTCCAAAGGACCAAAGATGAATAATACTCGACATAAATCAAAATGGCTACCTTTCCCTCCTTTTAAACAATGAGAGCTCCCTCTCCATGGTTCCCACTCATGATAGATTCCTCCTCAAGAAACCTTCCCTCCTTTTCCACTGCGCTGGCCCACAAGATACCTTTCCATCTCCTACCACTGCACAGTTTGACTTGGTCAAAATTGACCTGGCCTTCCTACAAAAGTCTCCTTTCACACATGGAGGTGTGAAATCCAGCTCTATAAGTGATCCTCTTTCACATTAAGAGGATTTTTATTCCCTACTCATGAAATGCATGGGTCTCCTTCCCATTTCATTCATCTCCTATATGAAAATGGAAAAAATTAATGTTCCATAAAATTGGGAACATTACAATATGTCTCTCGTGAAATCAGAGGAAACGGATGTAAGTGGAATATGACCAACATTAGATATTTGTGGAGCGCGAATTAAGGAAGCGCAACAATTTTAATACATGATTTTTATACATAAATGAATTCATGAATAAAAATGCATACCACCGGTAGCTACATTACACGAATCATCAAAGCAGCAGAATATGAAAGATGATTATACATAAACAGGAGATTGCAAATAAAAAAGATAACACAGATACATACTACTCATTGTTGTAGAGCTATAAAAAGGGTCTCTTTCACCTCTAATTACCTCACATTAATATGTCAATCCGGGAGCGTTTTGTTATTCCAAAGAGTGTCTCAGTCTGAGGCTATCACTTGTCAGGGTAATGCAAGGGATTTCAAGTGCAAATTAGTTAATAGCAGACATAAACATGTAATAGCGAGCCATTAATCATGCTAGAAATAACTATAAGCTAATCAATACATAGAAATCAAACATGCAAGCCATACATAGAGGTATAAGACCAAGAGTCCGAAATACATCGACTTTTGGGGAAAACACACATGACAAACTAACAACTCATAAACTATGCCTAACTAAACATAGCTTGCCCTAAGTCATTGGGCACTTGGACAAATAACTTTTCATAGTTTTAGGCAAAGGGCTAGATCGGGACTAGGCCTCCTTGGTTCAACAAAATGATCAACAAATCAGTCAAAGAGAAAGTTTTATGGGCAGAACTATGGGCAGCTGATAGGTAGGTAGGGCAAACCATACATCCTACTCAACATACATGGAACTGATGAATAAAACTTAGCAACAACACCTTAGGTTACTAAAGAGCAGCTAAGAATTCCTTAGCATAACTAAGGGAGAAGAAAACATCAAGCTATGAAGATTCAGGGATTTTGAGGTGCCTCCATGGGCATGTCTCAAAATCAATCTTTACTGATCTATAGCAGCAAGAAAAATGAAATATGAGTGGAAACTAGAAGACAAAACAACATTAAGAAGCACTATACCATTCTACCATGTCAAGGAATCCATCAACAAGCCTTCAACATTCCTCAAAAGCATCCAAGAGGCAATCCAAACATCATAACTCAAGTGTATTCTTCAAAGCTCATATGACCAATACATTAATTCTTCTCTCAAGTTCAGCCTCTGATTTACAATGAGAAGTATGGGATAAATAGGCTAGAAGGAGGAAAACCTCATGGAGCAACTAGCTATCCCATTGGCCAAGTCAAAATATCTAAATTTGCCCTTGTGGCTTTGCAAAGCCCAAGGCAAAAAATATCTAATAAAATATCTAAAAAATTGCTAAAAACGGAAATTATATTGACTTTACATGATTTTCCCATGATAAAAATAGCCTAACGCACATTTGGGAAAAGCAGATTTTTGGAGTTCAAAAATTGCAAAAATACTTCATATTTATGCCTGAAAAAGGTTCCCTGACTTGCTGGATGCAAATGGAAGTCTTCCCGATGTCGAAATGAGGCTCATGATGGCTCGTTGGAAAGCTCTCTGTGTCTGATTTCCAATGCAAGTGGAATCATCTCAATCTGATCTCTGAAAGTCCCTCAAAACTGTACCTGTGTGTAAAAACCCAGAAAATAGCAGGCTGCTGATATGGCGGGCAGAATGTGCAAAATGAGGTTGTTTTTCGCCAATTTGGAGGGGCGAATGATCTTCAAATGCCCTGAAAATCACTGGAGACCTGCTCATGGAATTATGGCATCCATCGGTATCATCCTCCTCCCTTGAAAAATCCTCGAACTGAAACGGCGCAATTATGAGTTTTTGACTAAAAACCCAAAAAATGCTGAAAAACAAAAAGTTGCCGAAATAGGCCCAAAATTGGCATGCATGACCCTCAAGGGTCCATAGCAACATGCTCCAAATCTGATGCCAAAATATCAAGGGCTGATATGTCTTTCTTCTCTTTCCGTGTCGGGCGCTCCTTAAAACTGCTGTTCTTGATCATCATCCTTATGCTGTTGCTCAAACTGCTGAGCTGCTGCTGTTCAGCACTATCCTCCTCTGGTTCCTGCTTCTGCTGATCTTCACCACCGTCATGTTGCTCCTGTTGTCTTGCTTTGGAGGCATTTTGACCTAACTATGCTTTGGAAGAAACCAACTGCCTTTTATGAACAATGCCCTGCTGGATTGAAAATGGCCACTATACTGTTTGGACAGATATGGACATTGTGGATTTGAATAAGATGCAACAATGTTTCTTTGAATAAGTCACCTCTGTACTTCTTAAAAACAGTCCTTCAACTCTGTATGCACTTCAGCCATGCAAACTTTTAACAATGGTACCATGTGTAAAAGATGGGATAACTGCTTTGTAGATTCCCTGTGTACTGTTTTGAACAATCACCCCTCTTGTGATTTGGTTAGGCCAACCTACAATGGTAATTGTGTTTTCAAAACAAAACTCAAATATTAAAACCCTGCTCTTCAGGTCATTCACCTTAAAAATACCTCTGTCAACAGATTTCTATAAAAGATAACATACAGTGGAAAAGAAAAGAGACTCTTTGGTTAGGTGAAATATCAGCTCACCGTGTTTAAGAAAACACCTTTCACTTGTGAATTTTGAGAAATCAATCACCACCTTTGTACCTCTGGCTTCAATGTTAAACTCGATCATCAACAATGCTGCCTTCTAGAAAATGGCCCTATTCACCTTCAGAAAATCCCTGTTAACAAATCTTCAACATGATACAAAATGGTTTTTGTAAAGGCAGACCCAAGTTAGATGTAAAATCAATGTACATTGGTTTAAGAAACACACTCTCTGCTTGTGAGCTTAAAAAGGTCCACCAACACCTCTATACCCCTGCCTCCAATGTTTAAAGTTTCAACCATCAACAACTCTGCCCTTTAGAACGTGGCTCTGCACCTTTGGAAAAACTCTGTTCAACAATCTTTAGAATGATACAATGTAGTGCAATGAAAAAGCAGACTTTGTTTAGGTGTAAAATCAATGCATAGCGCTTTGGGAAGACCAGCTCTTTACTTGTGAATCTCAAAGGTCAACACTACACCTGTACCTCTGTCTTAATATTAAATGCAATTACCAATAACTCTGCCCTTTAGAAAATGGCCCTTTTCATTTGTAAAGTTTTAAGAAAACAAACACTGCTTTTGTACCTCTGCCTCCAAAGTTTACATTTAACCACCAACAACTCTGTCTTTTAATATGTTGTTCACCTTTGGAAACTCTTTGCCAGCAAACTTACATTAATGAAAAATATAGTGAAATAGGGGCAGATTGCTAGAAGTGGCTTGTTGTGATGAGTGTTTTGATAACCCTGTTCTTCAGAAATGACCTCCCTCTTGAAACATATCACAAACAACAGCTCTTCAAAATGACACCATATGGTGAAAGAAAGGCAGAACTAGGTTAGGTGACATATCAGTGCACCATGCTTTTTAGGAAACACACCCTTTGCTTGTGAGTTCAAAAGATCTATCAATACATCTATACCTCTGTCTCCAATGTTAGAGTTCAACCATCAAAAACCTCTGCCCTCGGTGTTCTGTTCACCTTTGAAGATCTCTGTCAACAACTCTTCACAGTAGTGACACAATATGGTTTCAATACATCTATACCTCTGCCTCCAATGTTTAAATTCCCATCGACAAACTCTGCCCTTTAATGTGCTGTCACCTTTGGAAACTCCCTGTCAATCAAATCTTGAGAATGATACAATAGAGTGCAAGGAAGAGGCAAACCTAGGTTCAAAGGTCAATACTACACCTGTACCTCTGTCTCAATGTTAAATGCAATCACCAACAACTGTGCCCTTTAGAAAGTGGCTCTGCACCTTTGGAAAAACTCTGTTCAACAATTCATAGTAGGGACAATACAGTGAAAGGGAGGCAGTCTGCTAGAAGTGTGCTGTGAGAAAATACCAATAATTACTCTGTTCTTAAAATCTTTGATGTCAACCCATACACAACAAACTCCTTGTTCAAGAAGGCTTTCAAACATTTAACAATTCTGTCCTGTACCGGTGTGCCCACTTTCCACTGTTTTGCATCTCAAGCAAGTCACCATACATATGCTAAGAATGTTAATACACAGGTTTGGGGTGATAATGACAGAGTTTTAGAAAACTGTAGAGCTTTTAGATAGGGGTTATATGAGTTCTCTCCTTTTTTTTAAAACAATAAATGGTCCCTTATAAGTGCAGCCCTCTGCTAGGATAAATAACACTTGCCAAATAGGTTTTGAAAACATAAATCAGTCAAATAACAGCTTTCCCTTGTAGCTTCGAGGTGGATTTGAATAGCACGGAAAAATATATGAGAAATACTTCTTAAGATTCATGAAAAAACCTTGTGCAGGGCCGGAGCAGCATTACACACCTTTAAAACTTGCGCGGCACTCCTTTGACCCAGCACGTCGCTCATACAATGCTTGTCGGGTCGGCCTGTCGGGTGGTCGGGCGGCCTTGTACAGGCACGTCGCGCCCACCTACAGGCACGTCGCGCCGAAGAAGGAAACCTTTACAAAAATCTGCCCAGGCACGTCGCGCCAAATCCCAGGCACGTCGCGCAATTTTGAAGTTCATTTGGAAGGCCTTCCCGGTGTCGGAATTGGGCGCAAGATGGCTCGTTGGAAAGCTGTGGAAGTCTACTTTCCAGAACAACTTGAATTTTTTCGTTTGGTGTCGATTTGATCCTTCAAAAATTGATTTTCCCAACACTGGTCAAAACTGGTAAATCCTGGTGCAGAAATGCATCGAGCTGTTTGTAGACCATTTTTGAATGCCTTCCCGGTGTCGGAATTGGACGCGAGATGGCTCGTTGGAAAGATGTGGAAGTCTTCTTTCCAGAAAAACTTGAATTTTTTCATTTGGTGTCTATTTGAGCCTTGAAAAACTGACTGTTCCATCACTGGTCAAAAATGGTGTATGCTGGTGCAGAAAAACATAGCGTTGATTGAAGGCTACTTTTGGATGCCTTCCTTTTGTCGGAATTTGGCCCGAGATGGCTCATCGGAAAGCTATGGAAGTCTATTTTCCATAGAAACTTGAATTTTTTCATTTGGAGTCCAATTGAGCCTTCAAAAACTGACTGTCCCATCACTGGTCAAAATGATGAATCCTAGTGCAGAAATTCTCCCGTGACATCTGTATTTTTCACATTTCTCATAAACCATGATACCTGTGTAGAAACTGAAGAAGGTTTTTCTTCTTGAACCTATGAGGGACAAAAACCTCTCTCAATTTTTTAAATTTCATCTCTGTTTGATCAGAAAATAATTTTGAAACAAACTGCCCGGGTGCTCCTTAACCCTAATTTCACTGTGGCAGAGGTATGATGATTCAACAGCCAAGCAATTTTACTATCCCTTTGTATTTTCTGTGATGAGATATTTGAGCTTCTTTTTGAATGTGGGGGATGGCCTTTTGACAAATTCTTGGCTTCCTTTTGACCATGATGGCAGAGTTTGTTTTGAGATCAAGACCCCTTTTGTCAATAGAACCATTTCATGACTGAACATATGTTCATTGTTTTTCTCTCTTGGCGATTTTTAGCAAGGAAGGGCTATTCATAATGTGCCAAAAATTTGAAAGCTTTGAACACCTATTTCTTGAAAAGCATTTCTTTGGATCTTTGGCATGTGATTTTGTTTTGCTGCTTGAACCTTTTCTTCAAGGAAAAGTCTTCTTTTTGGTATCAATGGCACACATATATTCAATATTTTCTCTTTTCTACTGCAGGTACAGTCTGACAGATAGCTCCTTGAAGAGGGAAAACAATACCTTTGCACCATAAACAGTAACACTTACCTGTGCAATGACTCCTTTATTCAATTTCTTTGTGTCCTTTCTCTGCACTTTTTAGACCCATCAGCTTTCAACAACCTGCAATGACTTTGGCCATCTGCTCATATATGGAGGAGGCTCTTCATCAGGTAAGGTATCTGAAGGCTTTTTGACAATTATGTTTGACACAACCTTTCTCTGAATGTGGTGGTAAGTAAACCACTTAAAACACCAATCTTAGCATCTTTACTTGCAAGCATTACTGTGTTTCAGAAGAAACCCTAATCACAGTGACATTGTCTCCCTGCACTGTTCTAAGGGTGACTGAGATATTTATCATTTGGCTTGGTCATCTCATGACATATTACTTGTCAAATCATCTTTGTGACTTATGGAGGTTAGTGCATTTTGAGAAACCAAGAACTTTCTTTCTGCCTGGGTAATGGCATTTGTTGTCAGCATCTGTTCTATTTGATCTTGTGGATAAGCAGGGTACTTATGATTTGGAATTTTCACCAATGACATGCCTTTCTTCATTTCAACAATTCACATGATTTGAAAGCTTCAGATGACCTCCTTTATCAGACCAGACTCTTTTTCCTAGCATATTCCAAACTCTGTTCCTGTTATGACCATCAGTCACATTCATAAAACCTGGAGTCCCTGTTTCATTTGTTTCAGTTCAAGTCAAACCTGGACTTTTGCAATCTTCTAAGTCAATACTGGCCTGCGCCCTCTGCTTATGGATGAAGGAGGCGCCCTAACCCTCTGCTTGTAAATGAAGGAGGTTCTGGGCCTTGACAATTTACCAGTTTGCTGAGACAGTGGTGACCCTTTCTTACTGTGATTTTCATGCTGGAAAGAGCTGTAAAGTCTGGATGAGTAGCTTTCTGTTTTGCAGACATATCTCAGGCTCAAGTTACATTTAGAAGCAACTGTTCCTCTAACTGTAAATTCAAGCATTTACTCCATGAGATGAAATTATATTTCCTGCCTTTGTAGAAACCATAGAACACTGTGAAAAACCTAATAGTCAGCTTGAGATTGGGGTTTATGCAGTGCTGAGATCTAGGGGATGTGAGTGGCGCGACTTAGGGTTGTTTGTCAATTTCATTTGAAAAGTAAGAGGTCAGTCATGGTAGGTCTGTTGCAGATGGAGGCTTTTTGGCTTTTTGATGATTGCCAAGGGTGAAATGTCTTAAAGCGCCACTTCCTAACATAGGGGATACTCTTGAAACAGATGTGGATTTGCCTTTTAAAGCTGATGGGCAGACCAATAAGGCTGAAGCTAGATAGGATTGTGATATGAGGTTTTGATTTCGACATGGGCGAACTGAAAAGGTAGAAGGGTGAAAAAAGTTTTAGGAGGGTTTTCTGGATGACATATTGACATAAGGAAATCAGTTTCTAGAAAACTCAGCTGAAGATATAGTCATCACTAACATGTAAAAAATACTGATGGCTAACAGTGGCTCCATTTGGGGAAGGCAGCTCCTCGTCAGGAGGTGTCCAGAATTCAGATTTTTGGATTATGAAGACCAGTGCCTTATCCATTGGTGCAAAATTTACCCTTCTCTTGATGTTATTTCTGAAAAGTGTCAGCATGTTTAACATCAGTGATACTTCTACCTACCCCACTATCTTTCCTAACATTTTTTCTTCTGTTTGGCGCATTTGAACTAGCAGCCTTTTGACAATGCATATTTTTCTTTTTGCAAAATGAAACTATCTATTTCTACTCTTATATCTGCCGGGAGTTCAGATTAAGCTGATGAACTCCTTCATTTTTCTACCTAAAACTAGATCGACTGTCAAGATTAAGCAGTTTGACAGGATTTCATTCTCTAATCTACAACATGAAATTCAAAAATGATCAAATCAGGATTAGGCAGTCTGATTTTTCATGCATTTGCGGCATAAAAGACAAGCTGCACACAAATGTTATTTTGCAACAAAAGGAAACTAGACAAGCGGGGCTAAGATGTACAATGTGTTTTTCATCCCTCACTTCTCTCTTTGGTTCTGTTTTAGGCATGTGGAACCAGAATCTCTCCCTAATCTAAGCTCTGTGATAAGTCAATCTTACACAATGTTGACTATCTTGGCACTCACTAACTTATCAACAAATAAATTTAAACATGCTCAGCTATGATTAGGCTAGATAGCTGAACAAGACATTGGAGCACTAGTAGCGGCATTTAGACTTGCTCGCTTTCTGAAAGACTGTTTTTTGGAACATGGGGCCTTTGTTCTATCTTTACTTGCCCTTTTTTCTGCTTTTTCACTTTTCTTCAAAAAATCTAAAACTGAAAAGATGCTCGCAAGGCTGAGCTTATTTTCCACTGCTGTCTACCTATCCTAATTTAAACTGTACACAACATACACACTTGGTGAACTCTTCTTTCCAATGTAACCAGTCAAGTAGATGATTGCATGGGTGACTCTGGTTTAGTTCTTTCATGATGCAGAAATAATGACAAGGCCACTCCCATTTGGCAGGTTTTTGGACAGTAGTACTTAAGCCTTTTCTCATTCTTGGTAGCAACTTGTTTATGATAGAAACTACAACTCTTTTAGACTTTTCAAGGAAAACAACAACTGGATCTTGGAATAATACCTGATCTAGAGGATTTGAGATATAGGTTTCATTCAGGATTACTCTTTCTCCCACTTGACCATATTTGGGACCCCCTTGGTACAGCAACTCTTCCCCTTGCTCATGATTACTTGAAATGACAGGTTCATCATATATTGCAATGTAATTCTCTTGCCAAGCTGATGTGTTTTGATAGGGCGGGCTGAAAATTGTGTGAAGGTCATCAGGTTGATGAGCAGGGATATACTTTGACAGTAAATTATCTTCAAAGGATAGTGTGACAACTCTCATTTGTTTCTCAACCTCTACTTCATCATCTGCAATTTGTAAGTCAATGGAGCTTGGTGGCTGCAGATCTGGAGTTAAGGAAGATTCCATGTCCAAAATGACTTCCTCAACTATTTCAGGAAAAGGCCTCTCATTTACAACCTGCTCGAGGATTTCATCATCTTCCTCAAACTCATCATCAAAGCTGAAAAACTGTTGATTTCCAATCATGTGCATGTTATCTCTGACGGGCTGAAGTGAAGTAGAGCAAAAAGTCCGAGACTCTTCACTTACTTCTAAACTCTCAAGGTTCTCCTCATGAGTGTCATAGATGACCGGTAATGGCTGCTTACTTTTCTCAAATTTATGAAACTGAGCTTCCTCCCAAAAATCAAAAACCGAGTTTTCTGCAAAGTTAGCTTCTGTTTGGAAATCATCATCATAATCAAAATATTGATCAAACCTTGGAAAATCATCATTATAATTAATCTCATCAACCATGCATATTGGACTATCAGATTTGTTTTCTTCAAATTGATTTACAAATTTACTTTTTGACTTATGATATGCAAGATAAACAGGAGAAAGATTAGAAAAGTTGTGGTTATGTGAAGATTCAGAGGCTGTCTGTATGTTTATAAGTTGATCTATTTCCTCTTCAGTTAAAAAGGGAAGCATTTTCCTTTCTCCACAACAATCCTCTTTCTCTTGGGAAATCCGATTTAAAGGATGAATGTCTTTTTGGGCTTCACCTATGAGAGATGATGAATCATCACTCATGTCCTTAGAGAGATCCCGTGGGTTCTCTTTCATTTCTTGCTTGTTTTCATCTTCAACCAATTCTTTGTGATGTTGAGGATAGTTATCATGTAATTCATGAGTTTTTTCTGATATATGTTCAGGGGGCCAATTTTCTTTTATGAACTCAAATGACTCCCAGCATAAAGGTAGAGATCCTACAGGTTTTGATTCTTCTTCCATTTCAGAATCTGTGATTTCAAAATGGCTGATAGTGTCTTTAGAGCATTCCTCTAGGTTATTTATTAGGCCTAAGCATTTGACCTGACTTGAGTCAAAGGAATACAGGTTTTTGTAGGGTTGAGTTACTTCTAGTCTTAGGTTTTCCATGACTTCTTTAGGCATGAGGTTATGGGAGGCACCAGAATCTAACATGGCATTATGTAATATCTTGTCCCGTATGTTCAGGCTTACATAGGAAGGAGAAACAGATCCTTCTTGATATTGACCTTCTATTTTCGGGCCGGATAAGAGCTCGGGTTTGTTTTTAGTTAGATTTAAAGTATTTGCCTTGCTCCCTATGTCAAAAACTTTGAAAATTTGAGATCTATACCTATCTACAGTTATTAGCTCAGTAAGGGGTATGGTAATTTTTATTTCGGAAACTTCCCCTTCGAAATTAAAAGGAGTTTGTAGTTTGGGTAGATTTGTTTCAGCTTTTTCGGACATGACCTTTTCTATGCTCTTAATTTGTTGATTCTGGTTTGAGACCTTGTTTGACACAGTCGCCTCGGGAGTCTTTGTGGAGGTACTAGGAGTATCCGAGCTAAGACTTGTTTGAATAGTTTTATCTTTGTTTTGGTCAATTTTCTTAGCCATAATTTTGTTGCTATCCGTGGCTTTTTTAAGGATGGTGTCAGAGATTTTAGCAGTGTCAGGGCTACTCTTCTTGGAGTGGTCTTGGTTTTTTCTGCTTCTAAGGTTATACTGCCTATGAGCTTCTATAATGGCATTCTGAAAATCTATGGCAGGATCTTCGAGATCTTCATAGTCGGTTTCGTCCTGACTTGGGGAGCATAACTCTTGCTCTTCTGCTGTGAGGTAAACCTTACTCTCGTTATCAGAACCTATGAGGTTCCAATTATTTTCATCAATGGGTTCAGTATCCTTATCCTCTTTATCAACATAATTCTCACTGAAGGATGGTCTGATTTGCTGATCATTTCCTCTTGGTTTATTTTGAGACTGACCTTTTCTAAAGCCTTGGTTCTGGTTTTGAGGGTTTAGTTGGTTTTCCCTAGGAGGAACTTTTTCACTCATTTTTTCCCACATCTTTGTCATGGATTTGACCAAGCCATCTATTCTAGGATCTAGGGAAGGAGATGAACTGGATAACTCATCTCTATATGGGACTTTTCTTTCTAATCTAGTCCTAGCTCTTTTTTCTGCTAAATTGGCTTCTTGTTTTATGGCTACTTGTTGCATTTCCTCTAGGGTAGGGGGATCCTTGTCTCTCAGATGATATGTCATGTCTGGATCAAAACCCTCGGGGAATTTTTCCAAGGCTAAACCAAGTGGGGGTTTGAAGTGAGGTGGGAGGGCGTTATACACATTGTTGAACCTAGTGCAGTATGCCTGGACACTTTCCCCATTTTCCCGTTTTAGGTTGTTATATTCTGACAGAATTTGAATAGGGTTCCTTCGGACTTCCCACTTGTCCGTGAAGATTTGGCAGAGTTCTAGGATGTTGTGGATGCTGTTTGGAGGCAAGCTTTTAAACCATGTTTTGGGTTCTCCACCCAGGCTTTGGGCGAATATTCTCATTCTGACGGTTTCGTCGTGTACTTCCATGTATTCAAAAGCATCGCTAATCCTACTTACATGCTGTTGAGCTGTAGTGGTTTCTTCTCCGGTAAAGTGTGGGATTTTGTCTTGATATTTATTTGGGAGAGGAGCCAAGGGCGGTGGCAACACCAAAGGTGCGTACCAGGCTGCCATGACTGGAGCTAATGGATGATGTACAAGATGAGGACTAGTAAGCTGAAATGAAGTGGTATGAACAGCGGTGGTTTGACCAGGTGTGACGGATGAACTTGGACTAGTGATCTGGTTTTGAGCAGATCTGGGGTGATAAGAGCCAAACTGATAGAGAAGCTGGAAATCAGGAGGAGTGGTGGGTGAAGTTTCTCTAATAGGACTCTGTGGTGGGTTTAGGGGTTCAAGATCGTCAAAGTTAATCTTACTATATGATTTGCTTCTGGGAAGAGCTTGTGATGACTCTAGTTCAAAAGGTGAATCTAGTAGGATAGTGCGATGTTTAGGTACAAATCTTGCTCTACGGATGGATCTACCAGTAGCTAGATGGTCAGTTTCAGAAGCTTGCCACAGAATCTTTTCTGGGTCATCTACTATGAAGTATTCTAGACTTGTTTCAACACTTAGCTAGGGTGATGAGAACAAAAAGAGTTTACTCTAAATGGGTCTATGGGCTGCTTGCTTGTTTATGTTATCTAAAGGACTAAGAGTCTATAAGAGTTCGCTAAACTGTCATGTACTCAGTGTCCTACCATCTCCCGCTATGTTAGTGAGCGATGGGATAAGTTGATTGGATAGTAACCTAGAGTTCGATAAAATAGTAAGGCCTACTGGAGGCTAGTGGAGTTGCGAGGTGGAACTTGGTTGTTTTGAGATATGTGTGTATGATCCACCACCAATATTGACAAAAACCAATCTAAGGGAGTGTTTTGGGGTTTTTTTAGTTTTATGTGCCTACAAGGTTTGGAAAAGTTTCCTATAACTGACTCATCATTTTGCTAAGATGGTGAAAAAGCTAGCTTCTACTCTTCAAACAACACTTAAGTTTTCTAAGTTTGATTGAGACTTCGAGAATTCTAAGGTGTACTTAGATTGTCACTAAATCGGAAGGTCCCACCATGATCGTTACTATGTCAGTGAGCGGTGGGATAAGTCAATCAGATAGTATTCTTAAGGCTGCTAGAATGTTTAGGGAAACCAAGTTTGTTTATTACTCAAAGTCCCATCGTGATCGCCATTATGTAAGGGTCTCGTGATTTGGCTGATTGGCAAGCCAAATGACAGTGTAACATCAAACCAAGCTTTGGAGCCCGAGGACCTAGCCTTCCTGGACTCAGAGAGGGCTCTCTCTATATGCGTAAGGGATATCTGTGTGTTTGTTTATTGTGCTCTGATTTTAGGCTAGTTATGAAGTAAGTTTTTGATTTTTGTTTTTTAAGTTGTGAGGGATGAAATTGATCAAAGATATAAAATAGATAACAAGATGTTAGATTAACTGGGCTATGGGTTCAAAAGGTCAAGAAAGCTATTAGATGACGATACAAGGCTGTTGAAGGGCCGATTTGATTCAAGGTAGAAAGGATCTTTAGGCAAAATGGAGTAAATGGACATCAATTTTGTGAACAACAAAGAGTTTCAAGCATCACTGGTTCAATAGATAACATAAACATGGTAGGGAAAACCATTAATCATGCAAAATGTAACTATAAACTAATCAATACATAGAAACAAACATTCAAGCCATGCATAGAAGTATAAGACCCTTTAACTTTGGGAAATGGCTATCAGACTTTGGGGAAAACACATAAGACGGACTAACAACTCAAAACACTATGCCGGAACGCCTAAACACAGTACTTCAAGTTATTGGGCACTTTGAATAACAAGATTCACATAGTTTTAGGCAAAGGGCTAGATCGGAACTAGGCCTCCTTGGTTCAACAAGATGATAATCTAATCAGTCAAAGAGATAGTTTCATGGATGGGACTATGGACATTCATAGGTAAGCAAGGCACACCATACATCCTACTTAACATGCATAGAACTATGAATGAAACTAGCAACAATATCCTCAAGTTGTTAAAGAGCAGTTAAGAATTCTTTAATGCAACTAAGGAAGAAGAAAACAAAGAGGCTATGAAGAAACAGGAAATTTGAGGTGCCTCCATGGGCATATCTCAAATTTGTTCTCTACTGATCTATAGCAAGCAAGAAACATGTATCATGAATGAAAACTAGAAGACAACAACAAAGCAAGAGACACTATACCATTCTACCAAGTCATGGAATCCATCAACAATCCTTCATCATCCATCCAAGAACATCCAAGAGGCAATCCAAAAGCATAACACAAGTATTTTCTTCCAAAGCTCATATGACCATATATTTCTTCTCTTCTCAAGTTCAGCCTTCTATTACAATGAATCCTCTTGGAATATATAGGCCAAGAAGGAGGAAAACCAACCAAGGCAACTAGATAGCCATTGGTTCAAAATAAATATCTAAACTTGTCCTTGAGGCTTTGCAAAGCCCAAGGCACAAAATATCCCATAAAATATCTAAAAAATGCTAAAAAAGGGAATTAAATTGAATTTGCATCATTTTCCAAGTGCAAAAATAGCTAAACGCACATTTGGAAAAAGCAGATTTTAGAGGTTCAAAAATTACAAAAATACTTCAAATTTTCATCAGCAAAAGGTCCCCTGACATGCTGGAAACATTTGGCAGCCTTCCCAGGGTCGAAACAAGGCTCATGATAGCTCGTTGGAAATATTTGAGTGTCTACTTTCCGACACAACTGAAATTTCCCCAATCTGATGCCTGGAAGTCCTCCAAATATGCACCTGTGTGTAAAAAACCAGAAAATGGCAGTCTGCTAATAGACCGGGCAGAGTGTGCAAAAAGCGAGCCTTTTTCGCCATTTCGGGGAAGCAAATGATCTCCAAATGTTCTGAAAATAGTTGAGGGTGTGCTCATGAAATTATGGCATCCAATGATACCATCCTCCTCCTTTGACGAATCCCCAAAATGAAAAGGCAAATTTCATGAGTTTTGACAAAAAACTCAAAAATGCCAAAAAACCAAAGTATGTCAAAATTTTCCCAAAATCGGCGTGTATGACCCTCAAGGGTCCTTGGCAACATGTCCTGAAGTGGAAGCCAAAATATGAAGTCCTGAAGTGTCTTTTCTCACTTTCCCTATCGGGCGCTTCCCTTTAGCCTCCTTTAGCTTCTCTTGGGCAGCCTTGTCTCATGTTTGGCATTCTGGCTTTGGTGAAGAAGTCATGGCCCCTTTCCTAGGAGAGGAAGATAGCACATGCTTTGGAAAATGCCCTTTTCGATCCATGTTTTGTATTTGCTTGCCCTCATCAAGAGGCTGCCATGTATTATCTCTTGGTTGCCCTTGCCCATCACTGTCATGCTGCTGCTCTGTCTCAATTTCCTGCTCATTATGTTGTTCAAGCTGCTGCCCTTCATCATAAGCCTGTTCAAGCTGCTTCCATTCACCATAAGTCTGTTGTTCTTCATATTTTTATTCATACTCATGCCCTTCTTCAAAAAAAGATCTGTCTCAGCTTGTCAACTCACTGCTTGACTAAGACAAAATTGGTTTTGAATGCTGTGTACAATGTCTCCTTCGGCATAAGACCCCTATCTCTTCAAAATTCTTCCTTTCTCATCCTTTGAATATCAATCAGCCAATATCCACAATGAAAACACAGAAAACAAGGATGAAGACAGTCAAAAGGGTTTTCTTGTGTTTGTGATAAGAGTACCCTACCTGTTGATGTTTTGAGGTGAGCAATATACTCTTGTATCTTTGACTAAGGTAAAAACCACAATCTCCTTAATTTCAAAATCTTTCTCTCTGCAACTCAACCAATCAAGTCTACACTATATACACAGTAAACCGCAGTCCATACACACAGTCAAAATCACTATTTTTTGAAGGACAAGGTGACAGAGCCTATTGTGTCTTGATGTGGTTACAAAGGTTTGTATCATTCCAAAGCCAATGAACTCCTCTTTGAAAAAAGCATCAACCTCCTCGTATGCAGCTCACCAAATATATAATGATGTAAGCACATTCAATAGACAAGTCTCTACACAGTTCAAGGCTTACTGTTTATAAGATGACATAGTTTATAGCATTTAATTTGACCATCAAATTCTCTTCAACAAAACACCGCTTTCTTCTTGGCATGGAACTTGACCAATTTAACACCATAAACACAGTCAACCACATTGCATTTACACAGTCAACAGTCACTATGTTTAAGGGGCAAGGTGACAGAGTTTTGAGATGTTCTTATGATGTCACAAACAATCTTCTATCATTCAAACCATAAGAAACTCCTCTTTAGACAGAAAACTACCCTTATTAAAACCTACTGTCCCTTATATCAGTTTTTCCATACACACCTATAGACTGCAAGGGTAGCTTTCACTCACTGACAATGCTTCTATGGAATGGACCATCAAAACTCTGTTTTTTGACTTGTTAACACAGAGGAAACCTTTGAAAAAGGTAAAAACATCATATAATGACCGATGTTGTTTGAACACTGACCCATAGTGGCACCTTTCCGAACCCTGTGCTTCTTCTTTCAATATAGTTTGAGGGCAGCCACAAAGTCTTTTGACATTAATAAAATTAAACCACCATTTGGTCATGCTCACTACTGGGCAAATGTAGCTATTGTAAACCCAAGGTTTTTAAACAAACACAATAAACCTCCTCCTTAACACTGTCTTCAATAATGTATGCAGCTGACAAAGTTTAAACTTTGTGCTACAGAAGTAGGGTTAAATTCATAATTTTTTACAAAGCCTTTACTTAATATGCATATTCTGATTTGGAATTTTATGTTAATTCACTATTTTGAGGGCAGAGTCTAGGCCTTTTGACATCATCATAAACCCATCACTTAACAGCTTGAATTCAGCAAGAAAGTAAACAAAATACCTTATAGAACGATGGCAGCCTTTGTTTGATTTTTTGAGCAGCCCTAAAAATAGTTTTTGAAGGATTTTAAGTGAATTTTTGACCATTTCTATAGGATCGCCGTGCGCTGCTACAGGAGCGCCGCGCACTGCTATAGGAGCACCGCGCGCTAGTTCATTCCTTTGGAAATTTTGTGCACAGGAGTGCCGCTCACTTTTCCAGGAGCGTCGCGCAAGTTTGCACCCAATTTTGAAGGCCTTCCCGGTGTCGGAATTGGGCGTTAGATGGCTCGTTGGAAATCTGTGGAAGTATAATTTCTAGAACAACTTTAATTTTTTCATTTGGAGTCCATTTGGTTGTTCAAAAATTCATTCTCCCAACACTGGTCAAAACTGGTGAATCCTGGTGCAGAAATGCATAGTGCTATTTGTAAGCCACTTTTGGATGACTTCTCGGTGTCGGAATTGGGCTCGAGATGGCTCGTTGGAAATATATGGAAGTATAATTTCCAAATATTCTTGATTTGTTTCATTTGGTGTCCATTTTGGTGTTCAAAAACTGACTGTCCCATCACTGGTCAAAAATGGTGAATGCTGGTGCAGAAAAACATAACGTTGATTGCAGGCTACTTTTGGATGCCTTCCTGTTGTCGAAATTTGGCCCGAGATGGCTCATCGGAAAGCTATGGAAGTATAATTTCCAGAAAAATCATAATTTTTTCATTTGGAGTCAATTTTTTTGTTCAAAATCTGACTGTCCCATCACTGGTCAAAATGATGAATCCTGGTGCAGAAATTCTCCCGTGACATCTGAAATTTTCACATTTCTCACAAACCATGATACCTGTGTAGAAAATGAAGGAGGTTTTTCTTCTTGAACCTATGAGGGACAAAAACCTCTCTCACATTTGTAAATTTCATCTCTTTTGGGTCAGAAAATCATTTTTAAACAAACTTCCCAGGCGCTCCTTAACCCTAATTTTACTGTGGCAGAGGTATTATGATTCAACAGCCATGCAAATTTTACTATCCCTTGGTATTTGCTGAGATTAGATATTTGATCCTCTTTTTGACTGTGGGTACAAAATGCAGTGGCATTTATCTTAGGTTTAATCATCCTCTGTCTTTACTCATAATGTACTGATATGGTACCTCCGGCCTTTTAATAAAGAGCATGCCTACATTTGTCTTAACCTTTTCTCCAGAATTTAAAAGTATGTCAAAATCCTTTTTGCATATTATGAAAAACTATGTTCAGTTGTATGGCCTCTTGATGGAAATGAGCTCAGGTTCCTTTTTCAATCATGATAAGCCTATTTGAAAAACACCTTTTTATGAGTGGAGCAGACCAATACTTTGAAACATAATCACTATTATGTCCTTTCACCTGTGCAATGATTCACCTCATCAACCATTTTTCAAATTTTTTTTTTTTGGAGCTGCAGATTGTCCTTTGAGAGAAAACCTGTTAAGAGATGAGCTTGATCTCCTTTTATTACAGTGGTACCCCTGCTTTCCATTGGTCTCTTACCTTGTTTTTCTGATCAAACATACCTTAAAATCAATTAATGCTCTGGCCATCTGCTTATGAATGAAGGAGGCCCCTTTCTCTTGGAAAAATGTCTGATGATGTTTGATAAGCATGCTTGGCAAGGGTTCCTCTTATATATGATGGCAAGCAAACAAATTTTAACAGAACACTACTGATTTACCTCTGCCTGCAATCATTACTTTGCTTCAGAAATCCCTAGTTGTTGTGTCACTGCTTATTTAAAACAAACATGCCTTACAGTCAGTTTGCAATTCTTCAAGTCAACATTGGCCATCGCCCTCTACTTGTAGATGAAGGAGGCACCTTAACCCTCTGCTTATAGATGAAGGAGGTTCTTAGCCATGACTTATCGACAGCTTTTTTACAGTGTTGTTTTTCTTCTGTTGTCTTTTCAGGCTGAATGAAGTTATAAGAGCTTGATGAGAGATTCTCTGTCCTGTAGATGTATCTCAGGCTCATGATCATATTGAGAAGCAGCTGTCTTCTCATGTGGAGCCAAGAATTGTCTTCCGAGATGTTGATATGTCTCCTGTGTTTGTAAAATCCATAAACAGTGTAAAACACCTAAAATCAGCTTGAGATTATGGTCTATGCATTGCTGAGACTTAGGGGCGCATAAGTGGCGCGACTTAGGGCTGTGACTAACTTCATTTGCAGATTGGGAGGTACTTTATGACTGGTCTAAAAAAGATGGAGGTTTTTTGGCCCTTTGATGATTGCCAAGGGTAAAATGCCTTAAAGCGCCACTTCCTAACTTAGGGGAGGCTTTTTGAACAGATTTGGATTGTCCTTTTAGAGCTAAAGGGCAGACTAGTATGGCTGAGGCAAGGTAGGATTTGATAATGAGGTTTCATCTTGTCATGAGAAAAGTGAAAGGTAAGAAGGAAAAAAGTTTTCATGGGGGTTTTCTAGATGACAAATTGACATATGGAGATCAACCTCTAGAAAACTCAACTGGGAATTTTAGTCATCAACAACCGGTGAAAATTATTGATGACTAACAGACCCCTTGCCTTCTTCACCGGTTTATTCACCTTGTTCTTCCTCTTCACCTAGTGAAAGTTTGGATTCTAGTAACCAGGGAGCTAAGAAGAAGAAGAAGAAAAATAATCAAGGGGGAAACTGAGCAACCATTTCTACCAATGCAACTGATGTTGAAAAACCTTCCAATCAGTCCCGCAAAGTCAAATTCCCTTGCAAGATATGTAAGGGTGGCCACCTTCTTAGAGATTGTCCTGGCATTCCGAGGGTGTTAGAAATGTGGTCTACCAAGTCAAATCATCCCTTGGCATTGGCCTCTAGAGATCATGTTGGTGACAATTCTTCAGCTAGTGTTAATAAGGCCCATGGGAAAAAGGGTAAAGTCAAATTTCCCTATAGGTTATGTGAAGGGAATCATCCCATTCACATTTTTCCTTATATGGATGAAGCCTTGAAATTGTTGGATAACCTTACAACTTCTCAATCTCATCTTCCTACTCGATACCATAAGCTTTCCTATGATCCTCCACTAGTTTATTAAGTGATTGATCAAAATTCATCTCTGGTCAATCCTACTCTCTCTGAAATTGAATCCCGCGAGTTTGATCCTGACCAACCATTGGTTGAGAAAATGGTTGAATCGATTCTACTTTCAATTGATCATACTCTCTATATAGACATGATGTTTTTATAAGGAACTTTGGACTTTAACTTACTCCTTGGGCATGACTATACTTATGCAATGGGATCTCTTGACTCTTCTCTCTTTCATGTGATGTGTTTTACACATGAAGGAAGAATTGTGACTATTTATCAACTTTTGGTCACTGACCCTACTCTGGCTCCCAATCAACCATCCTCCCTTAATGGTCCTTACATGCCAGTGGTATCTTCCCTGCCACAGGTTAATTATGTGGAAATATGTTCCATGCCCGTGTCTACTGAAGATCCATTCAGTGATATAGTACACCATGTACTGGGGGAATTGGACCCCGATTTCCAGAGTGTTGTTCTCCAATCTGATGAGAACCTCTTGGAAGCCATGACCTTTTATGGGCCATGAACAAAGTTTTGGATCAAAGTTCCTTTTCTTGTGTCAAGCTCCTTGAAAAATAAAACAAGATATTTGGAGAAAAGTTCCTTTTCTTGTGTCAAACTCCTTAAAAAATGAAATAAGATATGTTGGAGAAAAGTTACTTTTCTTGTGCCAAGCTCCTTAAAAAATGAAAGAAGGTTTTTCAGAGTAGAGTTATTTTTCTTGTGTCAAGCTCCTTAATAAATGAACCTTAATAAATAAAACAAGCTCTTCGAAGCAGAGTTCATTTTCTTGTGTCATGCTCCTTAAAAAATGAAACAAGGTGTCATGAGGATGGTTCTTTTACTATGTCAACCTCGTTAAAAAATGAAATATGTACCTAAGAGCATAGTTCTTTTACTATGTCAAGCTCATTAAAAAATGAAACAATCCCCCTTTCAATTCGAGTCTTTGATTATATCTCGTAAATTCCCATTCAATTATTTCACTTGATATCACAAATGAACCTTCATTCCATCCACCTATTATTAACCAACAGTCTACCTAGGTGAATGAGATGAAGCTTAGGGGGCATGTACCTCGAATTGATTCATTACGTTGGGGGCATGCAATTTTATTCCAAGCATATTTTGTCCCCGTTTTAAGCTTTTGTAAAAATGAAACCATTCTTGTACACCTCTCGTAATTGCCCTTTTATCTACCTCTTCTTCCAAATGAGCCTTGGTTTTCTCATTCCATTGTCACCATCTACTTGGTTTATTGTAAAATTTCACTTGGTTTTTACCCTTTCCTGGGGAACCACTGCGATAAGTGGTCTTATTAGCCAACCTCTTGACCTTTACGTGTTTTGAGAAGTTCCATCGTGACCGCAACTAGTTTCTACCCCTTATACCACTCGTTCCTTCAAGAGGATTCAACTTTAAGCTTGATCCGGATTTATGAGAGAATGCAGCAGAATACACATATAACCATAAATACAAATATGCAGTGGAAATCACACTTCATTTCATTAATATCAAATAACTGAAATTTGCTTACAGACAGAATGGAAATAAACTAGCAAGGGTGCTGGTAGCGAATTTCTGAGAAGATATGTGGCGGCTACAAACCTTTGAACTATGTTACAAGGAGGCTTGAGGGCCTATTTGTTGAACCTTTAGTTAAACTGAGAGGAGGGGGTGAATCAGTTTAACACATTCCTGATCTTTTAAAACTTTTCATTAGGCTTATTTACACCTTCATTTCATGTCCAATTTAGTTTGTGAGTAACCTTAGAATGTAAGCATCAATTATTAATATAATATAGCAGTAGACTTAATATGAGAGCATTAGATATTAAGCAGATGATACATATCAGATCAATACATAAATATCAAGCACAGAGACACCAGATATAAGTGGAAACCCATAAAGGGAGAAAACCACATCTTATTATTGTTGTGATGCAAAGGCAAGCTCCAACTCCCTCTCACCACTGTTTTCTGCAGGCACCAACCTACAGGAGGCTCTATCCTCAATTCTGCAAGCTACAACTTGCAAGGAAGCACCAACTCCCTTCAATTTTCTGCAAGCACCAACCTACAGGAGGCTCCAACCTCAGTCAGCTACAACTGACAGCTATCAAGCTGCAACTTGATAGGGAAGCTCCAACTTCCTCAATTTTTCAAATTGAATGTTTGCTGATTTACCTCAGATATCAGCTCTGTTATGTAACTTCTCTTTCTGCTCTTCTTTTAGTCTTCTCTGCCTTACACTTCTATACTCTGCCTTCTCTCGATTTACTCTCTCTCGCCTCTCCTTGCATATCTAGATGATATTATTTATAAGAATTTTCTTGTGACTGTTAGCATTCCTCAAGGAATTTGGAATGGGTAGCCATATCTCTTCGCTTTCTTCCTTTTCATTTCTTTTCCAGCTCACTCAAAAAAATGTAACTGTAGGTGCTTATTTTTAATATTATAGTGGGATCTTTGTTTTTCCTCTAGAGACTTGCCAATGCATCACAACAACATAAATCAATTAAAAATATTTACATTTAATTACAATGAGAACTCCAGCTCACTCATACATCCTTTTGGATCGCTGTGCATTTGTCTTTTCTTTGACTGTGCTTTATCTCTTTTCAGCTTTGTTTGCTTTTCTGTCCTCTGCTGAGGTGTAACTGCTGCCTTTTAAATCTGGGCATATCCCAATGTCTTTCATACAATAAGTGTCTTATTGATGTGGAATTTCCGCAAGCGGAACAGACATATATCACAATCGTTGTATATTAATAATCACCCTCCCATTAAGCCGAGGCATATATATAACCCACGGACCACGCGACACTTTTTAATACAATCGCAACAACTTTACGTTAACAATCTCCCTCCATCTTAAGCCTTTGGTCTTATATTACAATCCAATAAATCAAATCACAACCTCTAATATATGAAAGGGTCGGGTCCCATATCCGATGGCAGACAACACGTCGCAACAACGATCGACGGATCAACGGCGATCAGTGGATTGCGCAATGTAACATTTGGGATGTGTGATGTTGCGATGGTGCGATATTGCGATTTCGCAATGTTGCGATGGTGCGATGGTGCGATGTTGCGATGGTGCGATGGCGCAATGTTGTGATGTTGCGATGGTGCGATGTTGCGATGGTGCGATGGTACGATGTTGCGATTGGGAAGGGTCCCACCTTATACATTATCTTTCGATCTCGCACTACATATGGCCGTACATATATACATATGTTTTGGTCCTTTGAATATAAAGCTTAATACTTTGACGCCGGAGTATACGATTCCCTAATGAAATTTATATTAACTATGCATTACATTTGTCAGCTGTTATATCTCCCGATTCAAATCAAGTTGCTTCCACGACCTTGTTGCTTCCGGTAAGTTCCGACGTGCGATCACTGCTCGATGGCCTTCTCCCCGAATCAACGACTCGTGTGCATTTTCGTCCGTCTCCGCATGAGCAGTTAATGCGCGAAGGCGCACGTTAAACGGTGGTTTTGTAATGTCGGTCGGGACACGCGTCAGTCAATTTGTGGAATTGCTGCGAATTCTCCAATACCACCTTCCGTATATGAGTGGTGCGGAAAATACCACCATCCAGCGCCAAACTACCGTCACTGTTCATATGGGTCACGGTTCCGCTTCTCCCTATCATGGTTCCATCCATCTTTATTATTTAACAAATTTCTCACTTTTCAATGTATTTTATGATTCGACTCCGCTCCATTCAATTATATATATATGTATTTCAACTATGGTTCCGTTACCATTCAATTATATATATATATATATATATATATATATATATATTTTTTTTTCGACTATGGTTCCGTTATAATCTGACGCAGAGTTCCGCCATTCATAACCCTTGTGGCTATGTGTACAGTGCTCATCCCCACAGAACCTATTCACGCTGGTTCACAGAGCTCATTACAATCTAGATATGTACAATTTAAAACACCACATCGACCAGAAGTCGAGTTCTTCAACTAAATACAGAGCATTTGAATATAAAGTCCAGAAATTAATTTATATTATGTGTAACGCCTAGCTGTATAAAAGATTCTCCGAATTTATATATATATATATATATATATATATGTATATATATATATATATATATATATATATATATATATACATATTCTCGGAATACCGTGCCTCCACCGCTTCGGCTACCGCTCTACCTCTACTGCTGTGATAATGGCTTTGTCTATGTATTTGCTTCCTCTGCCTCTGCCTTTCTCCTTTATATTCATTTCCTCTTTGCTGCCTCCATTGTCTGTCTTTGTCTCCTTGTAATTGTTCCTGTCTCTACATCTGCTACCTCCTTTGCCATCAATGACAACATTTCCAACAGTCTCCCCCTTTGGCATTGATGGCAATACATTTTCTCTGTTTTCCTGCTCTTTCTCCTGCTGCTTGCTCTTCCTCCCCCTTTGAAATCAATGGCAAAGGGTTGCTTTCTGCATTTTCTCTCTCTGAGTTATGTTCAGGCCCTCTTCTGCTGACTTTGTACCATGCTTCTCCAAAGTGATGTATAAGACTTGTTGAGAGAACACTATGAGGATTATCGAATTTGAATATACACTGTAAATTGATACAGTTCTTTCACTTGTATAGAGCTAAAAGTGAGAATAATGATACTTCATAGAATACACTGTATTAGCTTTATCTAGTCAGAGATGTATGATTGGATTCACCAACTAAAATGCTGAGAGGTTTCAAATGATAATCACTACTCGTCTTTTATGTTTCATATTCTTAATATAATGTTTCAGAACACAATACTGATCCTTTTGCTCTGTAATTGACCCTTTGATGCTTGAATAATGCAGATAACTCTAGGATAATAACTTGGTGTTATTTTTCCTTAATCCTTCGATCCTGAGGACCTGATTCATGCTTTATTTGCTGGCTGTTCTCCCCCCTAGAATGATATTTTCGTTTTTTTTCTCCCCCTGAAATTGTGCTTTCTCTTTATATCAGAGAGTAGCATCTGCAAATACTACCCCTAGTTTATATCTCAAATATTGAAATGGTTCTCTAGCAAGAGGTTTGGTAAATATATCTGTTTTCTGTTCTTTTGTTGGTACATATTCCAGCTTTACTATCTTCTGAGCCACTTGTTCTCGGAGGAAATGATACTTGATTGGAATATGTTTATTTTTTGAGTGAAGTACAAGATTTTTAGATATACTTATAGCACTTGTATTATCACATTTGATTGAGATAGGTTCATCAATGCTTACCTTCATGTCTTGAAGAGTTTGCTTCATCCACATGACTTGTGTACAACATGCTGCTGCTGCTATATATTTTGCTTCAGCCGTTGACAGAGAGATGGATGTTTGTTTCTTGCTTAACCATGCCACCAAACTTTCTCCTAGATAGAAAGCACCTCCACTTGTACTTTTCCTGTCATCAACACAACTAGCCCAATCTGCATCTGTGTATGCTGTTAAAGTGAAGCTTTTGCCTTTAGGATACCAAATTCCATACTGTGCTGTTCCTTGTAGATATATGAGTATTCTTTTTACTACCAAAAGATGGTTTTGTTTAGGTGCTACTTGATATCTTGCCACTAGACCTACTGCTAGCATGATTTCTAGTCTTGATGCTGTCAGATACAGTAGGCTTCCTATCATGGATCTGTAGAGTTTTTGATCTACATCTGCAGTCCCATCATCAGCACACGGCTTGCACCCTTGATCATGGGTGTTGTCACAGGTTTCCAGTCTTCCGTTTTGAATTTTTTCAGCATTTCTTTTAAGTATTTTTCTTGAGAGATGAAGGTGCTTGTGTTCTTTTGTTGAATTTGCAGTCCCAAGTAGAAACTGAGCTCTCCAATCATAGACATTTCAAACTCTGTTTTCATCTCATCAGCAAACCCTTTAGCTAGTTCATCTTTGTTGCTTCCAAACATAATGTCATCAACATACACTACAACAATCAGGAGTTCATTTTCATGGGCTTTTATGTATAGATTGTTGTCTACTCCACCTCTCTTAAAACCTTGTTTTTGCAAATATTTATCCAGCCTTGAGTACCAAGCACGAGGAGCCTGTTTTAGTCCATATAGGGCCTTCTTCAGTCTGCACACATATTTTTCTTTGTCTGTCAATGAGAAGCCTTCTGGTTGTTCCATGTAGACTTCTTCTTCTAAGTCTCCATTCAGAAATGCAGATTTTACATCCATTTGATATACTTTGAAGTTTTGGTAGCATGCAAATGCCAGAAACATTCTGATAGCTTCCATTCTGGCTACAGGGGCAAATGTTTCATCATAGTCAAGTCCTTCAATTTGTGAGTATCCTTTGCAGACCAGCCTGGCTTTATTCCTGATTACTTGTCCTTGCTCATTCATTTTGTTTTTTAATACCCATTTTGAACCAATGATATTTTTCTCAATTGGTCTAGGAACTAGTTCCTAGGTATTGTTCTTCTCAATTTGGTCCAATTCTTCATTCATTGCTTTTACCCAATACTTTTCCTTGCTGGCTTCTTCAAATTTCTTTGGCTCTATTTGTGATAGCATGGCTATGTATACCTCTTCTGTTTGTTCGGTTAGCTGCCTTCTTGTTTGCACTCCTACATTCTTGTCTCCTATGATTTGTTCTTCTGGATGGTTCTTTTGAGTGTATCTTGAGGGGGTTTTTGAGTTCAGTCCAGCATCTTCTGATGTTTTTCTTGTTTCATCATCATCCTGGTCCTCTTCTTCATGATTTTCTGATGGAATGTAGCAGTCTGTATCTCTTGTATTGTTTGGAAGTTCTTCATCAAATCTCACATCAATACTTTCAACTATTTTCCGAAGAGTCTTGTTATAGCACTTGTACCCTTTAATTTTGGAAGCATATCCTAGAAAAATCCCTTCATCTGCTCTTGCATCAAATTTCCCAAGGTTTTCATCATTATTCTTTATGTAACATTTGCTTCCAAAGATTCTGAAATGTTTGATTGAAGCAGGCTTTCCATGCCATAGTTCATAGGGAGTCTTGTCACTGCTTGGCCTTAAGTGAGCTTTATTAAGGATATGTACTATTGTGTGCACTGCTTCTGCCCAGAAGGTTTGAGCAATATTATTCTCTTGCATCATGGCTCTGGAAATTTGTTGAACATATCTGTTTTGTCTTTCTGCTACTCCATTCTGCTGAGGTGTTCCTGCAATAGTGAATTTTTGTTTTATGCCATGTTCATTGCATAGGTCAGAAAAGTCATAATCTGTAAATTCTCCTCCTCTGTCTGATCTGATACATTTTAGTTTGCATTTTTCTACTAATGTTTTGAATATCTTAAATTTGTCCAGTGCTTCTGATTTGTTCTTGAGAAAAGCAACCCATGTCATTCTAGAGAAATCATCTATTATCAGCATGAAGTAGGATTCTCCACTTGGTGTCTTAGTTCTAGCAGGTCCACACAGATCCATGTGCACAAGCTGGAGTGGTCTTCTTGTTGATAGCTCATCTTTAGATTTAAAGGATGTGCGAGTCTGTTTCCCCAATTGACAAGATTTTCATATGGTATTTGAAGGTATTTTTATTTCTAGCATATCTCTGACAGCTTTCTTCTTGCTCAGTCTAATGATATGGTCGAAACTGAGATGTCCCAATCTCCTATGCCATAACCATGACTCCTCAAGTTTTCTAAGATGGCAGGCTTCATCTTCTTCTTTCACTATGTACACATTACTCTCTGTTCGAACACCTTTGAGTAGAGTCTTTCCTGTTGTGCTTGACCTGACTACACAATCTTATGCTCTAAAAAGAACCTCACAGCCTTTGTCACACATCTGACTGACACTCAATAAATTTTCTTTTAGGCCATCCACAAGTAGTACATCTCGGGCCTTTCCTCTGCCATTGTCTATGCTGACTGAGCCTTTTCCCTTGATCTTTCCTAATTTATCATTGCCAAAAGTAACATTGCCAGATTTCTTTTCATCAAGAGTTATAAACTTTCTTCTATCTCCAGTCATGTGTTTAGAGCAGCCACTGTCCAAATACCACTGGCTTTTCAGATCTTGAGCAATTAGAGCCAGGTCACACTTATTCTCCTTCTTTTTCCACTGGAGGCATCCTTCTGTTTGATATCTTTTGTAAGGTGATGAATTGCACCCTTTTAGAGGACATTTGGAAGGCATATGTCCGGCTTGATTGCACATAAAGCATTTGATCATAGTTTTTGCAGAATTGTGAGTATGAACAAAATTTCTTTGATTCATAAATCTCCTTGAAGTGTTGAAAATCAATCTTTTTCCATAATTTCTACACTCAATGATTTTATGGCCAAATTATTTACAATAAAAACAGTAACCATAGAAGCAACTTGCATACCTGATGTGAGGTTGTCTTCTCCAGTTGTTTATTTGAGACAGTCTCTTTGTTGTTTGCATATTTAGCTGGTTTGAATTACTCCTCCTTGCATGACAGTAGGCAGGAATGTGTCCCAGCTTGTGGTAGACATAGCAGGTGGCATTCTTCATAGGATGGAAGGATCTCCTTTGATGGCTTGCAAATTTGACAAACTCAGGAGTATATGAACCTTTTTCTGTTGACTGAGTATTTCTTTCATTCTTTGTTATTCAAGGATTCTTCTGGGTTCTGTCTCCCTCCTTACATGCTTCTTTTTTTGTAGGAATTATTTGAGGTGCTTCATCCTTCTTTGCTTTTACAAAAATAATTTATTTGTTTTCCTTTTCTTTACTTTTACTTGATTCTCCTTCATAGCCTATTCTAGTTCTTATCAAGGGAGATCTTTGAGCATCCAAAATTTCATCCAACTTACCAGAGCTTGTTGTTTGAGAAGATTTTATATACACTTTCTTTTGAGCATTTTTTAATTTCTTCCTTAGACATACAACTTCTTCTTCCAGCTTCTCTTGTTCTCGAGTTTTATCCTTGATTTTCTGAAGTAACATGTCTTCTATCTTCTTGGCTTCTTCAAGCTTTACCTTCAGCTGCATGAGGACTTCTGAATTTTGTTCTTCTTTCACATATTTGAGGAGAATCTCTTTTTGTTTTTTGCATTTTAGTTTGAGTCTGTCAATCTCCTCCAGGGCACTTCTTAGCTCCCCCTCAAGGTCAACTTCACCTTCTTCTTCATCTTCTAGCAAGAGCCCTTCAAGTTCTTCTATGGCCATCAGTAAGAATTCAGAGGTTCCTTCTTCTCCTGAGGATTCATCTGAGTCTTCAGATGTACTGCTGTCTTGTTGAGCATAGAAGGACTTTCTGCTGAATTTCTTTCCTTTCTGCCAGTTCTTTGATTTATTTTTCTCTGACTCTTGAGCTTGATTCCTTACTTTCTTGTGAGGACACTTAGCAGCATAGTGTCCCACTCTTCCACAGTTAAATCATTTGAAGGGAATTTTACCTTTTTATTTACCTGAGCCTCTATCCAATTTCTTGACAAACTTTGCCTCTTCTTCATCCGAGCAATAGCATATGTCTCCCTCTTCTTATTTCTTCTTTTCTCAGCTTTAAATGCTTCCTCGTACTTGGCTTTTCTCTTCCGGGAAGTTCTATTTGTGGTCATGATTTTCCAAGTAGCTGGTTCATGGTCATGGTCTCCCAATCAACTGTGTCTTCTATTGCAGACACCTTGGGATTAAACCTGGATGGAAGAGATCTTAGAATATTTTGCACAATTATACTTTCTGGCATTTTTTCTCCAAGAGCTTTCATATTGTTAATAATTTCTGCAGCTTTTAGAAAGAAACTAGCAACGTCTTCATCATCGTTCATTTTTAAGTTCTCAAACTGGGCTCTATAGACTTGAAGTTTGGCAGCCTTTACTTTCTTGTCTTCCTCATGTATGTTCTCAAGAGTATCCCATATATATTTGGCAGTGTCTTTGTGCATTACTTTAATAAACTCTCCTTCACATAATCCATCTAAGATATTCACATGGTTTTTGTATTATAGCTGTTAAATCTTGTTTTGTTTTTCTTCACCGCTTGCCTTTGGGCATACCTTGCACCCATCACAAGTACCTTGTGGATTTCATTCCTAGAGACATTATGTATGTCCTCATTCGATTTTCCGTGAAGCATAATTTTCACCGTTGAAGAAAGGGGCTTTCTGGTTGAACATCCTCTTTACTAGCCATCCCGATGCCTCTAGGATCTCCTTTCAAATCTGTTAAACTCTGTACTCAGGAACCTGCTTCACACAACCCCTTGGCTGTCTTGGTTAAAACTCAGGGGGGTGAATCAGTTTAACACATTCCCGATCTTTTAAAACTTTTCATTAAACTTATTTACACCTTCATTTCATATCCAATCTAATGTGTGAGTAACCTTAGAATGTAAGCAGCAAGTATTAATATAATATAGCAGTAGACTTAATATGAGAGCAGCAGGTATTAAGCAGATGATACATATCAGATCAATACATAAATATCATGCACAGAGACACCAGATATAAGTGGAAACCCATAAAGGGAGAAAACCACATCTTATTATTGTTGTGATGCAAAGGCAAGCTCCAACTCCTTCTCACCACTGTTTTTCTGCAGGCACCAACCTACAGGAGGCTCCAACCTCAATTCTGCAAGCTACAACTTGCAAGGAAGCACCAACTCCCTTCAATTTTCTGTAGGCACCAACCTACAGGAGGCTTCAACCTCAGTCAGCTACAACTGATAGTTATCAAACTGCAACTTGATAGGGAAGGTCCAAATTCCTCAATTTGTCAAACTGAATGTTGGTTGATTTGCTTCAGATATGAGCTCTGTTATGTAGCTTCTCTTTCTCCTCTTCTTCTCTCAATTTTCTCTGCCTTATTCTTCTATATTCTGCATTCTCTGTATTTTCTCTTTCTCTCTTTCTCTCCTCTCCCTTTTTTTTCATATCAATGTGATATTCTATATATAGAGTTCATCACATGACTCTTTACATTCCTCAGAGAAATTGAAGTGAATAGTCCTGACCTTTTGACTTCGGTCTTCTCATTCCTTTTCAGCTCACTCAGAAAAATGTAACTGTAGGTGCTTGTTTTAATATTACAGTGGGATATTTTCTCTCTTCCGGAGACTTGCCAATGCATCACAAACAATAAAAATTAATTAAAAAATTTGCATTCAAATTACATTGCGAACTCCAGCTCAACTCATTTAGTATTTTGGGTCGCTGCGCGTTTGTCTTTTCCTTGACTGTGTCTGTTTTTTCTGTGACTGTGTTTTATCTCTTTTCAGCTTTGTTTTCTCTTCTGTCCTCTGTTGTGGTGTAACTGTGCCTTTTATATCAACTGACTGTAAATCTGGACAAATTCCAACGCTCTGTACATAGTACGTGTCTTGTTGATGTGGCGAGTTCCGCAAGTGGAACATACGTTCATCACAATGGTTTTATATTAATAATCGCCCTCCCATTAATTCGAGGCTCGTGGGTTCACAACCCACGCGGCATATTTTAATACAACCACAACCATGTTTTATATATCTAACAGCAATCATTTTATATAAACAATCGCCCTCCACCTTAAGCCTTTGGTCTTATATTACAATCCAATAAATCGAATCACAACCTCTAATATATCAAAGGGTCGGGCCCCACATCTGACGGTGGACAACACGTCGCAATGGCGATCGGCAGATCAAACAAAAAAATCGCATAATGTAACATTTGCGATGTGCGATGTTGCGATAGTGCGATATTGCGATTTCGCGATGTTGCGATGGTGCGATGGTGCTATGTTGCGATGTTGCGATGGTGCGATGTTGTGATGGTGCGATGGCGCGATGTTGCGATGTTGCGATTAGGAAGGGTCCCACCTTATATTACTACGTTTCTTTGGATCTCGCGCTGCATATGGCTATACATATATACATATTTTTTGGTCCTTTGAATATAAAGCGCAATACTTTGCCACTGGAGTATACGATTCCCGGAATGAAATTTATATTAACTATGCATTACATTGCCGCTTGGGTTATGATTCCTGATTCAAACTGGCTATCTTCCATGCACCATGGTTAAGCTCTGGGTAAGTTCGACGTGCGATCACCGTCCGATGGCCTTCTCCCGAATCAACGACTCGTGTGCATTTCGCTCCGCGTCCTGGTACGAAAGTTAATGTGCGAAGGCGCAGTTTAACAAGCAGTTTTGGAATGGGTCCATAGGCCACGTGTCGATTCCTGTATGGAATCTCTCCCCATTCCTCCAATACCGCCTTCCGTATATGAGTGGTGTGGAAAATACCACCATCCAGCGCCAAACCGCCGTCACTATTCATATGGGTCACGGTTCCGCTTCTCCCTATCATGGTTCCATCCGTCTTTATTATTTAACAAATTGCTCACTTTTCAATGTATTTTATGATTCAACTCCGCTCCATTCAATTATATATATATATATATATATATATATATATATATATATATATATATATATATATATATATATATTTTTTCGACTATGGTTCTGCTCCATTCAATTATATATATATATATATATATATATATATATATATATATAGATTTCGACTAAGGTTCTGTTATACTCTGATGCAGAGTTCCACCATTCATAACCCTTGTGGCTATGTGTACAGTGCTCATCCCCACAGAGCCTATTCACGCTGGTTTGCAGAGCTCATTACAATCTAGGTATGTATAATTTAAAATAACCACATCGACCAGAAGTCGATTTCTTCAACTAGATACAGAGCATTTGAATATAAAGTCCGGAAATTAATTTGTATTATGTGTAACGCCCGGCTGTATAAAAGATTCTCGGAATTTATATATATATATATATATACATATTCTTGGAATAACAGCTATGGCTCTGCCTCTGCCTCTGCTGCTTCTGTCACTCTGCCTCTGCCTCTACTACTGTGATAACGGCTCTGTCTCCGTATTTGCTTCCTTTGCCTCTACCTTTCTCCTTTATATTCATTTCCTCTTTGTTGCCTCCATTGTCTGTCTTTGTCTCCTTGTAACTGTTCCTGTCTCTGTATCTTCTACCTCCTTTGCCATCAATGACAACATTTCCAACACTATTTATTATTGAGAAACAATGAAGAACTCTAAACGTCAAAAACCTAACCCTAGGAGATGAATCGCCAAAAATATGGGCCCCATTTGGGTAAATTGGTGTTTCAACTTCCTGGGGACGTAACTTCAGCATATGATATCCGTTTGAAGCGTATGATACATCGTTAGAAATATCTATCCAAGGACTACAATTATTGCTGCAAATATCAATTCTAGAATGAAATTATATTTTCCGGCCAAACGATGCCCAAAAAACGTCGTTTAGGGCCTCAAAACGGCTCCAGAAGTTTAGGACCCAAAAAACTGCTAAAAATAGTAAGTTGTGCCGAAACTAAAAAATTGAAAGAGACAATGGTGGGGCCCCAAGTGGAATCGGTGGGTGGCCACCAATATCCACATGGATCATTCCTCCCCCCTTAGGAAGCAATGGTCCCCATTACATTGAGTTCCACCATGAGATGAGGAAACTTCTGCTGAACTTGGTCCCTGGTGAACCACTTGCCTCGGTGCAGGGGTTGGCCAGCTTTAGCAACCTGATACAGTTGGATCTTCCATTGGCGAGTGTTCTTGATTTGCATATCCATGATACAATATATGGTGGCCTATTCCATGCAGCGTGGGTTTAACTCTTTTGGTGTGAGTTCTTCTGCAATGTCAGAGGTGTCCGGTAGAGGTGGGAAGTAGGGACGAAGGTGGTCTACATTGAATACTGAGTGCAGACCAAGGAATGGTGGAATACTGAGCTCGAAGGCATTGTTCCATACAACCTTAGTTATGGTGTACGGCCCATATCAGAGCGGGTGAAGCTTGCGGTGGGGTCCAGTGAGGCGCTTCTTCTGCATATGTAGCCACAATTTGTCGCCCACCTGGAAGTTGTGTGGCACCCGATGTTGATCATGTCATTTCTTGTAATTAGCATTGGCTCTATCCAATATGTCATGAACCTATTGGAGGATGTGCTGAATGCGCTCGATGAAGTTGTTCACTTGTCAGCTTCAGACTAGACATGAGCCGAATCGGCCGGAGTAGCCACAAATGGCATGGCTACGTCAATGTAATGTTCCCAAAGTAGCATAAAGCTAATTGGAACATTAATTTTGATTATTTCAGCTAGGAGGAGAATAAAATGGGAAAGGAGACCCATACATAAATAAAATATCAATAAATTTCCTCATGAAATGAAAGAGAAGCATCATTAGAGCTAGTCTTGCACATCCATGTGTGAAAAGGGATAATTGCAAGGAGGCTAGGTCATATGACCAAGTCAAACTATGCAATAGATGGAGGTGTGGCTTGCTTGGGAAGCCAACGCAATTGATTGAGGAGGAAGAAACCCTAATGTGTGGGTTCCATGGCCAAGGAGCCTTCATTGGCATAAAAGGAGGAAAAAGCAACCATTTTCTCATTCATGGATTGATATTTCGAATTGCTTGCTCTCTTCAGTTGCTTAACTGAGATAGTTGTGCTGTTTAGCACAAGGGAACTCCTATTTAGGATTCCCTCCTTCTTGAGAAACCTCTTAAAGGTTTATTCTTCAACTCCTCTACATTCTGGTTCAAGGCCAAAGCATTTCCCTTCAGTACAGCGTTTTCAGCAGTGCAGGAAACATTGTGTTGCTGGGTTGCAGTGGAGATTTCCATATCATCACTTCGAAAGCTCTAATTTTAGAGGAGAGAGCGTCTTTGCATCTAGGAGGCCACTAGAGGAGATTTCAGATCCATTCTCTACATCTTTGCATCAGGCCCAGCTCCTCTCATCATTCACAGTGCAATCCCTTCCTTTGACTGCGTTATTTCTGAGCAAAATTGCAGTGGGGTTTGCACCACTAGTTTGGAGGGAGAGATCTTCAGGGATTGGATCAGCCTCTCTCCTGAAAGATCCATTGGAGGAGATCTATTCAGAATATGTAGCATTTTCATCCATCTCCATCCATTTTCTGAGTTGCAGTGCTATTCCATTTTAGAGACAGCCACTCCGACATTTTTGCCTTTTTGTATATTTCAGCCAATCCTCCCAAGGATTGATGTATTATTAATTTCAGGGGTTGAGATCTTGCTCCCACAACTTTATTTGAGCTTATACTTCCATATCCATGTGTTGAAATTATATATGCAGCAGTACCATCTATTGACTGCGCAGTTTTAGTCACAAGCATTCTTGTGTAGCAGTATTGTGATATGCTTCCATATGCATGCCATTGAGGGGTTCTTTGCTCAACTTGAGTGAGTGATTATTCAAGTATTTGTATATTTTATTTGCTTATATATATATTCAATAAATATTTGTAGTTTCATGTACATTGGCTCTCTCATATAACGATGTTATGCTAGTCCATGTTCATTTGTTGATGCAGCCCTCTTCATTGGGCATTTTCTGAAGATAAACAGGCAAAGGAGACTTGTCTCAAGCTCCTAGAGACATTTTTTTTGAGCCTACTCTTGGATTTCAGCTCTAAATAGATATATTCAAAGGATCCCAGACCAAGGATCGAATCTTTCTACCTCCATTTAGGGAAAATGTGTTTTCCAGGCTTGGGTTGCTAGCCATTCCTACTAGGAAATTTCACATATATGTAGACAAAGTCTGCAAAGGGCTAGCAAGCCTCCGGATCTCACCCTTCATTAGAAGGTGACATATCCAGTAAATGCCCCCACAGTCCATCTCTGGCACATACTTTTGATATTTCTGAAAAAGGAATATTACAGTGGTATCAGAGCACCATTCTTGGCTCAGCCTATGGCCCTCAAAGCCCAAGAAAGAGAACATAAGTTGAAGAGGATGATATTGATATCATCCATTTTTGAAAAGAAGAAGAACCTCCCCAAGGAGGAACAACAAATAGAAAAGGAAGGCCCCTGCACTTCCTATTCTCATCTAGAAGGAGACAAGAAGACCAGCAGGAGAGAGACTCCATCTCTTGGGAGAAGGAAGGAGGATAAGCTCACAAGGCTTCTTCCAAAATCTGTTCAAAGAATTCATGGAGGTCTCAAAGAGACAATGGAGGAGATGGATGGAGCATCTCCAAAATATTTTGATTCCAGGACAAACTCTAGAGTTGCACATAGTGGGAGTGAGCATGCAGCCACACACCATGATGACCAGCACAGTCCTATGTCTAGCAATGACATAACTGAGATGAGAGAAGGAGGAGGAGTGACCAAGGAGAGGAAGCAACAACATGATAGATCCATTCTCTCAAATTTTGATGGGTCACTTACAGTTTCAGCCAAGGCTTGGGTGGAGGGGCTAGACTCCATTTTGCAGCAATACAACATTTCTGAAGAGGAAGCAACCACATTTGCATCGCTGCACTAGAGAGGCAAAGCTTACACCTGGTGGAATTTTGAATCCTTTCCTTTTAAAAATGCACATGTTTTATCTCATGCATTAGTAAAGAGATTTGATGTTAGGATTCATAAAACACATGTGGAGGAACACACTCAAAACAAAACCCTACATGTGATGGATGAAACTTGGGACTCCACTCTACTTCATACGGCCATAAGGGAGGCTGGGACCTTCCACCATACCTTGTTGGAGGAAATATTTTCATCATATACACTTGAGTAGGTAAGCATGAGGGTCTCTTTCCCAAAGGAGTACCCCATTATTGGGAGGTTGCCCACCCATGAGGAGGAGGTTGGGAGCAATAGCACTGGCACAACTAGAGAGTATCTAGTACCTCATGTAGAGGAAGGTGGAGCCCTTGCTCCAAGTGGAGGAATTCTTGCATCATTGCAAGCAGGACCCTAGAATCTCATGTATAGAGATCAAGGCACAACACATGATCCATCTATGCCATTGATGAGGGGGTGTAAAAACTTGGGGACACAAGGTGAAGGTAAGGGGAAGAGCCAGCATCGGCTGATGAGTAGTAATTACCCTCACTCATTTTTAGAGGTTGATGCACCATGGAGGGAGACTGGATTGCGCAATGAGGGCATGGACACATCTACCCATTCATATATACAAACTAACTTTGATGATGATGTCTCACTGCATGGATACATTCTACCGAGGAGACCACTGGATCAGCAGAGGAGGAGGGATGCTTCACATTTTGGGGCACCACTCATTGACTTCATAGAGGTGGAGACCTTGGGAGAGCTTGATACAGCTCAGGGAGCTTTAAGTAGTTGCAGGAAGGAGGGGAGTTTTCTCTCATCATCACTATTACCCACTCCCATTTCAAGTTCTGCACTGAGGCAGAAACATCAGAGGGAGGATGGAAATCTTCCCACTTATATCTTTGGCATGGGAGATGTGAAAGAAGGAAGCAGCCATATGACAGTGAGTCTACATGAGGGATCATCAGCACTGTCATTATGGAGGATGGATCCGCATTGGAGCTCCCAACTTTGGGTGGAGTATTCCAAGGACATTTTTACCTACATGGTGTTAGATGACCAGTTGTATTAGGAGGGAATACATCAGCACATAGGGAGATGCAGAATTCATGTAGATATGGAGGAGGCACATCCCTCTTTGGGAGAGCTAGCACAGCCATTCATTCTCTCCATGAGGATGGGGGGAGGCATATCCATGAGCTACTCCACTTACATGAGTAGAGCAGATGGTAAGAATGTTATTCATATACATTCTGATTTTTATATTGCATGTATACTTCCTTTGACCATCTCTGTGCAGAACATTGCTCCAAGAAGGCGCATTCCTTTTCTTAGGCTTCTTGGGTCATTGGAGACCATGAGCAGGATTGAAGACCATCCCCTAGGGAGACTTGGGGAAGAGCTATGTGTTGGAGGGCATGCTCACCTTGCATCCTACATTATTCATTTCCTCCAAACACATAAGGGGGATGGGGCAGCCCACAGGTGGTTGGGAAACCACCATCTCGTACATTCTCTATTGGAGTTGGGGATCAAGTTGCGCTGGCTACACATGAGGGACCATTGTCCTTCTCAATTACTACACATGGTAGCCAGCATGATGCTCATATTGGCTCCTTATGATTCCATTGTTCTTGCCTTTGTGAGGAGCAGGTTTGAGAAGGAGACACATAGGATGGATGTTCCCTTTGTGGGAGGGGTTCCTCATAAATTTTGCACAAAATGTTATGATGGGAACATGGAAGATGGTATGGCCACTACAACAGAACAGTTTTTTCATTATGAGGTGAGCCATGTGATGGATATGATACCATATGAGGATGACTACCAACTCATCACATGTGGAGATGTTTGGGCCAGCATGATTTCCAGCGTTGGGGGAGAGGCCTTTGGAGGCCCAGCCTTCATCTTTCCACTTGATGGCAACCTTATTGCAGCCCAGGATCAGCAGACACCCTACATTTATCTTAAGTGGAGAGGTAGACAGTGTGGGGAAGACTATGTGGTCTACCATGAGCAGATTTTCATCCCACCTACTTTGCCGGAGCCACAGGTGGATGACAGACTTCGGGAGTTACCTAGTTGGGAGGTGACTCAATTTGCATGGCACATAGCTTGGGGATGGATGGATCATATGGGGATGATATTTTCCCCTACACTGCAGAATCCATACTCCGAGAGGACCTCTAGACATCACTCTGTTATCCTCTTGAGTATTTCACCATTGCATGATGATAGCTTGACAGCTGACTTGCATACTTGGGAAGGACATTGTGAGGACTTGGCTGATGATATGGCACCTTTCTACTTGGAGGCAGGCATCATACATGGGTGTTATAGGAAGAGGAGGAGGAATAATTCAGTTCTAGCCTCACACTTGATTGAGGACAAGCAATCTTTGGGAGGGGAGGACTGTAATGTTCCCAAATTAGCATAAAGCTAATTGGAACATTAATTTTGATTATTTCAGCTAGGAGGAGAATAAAATGGGCAAGGGGGCCCATACATAAATAAAATATAAATAAATTCCCTCATGAAATTAAAGAGAAGCATCATTAGATCTAGTCTTGCACACCCATGTGTGAAAATGGATAATTGCAAGGAGGCTAGGTCATATGACCAAGTAAAACTACGCAATAGATGGAGGTGTGGCTTGCTTGGGAAGCCAATGCAATTGCTTGAGGAGGAAGAAACCCTAATGTGTGGGGTCCATGGCCAAGGAGCCTTCATTGGCATAAAATGAGGAAAAAGCAACCATTTTCTCATTCATGGATTGATATTTCGAATTGCTTGCTCTCTTCAGTTACTTAACTGAGATAGTTGTGTTGTTTAGCACAAGGGAACTTCTGTTTAGGATTCCCTCCTTCTTGAGAAACCTCTTGAAGGTTTATTCTTCAGCTCCTCCACATTATGGTTCAAGGCCAAAGCATTTCCCTTCAGTACGACATTTTCAGCAGTGCAGGAAACATTGTGTTGCTGGGTTGCAATGGAGATTTCCATATCATCACTTCCAGAACTTTGATTTTAGAGGAGAGAGCTTCTTTGCATCTGGGAGGCCACTAGAGGAGATTTCAGTTCCATTCTATAAATCTTTGCATCAGGCCCAGCTCCTCTCATCATTCACAGCGCAGTCCCTTCCTTTGACTACTGTTACACCATTTTTTGGTCATCTAACCTATTATCATTAGATGGACCCAAGTACACCATGTAAGACCAATTTTACCCTAAGTAAAATTGCTTTCACTATGTAAAATAACTTAATAAACCACATTTATTAGGTTGTTTATGGTCTAAACAGGAAACCCCAAAAGGAAATATTAAACAAACCTATTTTGTTTAATTTTCCTCATGGAACAATTAATTAAACCATAATTTAATTATTATTCCTAGTCATGTTTAACCCAAAAACAAAGAAATTAATTAGATAAACCTTTATTTATCTTATTATTTTCTAGGAATAATTATTTAAATCTTATTTAGATAATATTCCTTGTTAAATATGACCAAATCACCCACAAATAATTAAATAAATCATTATTTATTTAATTATCCTTCAACCACTTCTTTAAAAAGATAAATAAATCATTTATTTTTTTATTATTAACAAATAAAAGGATTTGACCCAAGTCAAATATTTTTTCCCTCCAACAAATATAATAAAATATTCCATAAAAGGTGGATCTAGATTTGGTTAACATTATTTTAATCATGCACCAAGATCTAGAATGACCCAATATTTTGTTATAAATAGGAGGGTTTTTCCTACCATTCTTCACCTTTTGTTGTCTATTAGATCACTCTGGATCTATACACTTGGTCACCTCTTTCTACATTATTTGCTGTGTGAGCTCCCTTTGAGTTCTATCTTTGTCTGGGTTTTCTACACCAACAAGAGAGAGAGATTCTAGATCTGAAGTGCTGAGGACTTCCAAGAACCCATCCCATTGAGGAGAATTGGATACGCCTTCTTGTTTTCTTCCCAGGTGCCCTTAATACAAAAATTCTTTCAAAAATTGTTCTTGTCTTGTCTATTGGATATATGGAGCAAACCCTTCTTTTTACTGCTTAATGTCTTTCTATGCATAGATATGGTTTTTTGCAGCTCTTTTCTTGATCAACTAACTGCAGATCTGAAGATATTGGCAGCCACTTTTGATGTTAGGGCTATTAGTTATGCGTAGCTAAAGTGGTCTTTTTTTGTACACTTCGACAAAGGATTCATACTAACAAATGGTGACTCCACACGGGTTTTAAATTACGAACGTTGTCGTTTTTCATATTCCTGCATATCTAGCTACTTCAGACCCTAGGGTTTCTTTTCAGCTTTTTGTTTTTCCTATTTTTATGGTGTTTTTCCCCTATAAAACCCTCAAACATTAAAATTTCTAACTTCCGCGTGTTTCTGGCCCTATTGCGCAGGTGACAGACATCAGCCGCAACAGAGACGGCAACTTTTCCGCAAATCTGCTGCCGAGACAACCGGAACTAGAGGTCGCACTTTTCAGCCCAAAAACTGCGACCTGGACCTCTAGGTCATACTTTTCAGCCTCTTTTCTGTGACCTGCACTGAAAACAGGTCAGAACCTGCGACCTGCCAATTTTTCAGCTGTTTTTCTGCAATTTTTCTGGGTTTTGCTGAAGCTTCTGTCAGGGTTTTCCAACCTCTGTCTCAGCCCGTTTTGACCTGGTTTTGCTTTGTTTTTCTCATCTAAGTGGGAACATAGCCCCCTAGGGCTTCAGTACCCTCCACTTTTTGTGGAAGAGTTTTTATCTGTTTCAGGTCTGTCTTTTCAGAGTTTCAGCCCCCCTCTTTCTAGATCTGATACCTCCTTTTCAGACCTCTTTTAATCAGCTCCTGTCCCTTTCAAATCACCTCCTATAGTTTTGTTTGGACCTGCCTTTAGGGCCTCCTTCTTGTCCCTTCTTCCTTTAGCTGATTTCCTCCCTTTTTTACAGCCACCTTGCCTCTGCCTCTTGGTTGTGTTCTGCACCTCTTTTCAGCAGTTTTTCCCTTTAGATCCCTGTCCCTCCTGACCTTCGATCTATTGTCCTCTTTTTAGTGTGCTTTGACTAGATTTCTTCCCTCTTTTAGCTTAGTTTTGAGAGACCCGCCTTCTTGGGTTCGATTGATGCAATAGTAGCTGTTAATTTTTTGTTATTTCAGCATTATCTACTGTTTTTTACAGCATTATTTTCAGTTACGCAGCACACTTTTTCTCTTGCTCTCAAAATGAAAAGGGTTTAAAAATTAAAATTAACGCACGCCACACACTCACCCTAAGCGAAGAAGAGCCTGGTTTGCACCGCCAGGCAAAGACTTTAAAATCAATTGACACTGCACCTTTCTGCCATTGTTTTGACATTGTAATCACTTGATTCTGCACCTCCCTACCTTTGTCGGTCGTTCTTCTTCCCCTCGTGCCGTGTTTGTGTTGTCACCATTGCGCCCCCAAAGCGCATATCCTAGAGACTTCTTGGCCTTCACCCTCAGTTTCGAGTTGGTCGACCTACTCCTTCCTGCCGTCGTCGAGTTAGTCCTCCTCCGAGTCCGCACTCCGACTCCTCTTCTGGTTCATTGGGTTCTCCTTTTACTTCCGGTTCTCCCCCTGTAACCTTCACTATGTCTGGTCCAGGGCCTAACGCTAGCGGTAATCCCGACCCTAATGTCGAGAATGCTACTAGCGGAACCGCCATAGGAACTACCTCGGCTGCGCCCTTGCTCCCCTTCATGGCAGGCCTTAGCCTCCCCGATTTGGACCGGTTGACAAATGATCCTATACACCATGACGCTAGTTGGCCTACTATGCCGACAAAGCTCCCTTCTGACATCCCAAATTTTGAAGGCCTTGCTGGAGAAGATCCTTCAAATCATGTCCGCTCTTTCCACATGTGGTGTTCATCTACCTCCATTACCGATGACTCTGTCCGTATTCGGTTGTTCCAACGAACACTTACAGGCGCGGCTTCTAAGTGGTATGTTGATCAGGCCCCTTCCTCTCATACCACCTTTGCAACTCTTTCCCGGGCTTTTTTATCTTACTTCCAGCTTCCCCTTCGTTATGACACTGGTATCGAACTTTTGACTTCTTTCTGTCAATCATCTACGACCCGCCTATCCGATCATGTCCAGGAATGGCGGAGACGAAAGAGCCTATGTCAATCCCCTATTTTCGAAGATCGTGTCTACATGGACTGGTTCCTTAGATCTCTATTGCCTCCTATCGGCAAAGATGTCGCATCGCATTTCCCCCAAACCAAAGAAGCCGCCCTCCAACTGGCGTTAAAATATGACTTGATCTACGCTCAGACAGGTTATGTTTATACCGTTCTACCTGATCTCCCCAGACCCGGTGGTGTCAACGCACCGGGGGCACCTCATGCCGCCGATGGTATTTTTGGAGCTCTCTCTCATCCATATGCCCAACCTCCCATGGGTTATAATTTAACTGGGGAAGGGGGCAGCACCTCCCGCACTTGTCCCCCTCCGAGTAGCATGTATCCAGGATACAACATACCTCCTCTTTTGGCTCAACTTCCTAGTCACCATACTGTTACCCAACCCCCTTCTTATTCATATCCGCAGTTTAGTGCTCCAGCTCCTCCAGCATCCGCACCTCCGCCTCCCTGGCCTTCTCAACCCCTGCAACAGCAGTCACCGCCCCCTCAAGAGCAGGTGGATGCACGGCAGGGATTCATGGCTACCCAACCACCTGACAGACAGGTGGCCACTCAACCTTCCCCTTCTGGTTCCTCCAATTACCAGATCCTCATGATGAACTCTGCTCCACCTCCAACCGTCGACCTTAACCTTCAAACTCGGGCCCCTCAGTACCCCAAGCCTCCTACTCCGTCTATCCCCGAGTCACCTTCTTCAGGTTCTACAAAGCCTCTTTTGACATCCAATGGTCCCTTGCATATCCCTCAGCCCAAAGTTGAGGTTCATACCCAAATTCCTAAGGGACCATTACACTGAAATGTTGCTTCTGGTCGAGCTGCTCATTCGTATAGCATAGTAGATGATTTGGCGCAGTCTCCTGCTACTATTTCTACTTTGGAACTCCTCCAGTCATGCCCTTCCCAAAAGAAGGCTCTACTATCTTCCATGGGCGCTGTAGATCCTGCTAATGACCAATTGATTGTTTTCGACGCCTATCAATCAGAGCACCCTCCTCTTCCTGCTTCCGTAGCCTTCCAAATCCCAGTCAAAATCCGGAATGCTAACGTTTCTCGGTGTATCATTGATGAGGGGGCATCCACCTGTGTGATGTCCGCTTCAGTTTGGAAACAACTCGGATCTCCTGAGTTGGCCCCTTCCACGATCACCCTTCGAGCGTGGGATGGCCACGCCTCCCAGCCCATTGGCCTATTCCGTAATTGTCCTATCACTCTTGCGGGCAAGACGGTTTGCGTTGACGTTGAAGTCATTGACGCCCCTCTAGATTACAACATTCTCTTAGGGCAGAGCTACACCTATGCCATGTCTGCTGTCCCATCCGCGGTTTTCCGCAAGATGTCTTTCCCTAATAATGGAAAGATAGTCACCATTGACCAGTTGACATATCATGAGCTAGAATCTCAGACCTCCCCTGAGACGACCATCTCTCCTGTAGCCAATAAGAAAACAGTCGATTCCTTGCCCGGTGTCTCTCCCGGCGTCTACAAAGACTCCTCTTTGCTTGGAACTTTCCCTGGTCTCCCTCCTCCTCCTATCTCTGATCCCAGCTTATCGAATGTTTGCATGATGCAATCGTCTCGGGCAGCCCTCAAGTGGCCCACTACGGCTAGTCAGCAACCTCAACCTCAACCTCACCCTCCGCAACCCGCTCCTAGCCATTCCTCTCAGCCAGCTAGACCTCTTCCTTCTGGCCCTTCTCCTTTAGCTGGTATTCATGAGCCCCTCTATCCTCCTGGGTCGGTTCCCCCAAGCCTCAACCATCTCGGAGCCATCCCCCCTGGTCATTACCCCGCCGGTCAGATACCCTTCCTGGCTCCCCCTCCCGGAGTCTATTCAGTCCTCGTCATGGCCACCCTCTCTCTCCCCAACCTGACCCTGGGCATACCCGTCTGGTACCTTGACCCTCCAGCCGCTACCCCACCTAGTCAACCTAAACCTTATATTTCTTTGACCCCGGTTCAACCGGTCCCCATGACTTCTCCCGCCGCAACAGTGCCTCAGTCACCTCAACAGGAACCACCTCCTGTTGTGACCACTTCAGGTAAGAAGGGCAAAGCTCGCAAGGAGGCATCAAAGGACAAGGCTGCCCCGACAAACCCTACCCCTCCTCAGCCTCCAAAGAATACCATCCAGTGTGCTTTGTGTGATATTTTCGGTCATGCCACCCATACCTGTCCTGAATTGCTTCATCTCAAGCCCATGGTTAATGGCATGTTCCCTAATTCCTCAGTCCCAGAAGCCTCTGTTCCTTTCGCGACCGCGGCCACGAACCCCCAGACTATTCACACCAACCACCCCTATGCTTTGTGTGACCTCCATGGCCATTACACCCACCTTTGTCCCCGCCTCGCGGACTTCCGCACCTCTCTAACCGTGGTCCGCCAATTCGAGGCCAAGCGCAATGAGTCCACCTCTCCCATATTTGCGCATTTTTCTTTGGAAAAACTACCAGACATGACTGCTCCCATTGACATCCCCCCTCCTGATGTCAAGATGACGGAGCCTTCGTCCAGTATTTTCTACCTATCATCATCCATGAGACCCTCGGGGAACATTCCCTCTTAACCCTCCCCTGTTGTTTCACTTGACCTTACTTCAGCGATCACCTTGGGCTCAACATCGGTAGATCCTTTATCTACTTACTCTTCTGTCACCCCTTGTGACGATACGCATGTGAACCTCTCTTCTCATGATGATGATTTAGGTCGCTTCGCCACGTCAGGTGGTCTTTCTTCCACCAGTCACCCCATATTCTATCACGATGATGACATTATGGAAAAAATCCCCACCCCTTACTTTATCTATTCCCCCTTACATCGAACCCATGCGTTCACACCACATACACCTTGTGGCCATTACATTGAAACCCAATGTTTGGGTAAGGGGGCACCCACATTTGAGAGACCAAGAGAAGCAATTCTCCACAACTCTCCTAGTGTATCTGGTCATGTTGACTTTCGTACCATTATTATTCCACATTTAGAAGAACCTCTAGAGTCCCATATCACTTCAGATCACTCTAGGAATGATACCCCTTATCGTTCCCTCATCTTCCATTAGTAACCCACTCTCTTAGACATTGTTGTTGACCAACCTATGGGTTTTCTCAGTGAGCATCAGTTCATTATCTCCAAATACTCTCTTTGGGATAGTGACACCAGGTATTCCAACCCAGAAACTTAAAGTCCATTTGCTTCATATATGCAGTACTAAAAGAGATTGGTAATCCTCCATTTCCTTTCTCAAACTGCATAACCATAACGAAAAAAAATGGCACACCACATCATTAAAATGTGTTTAGATTCCCCTTTTTCTAAATACATTTTGGCATGACCACACCATGCTTGGGGGCACCTATTCCCCTCAACCATAACCCTCCTCAAAATCGAATTTCTTCACTTGCAACACTCATACTAGGGGCACCATTTGGCCTCCATACTTATCCATGCTCGTGTTGATGTTCATCGTGAGTTACCATCTTGTACTCATGTTTTCATGGTCCCCCATTGGACCTTTACTGTGTGGCAGCACCATCAAGTCACCCTTGTTTAGAGCATCCAAGTTGAGTCATCATCGCATTCATGGAGTCTATCCCGAGTCCCTTTGTACCCCTCTATAGCCCTCCATCCTTCATTGCTTGGTCTCTCTCTTGTGTCGCACATTATGACCTTCAGTCCCACTGTCCCCTATCCCTTATGATATTGCGTCAGTCGTTGCCATGTCATTCATGCCCTTTATGCTCTAACAAGGGAAGTCGTCCATTCGCTACTCAGTCCTTTCCATTTCACCATCATCATGGGTGTCAGTCTGTCCGTCGCTCTACTATTTTCTCTCGTGCCTTAGTTGAGGATCTCTCATTGCCTCACCTATGGCGGACCTCCTTCTGTCGACATCAGCTCCTTCATTCCAGAAGATAGGTCTAGAGGGCGGTGTACCTTGGTTCCAGCTTCCACTCTTGTTCGGTGCCTCGAATCAGGCAAAGGGATCTCTCATTTCCCTTTGACTTGATTGTTTCTCCACTCCAGCTCCTTTCAGCACGATCGAGATCCATATGCTTGATGGTTCAGTGATGCAGCAGCAGCTCTTGGTGATTCCTGGGTGTGTGTGAGATGTCTCAACCCTCATGAGGGGGTGGCCCTGCAGGTAGCCCCCCACATGCTCGGATGACCTTTTCATTGCAGCCTTTGATGCAGCTCCATATATTTGATGATGTCGGCCTTAGCCGCTTGCAGCGCCTCTTTGATTTGCATGTATCAGTCAGATCTTGTGAGCCCTTCCCCATGTATAGGGGGCATTTGGGTTGTATTTGTATCTCATGTACTCAGATATCATTGTATAAGTCCTGGTTGTTATCCCAGGCACAGCATGTATGTGGGATTCCTCATTGTATTATTATCTGGCTCATGTTTATGCCGGTTGTACATTACGGTTCGGTCCCTTGTTTACTGAACACACTATTCTTTTGTACTTTGTCTCGGCGGGCATAGGTATGCCTCCCCCGCCGCCTTTAGCACAGGTACCCTCTCATAAAAAGAGACTTGTTGCACCTGCGAGTCTCGTCTCCTCAGGGTCTAGTTCTTCAGCACACTCGTCTACCTTACATTTCTCTCTCTGACTTCTCTCTTGATGTCTGGTGATTGAGTTCTTACAACATACTTCGGTCATACAGTTTGCTCCTAACACTCGCACGCTGGGGGGAAATCTGTTACACCATTTTTTGGTCATCTAACCTATTATCATTAGATGGACCCAAGTACACCATGTAAGACCAATTTTACCCTAAGTAAAATTACTTTCACTATGTAAAATAACTTAATAAACCACATTTATTAGGTTGTTCATGGTCTAAACAGGAAACCCCAAAAGGAAATATTAAACAAACCTATTTTGTTTAATTTTCCTCATGGAATAATTAATTAAACCATAATTTAATTATTATTCCTAGTCATGTTTAGCCCAAAAACAAAGAAATTAATTAGATAAACCTTTATTTATCTTATTATTTTCTAGGAATAATTATTTAATCTTATTTAGATAATATTCCTTGTTAAATATGACCAAATCATCCACAAATAATTAAATAAATCATTATTTATTTGATTATCCTCCAACCACTTCCTTAAAATGATAAATAAATCATTTATTTATTTATTATTAACAAATAAATGGATTTGACCCAAGTCAAATACTTTTTCCCTCCAACAAATATAATAAAATATTCCATAAAAGGTGAATCTAGATTTGGTTAACATTATTTTAATCATGCACCAAGATCTAGAATGACCCAATATTTTGTTATAAATAGGAGGGTTTTTCCTACCATTCTTCACCTTTGTTGCCTATTAGATCACTCTGGATCTATACACTTGGTCACATTTTTCTACATTATTTGTTGTGTGAGCTCCCTTTGAGTTCTATCTTTGTCTGGGTTTTCTACACCAACAAGAGAGAGAGATTCTAGATCTGAAGTGCTGAGGACTTCCAAGAACCCATCCCATTGAGGAGAATTGGATACGCCTTCTTGTTTTCCTCCCAAGTGCCCTTAATACAAAAATTCTTTCAAAAAATTTTCTTGTCTTGTCTATTGGATATATGGAGCAAACCCTTCTTTTTACTGCTTAATGTCTTTCTATGCATAGATCTGGTTTTTTGCAGCTCTTTTCTTGATCAACTAGCTGCAGATCTAAAGATATTGGCAGCCACTTTTGATGTTAGGGCTATTATTTATGTGTAGCTAAAGTGGTCTTTTTTCGTACACTTCGACAAAGGATTCATACTAACAACTACGTTATTTCTGAGCAGAATTGCAGTGGGGTTCGCACCACTAGTTTGGAGGGAGAGATCTTCAGGGATTGGATTAGCCTCTCTCTTGAAATATCCATTGGAGGAGATCTATTCAGAATATGCAGCATTTTCAGCCATCTCCATCCATTTTCTGAGTTGCAGTGCTATTCCAGTTTAGAGGCAGCAACTCCAGCATTTTTTCCTTTTTGTATATTTCAGCCAATCCTCCCAAAGATTGATGTATTATTAATTTCATGGGTTGAGATCTTGCTCCCCCAACTTTCTTTGAGCTAATACTTCCATATCCATGTGTTGAAATTATATATGAAGCAGTACCATCTATTGACTACGAATTTTTAGTCACAAGCATTCTTGTGTAGCAATATTGTGATATGCTTCCATATGCATGCCATTGAGGGGTTCTTTGCTCAGCTTGAGTGAGTGATTCTTCAAGTATTTGTATATTTTTTTTGCTATGATATATATTCAGTGACTATTTATAGTTTCATGCACATTGGATCTCTCATATAATGCTGCTATGCTAGTCCATGTTCATTTGTTGATGCAGCCCTCTTCACTGGGCATTTTCTGAAGATAAGTAGGAAAAGGAGACTTGTCTCAAGCTCCTAGAGACATTTTTTTTGAGCCCAATCTTGGATTTTAGCTCTAAATATATATATTCAAAGGACCCCAGAACAGGGATCGAATCCTGCTGCCTCCATTCCAGGAAAATGTGTTTTCTAGGCTTGGGTTGCTAGCCATTCCTGCTTGTAAATTTCACGTATCTGTAGAAAGAGTCTGAAAAGGTCCAGCAAGCCTCTGGATCACCCTTTATTAGAAGGTAACATATCCGGTAAATTCCCCTACAGTCCATCTCTGGCATAGACTTGTGATATTTCTGAAAAAGGAATATTACAGTCAATGGGACATAGTGGCTGGAATCCCAAGCCCACCTGAAAGGGGCTGTGGTCGGTTGAGCTATGGAGAGCCCGGTTATAACTGTGTTTTACATAGGGGAGGCTCTCATCCCATGTGCATGGATGCTTTGAATTTTACATGCATAGAATGTGTGCAGTCATCATGTTGACGACCTCTGTCTAGCCATCAGTTTGGGGATGGAAAGCTATGGACTTGGTGAGCATGGTGTCCAACATTGACCAGAGGCTGGACCAAATTTTGTTGAGGAACCTACTGTCATGATCTGATGTGATAGACTATGGGAACCCAAAGTGAACCCACACTCATTCAAAGAAAAGTTTAGCAGTGGCTTCTGCTGTGATATTCTTCTAGAAGGCTGCCATAATGGCCATCTTCGAGAATCTATCGACGACCATGAAAACATAGTCATTTCCATGCTTAGTAGAAGGAAGGCCTAACATGTAATCCATGAGATGGATTCCCAAGGTCGACCAGGGGTAGGTAGCAGAGTATAGAGCCCTTGCTTCTTGATGGTCGGTTTGGCAATGGTGCAAGCAGTGTAGGATCTTATGTACTTCCCGACATCTTGTCGAAGGTTCAACCAACAGAAATACTTCTGCAGTCGTGCCACTATTTTCTCGACCCCAAAATTCCCAGCAACTTGACTGCAGTGTGCTTCCTATATCATCTTGGCACACTCGCTTGAAGGAACACAAATGTGTCCCAGGTGACATAATAGTGCATCTTGGAGGTGAAATTTTGGAACTTGCGTACCCCCCAAGAGTGCCTTGTATGCATGGCTGAATTCTGGATCTCTCTTGTAGATAAACGGCCAATCAGAATTCTTGTGCCCACAAGAGTTGAGAATTATGGTTATGGCCACGATCGGTAGTTGGCTGAGGCAGTCGACAACATTATTGGTGCTACCCTTCTTGTACTTGATGTTCAAATTGAATTGTTGCAGATATGTGGACCACTTCTGATGGCGATCGTTCTGAAACTTCCCTTGTGTCTGTATGAACTGTAGGGGTTGGTGGTCTGTGTGGATGATTGTTTCCTTCCCCAAAATTTAATGCTTCCATTGTCGACAAGCCTGCACAATGGAATATATTTCTTTGTCATAAGTGGGATACTTTCAAACTATGTCAAACAATGTCTCACTGTGATATGCCACTGGATGCCCCTGTTGAGTAAGAACTGCCCCAATAGCATAGTCAGAGGCATCTGTCTCGATCTCAAATGGTTGTTGCAAGTTTGGTAATGTGAGCACTGGGGCAGAAAAGAGGCGATGTTTCAATTCTACGAACACCTTCTGTTGAGATTCCGACCAAAATATTTTTTCTTTTTCTCCTCCCTTGGTGACTTGACTCAAGCGCCAAGTGATATGAGAGAATCCCAACATGAACCTACTATATAAATTAGCAAGACCCAAAAAGCTACGAAGCTCTATTAGAGTGCTTTGGGCTAGCCAATCCTGAATGACTTGGATCTTGGTTGGATCCACATGCACCCCCCTTTCATCAATAATGTATCCCATATATTGAGCCTAGGTCATGCCAAAAGTTCATTTCTCCAAATTTTCACACAACTTGTGTTGTTGTAGTGTTTGGAGGACTTCTCGGATGTGGTGGAGGTGCTCTTCCCAAGTTTGGTTGAAGATCATAATGTCATCCAAGTACACCACTACAAATGAGTTGGTGAATGGATGCAAGAGGTCATCCATCAACCTCATGAAGGATTCGGGAGCATTCGTTAACCCGAAAGGCATGACGAGCCATTCGAAAAGGCACTCCTTCGCTTTGAAGGCAGTCTTCCACACGTTAGAGGGTTCGATTGGTACCTGGTGATACCTAGACTTCAAGTCGATCTTTCTGAAATATTTTTCTCCTTTGAGTTGGTCCAAAAGGTCATCAATCTATGGGATCGGGTACCTATTCCGAACAGTGATCTTTTTTAGCACCCAATAGTCAATAGAGAGCCTCCAAGTCCCATCCTTCTTCTGTACCAACACGATCGGGCTCCCACAGGGAGAAGAACTTGGATGGATGTGACCTTTCTACAGCAACTCCTGAATTTGCCTCTTGATTTCATCATTCTCTAAAACAGAGCACCTATAGATCATTCCATTGGGTAGCGGCACACCTGGGGTCAGGTCAATGGGGTGCTTGACCTGACAGTGTATAGGCACTCCTGTGGGTGAGGTGAAGATGTCCCCGTACTCCTCCACAACCTTGTCCATTTTTGTCGTGTAGGGGAGCCATGTCTGGAGGTCATGGCCACAATCTTATTCTTGCCCTGGGTGTGGATCATGAGGAAAAAAAAAATTCTGGTTTTGGAAATGAGCTTATTGCATTGTTTTGCAGTAACCAAAGAGATAGTGGGAGGCAGTGGTACCTCTGGTATCCTGTACAACTTATTTCCCAAAGTAACAATAACAACGCGAGGTCGGGACTCATACACAACATGTCACTTTCATAAGTTTTTTTCGCCTAATAACACATCAGAAACATCAATAGGAGCAATGTCACATAATACCCCATTCGTGAAGGGCTTGATGCTATAGGGAAAGCAGCATTGCTGGCTGATGCGGAGATCATGTCCTTGGTGAAGCCACCCAATGGTGTATGGTTGTGGGTACGCTGTGGTCGGCAAGCGCAACTGCTTCACGACATCTTTTGAAATGAGGTTATTTTGGCTCCCATTGTCGACAATGAACTGTAGCAAGGAAACCTTTACCCACATCTGGGAGTGGAAGAGACGCTCTGCCTCCTCTGGATCTTATGGTTCGTCCTCTTGGATATTCGTAGTGGCAATAGTGGCGTTGCGCTCCGCATCAATAATTTGCTTCCCTTTTTCATTCCCCTTGTCAGGTTTTGATTCAGAGTCGGAGCATGCATCTGATTCAGAAGCCCTCATCTCAACCACTAGCGAATGCTTGGCCCAACACTCACTTGTGTTGTGATTGGAGCTCTTATGGAACTCACACCACTTTCCCATGTCCTTCTTTGGCTTTGCGGTGTTGTTATTTGCTTGTGGCTTTGGTAGGCTATCTTGGGCCGCCATGCCTTAGCTTTGTCCTTTGGTTTTCAGTTTGGGGGCACCATTCCCTTGCTTTTGATTCGCAGATCCAAAGTCTCTCTTCTTCTGTTTGAATTTCTGCTCAATCTTGGCAGTATACCGATATGTCGTACCAAGTGAGGAGATTTCAAGGAAATCTATTTCCTCTTGAATGTATCTGTGCATTAAACCACAATACTTTAGCACCAAATTTTTCTTTGAATCTTTGATACCCAAATTTGTGCACGGGGTATGGAACAGGTTCATCAGCTCATGCACATCTTGATCCCTTTGTTCCCGCAGCATAGTCCATTGTATGTACTTGTCCTCATAGCTCCCCACGGGATAGTATTGTTCCTTGATGGCATCTTGGAAATAATTCCAAGTGGGTACAACTGAGAACAGAGAAGGTTTTTTCTTGTCCTTTTTCTCATAGTAGGTTCCCCACCAATCCTTGACATGGGGGGTAGCTTTGAGGAGTGAAAAAATAATCTTCTCCTGGTTGGAAAAGTAATCAACCGATAAATATCTTTCTAATAGATTCAACCATCTATCTGTGGCATCTGCATATATTTTACCCTCAAATATGGGAATGTTAAAGTTTACTTTTACCTTAAAGGGAGTCGCGCCTCCAGAGTGGCTGCTGGATGCAGATGCGCCGCCGGTGGGCAGTCGTTGAAGGATCTGGGAAAAGTTATCCATCATCGTGCTCCTTTGTTTTTCGAGGGCCTCCTCGAGTAATATTTTGATAGGATCTCCTGCTCCCTCCTCTTTCTTTCCATCCCCCATGGGTGTCAGTCGAGGTTTGTGAGGCTGATCTTGCAAAGGTTCCACCATATCGAGCCCTAACTCCTTATACCCCGACCTTGTTGGTGACATGCAAAGAAAGATCGAGAAAAAGCAGCCCGCTCTGATACCACTGATCCGGATTTATGTAGGAACGTAGTAGAATACACATATAACCATAAATACAAAAATGCAGTGGAAATAACACTTCATTTCATTAATATCAAAGAACTGAAATTTGCTTACAAACAGAATGGAAATAAACTAGCTAGGGTGCTGGTAGCGAATATCTGAGAAGAGATGTGGTAGCTACAGACCTCTGAACTACTTTACAATGAGGCTAGACGGCCTATTTATTATTGAGAAACAATGGAGAACTCTAAACGTCCAAAAACCTTACCCTAGGAGATGAAGCGCCAAAACTATGGGCCACGTTTGCGTAAATTGGTGTTTCAACTTCCCGGGGACGTAACTTCAGCATACGATCTCTGTTTCATGCGTATGATATGTTGGGAAAAATACTGAGAGGGGGGGGGTGAATCAATATTTAGAGCTTACTCAAAACTTTTTAATTTTTTCTTTCACTAAACCCATACGCTACTTTGGTGAACAAAACTAGCGTATACACACAGATATCCTTAAGGAAACTCACGTATTCTCAGAGCTCTTATTATGTAATTGATTCTTTACTTAAATCATTGCATCATTCATTCATCAGATGTTTAGTAAGCAGTAAGCATGTGCATTAATAACAAAATAGACCATCACACATAAGAAACACACATAAACACCAGGATTTAAGGTGGAAACCCAAGTCGGGAGAAAAACACCACTGCCGTCGTCTCTGTCTTCAATATTTATTATAAAGAAAACATATTACAACAATGTACTGGTGCAGACTCATACCAACATGCAGGCACCCACCTGCAGAAGGCTACAACCTTCTCTCGTTTACCAGCCTCTCCTTGAAGGGAGCTACAACCCCCTGCTCTCGTTTACCAGCCTCCCCTGGAAGGGAGCTAAAACCCCCCGCTCTCGTTTACCAGCCTCTCCTGGAAGGGAGCTACTACCCCCTGCTCTCGTTTACCATCTACCACTGGAAGGGAGCTGCAACCCCCTCACTGAAGGCTTCAACCCTCAGCACCATCATGGACCACGTTTCATCAATTTTCATACTGGATCCAATATCTTCAACATAACACAACTTGCAGGCCACTTTTCATCATATTTTCAGACTGGACCCACTCCACACATTTAATCTCAACATTCATCAAACTGAACCTTATAACCCCATCAATTCATTCATTGAAACATCAATCAATCAATCAACAACTTGATCAACATAATCAGCAGCATAATCATCATCAAACAACCCAGATCTGTATGAATACATCATTAACAGATAACAGTAAAACAGCAGAACAAATCATACATTTCATTCCACCCACTTTAGCAAAACCCTAGATATCATACGCGCTTTTACTTCACTGAACCTGCATATATACGCGCTTTCATAAGACAAACATGCGTATACATCTAACCTCACATTCCATACGCGCTTTTTCTTCAGCCAACCCGCGTATATACGCGCTTTCTATGCCACGAACATGCATATAGATCTTCAAACATTTTAGGGCAGTGCAGCTCTTCAGATCAAGTAAACAACTCAGATCTCTTCCTTTACTTCAGAAAATATTCGCCAGATCACAGATCTAAACATTCCATAAACAAATCTAGAAAATACATAGTCATTTCAGATCTAGAGATCCCACTTCATCAATTTCTTCATCGGTGCATTATGAATTCAAATCTATCAGCAAACTATTACCCATTCCATTCAGATATACTTTAGAGTGAAGTATTCATTAAAACTCAGACACCTACACACCCTTGCAGTATGATCTTCTTCTCCTTATATAGATTTAGCCTTTGTCAATACCATGAGTCAAAACCACTTAACCGCTGATGGTATTCCTGGACGGGATCAAATAGATAATCCAGCGCTCAATACTTTGGTCCAATACCATGGTAAAGTCCCCTAGTTTTATAAATTAGAGCGCAAATAGGCATACACTACTTGTCACGTACATTTCCACGTACATACGCGACTTCTCCTTAACAAACCTGCGTATGCTTTGTGACATATCATATTTATCATTTCTCTGGCACTTACTGAAATTTTTTTCTCCATTATATCTGAACTGCTCTGTAGATACATCAGATTTACATCATTAATAAACTCATCAAGTCAGCTTCCATCAAGGACAAATTCATCAAGTAGATTCCATCAAAGACAACACATTGTATCACATTGCCAACAATCTCCCCCTTAACTCATCAAGTAGGTTTCCATCAAGGACAATAGGTTTCCATCAAGGAAAACTTCATCAAGTATGTTTCCATTAAGTACAATAGGTTTCCATCAAGAACAGCTTCATCAAATAGGTTGCCATCAACTTTATCAAGTAGGTTTCCATCAAGGACAACATTCTGCATCATATTGCCAACATGATACATCGTTAGAAATATCTATCTGAGGACTACAACTGTAGTAGAAAATATTGATTCCAAAATGGAATCATATTCACCAGACAAACGATGCCCAAAAAACGTCATTTAGGGCCTCAAAAACCTTCGAAAGTTCAGGACCCGAAAAACTGCTAAAAATAGTAAGTTGTACTGAAACTGAAAAACTGAAAGAGACAATGGTGGGGCCCCAAGTGGAATAGGTGGGTGGCCACCAATATCCACCTGGACCAAAGCTCTTTTCTGACTCTCGAAACATAAAAATATTGTCGAGTACTTGTCATTTAAAACTCGTTAAAGTAAATGAACTAACATGGTCTTAGTATACATTTACCCCTTTTTTGGGCAGAGATTAACTATATACAAAAAAGGAATACCTTGATCAAACATCATCAAGCAGTTCTCTCGGATATTGTTTTCTACCGTTTTAGATTTGAGGGATGATTTACAAAAAGGGACATGATGGAGCTTTATTTTTCGTTTCTTTTTCAAACTCCCTAAACATGAAAAGACACTAAGTTATCCTTTCGTTGTACTCGTTAAAAATTTACACAGAAAAATACTTGTCACCATGATGGGATAGAGTTCCTCCTTCCTAGGTCTTGTTAAACTTACTAGGATGGATTCATTCGAAGAAAGAAATTACATTCTTAGCATATGTTATCCTCTTCACAATGGCTATAAAAAATAAAGAGGTACTCGTTAGCAATAATGGGGAAAATTTGAAAGTAAACATCCTATGTGTGTTTTGGGTAGCTTGTCGCTCTTGAACATGACACTTATCTGTAGTTCGTGTCTGGTTTGGGACATCCTACATTCATCACTTTGCCTTCATGGGTGTGGGAAATCCATTTTCCTCTCATTTGATTACCATTTTTTCAACATGACCTCTGATCCTATTTGAGTCAAATGTTGCCATTCTACAGAGTAATGTCGCCAATTGTTCAAGAGAAGTCCTTTTTGTGTTATATTCAAACATCATTTTCTTATATGACATCCTTTGTTACAATCCCGAATCACTCCTATCATCTTGAGATATCTATTGTTTCGTGTTGATGATGTGGGAATCATTATGGCCCTCCTTCGATGAATCACTTCTTGTCGACTTTAGCTCATTATCCGGGAAAGTGGTTTAGAAACTTATTTTCAGTACCTTGGAGCTTGCATGCCTCAATGTAAAGTTTTTCATGTTTGATGGCAGGTTAACATCATTGGCCTTTTATCTAATGGTTTTGCAAGCATTCAACTTCAACACATTTATTCACACTTGTAGATTGTGTTGGTGTACCCTGAGGGCCATCGTCATTATTGGTGGTTTCTCTTATGCCCATTAAAATTTTTTATTATTGGCTGGTAATCAAGTGGTTTCTACCATGTTCGACGTCAACCCATCTATTCACATGGCTAGATTCATACATTGGGTTGATTGAGATCGTGGTGAAGACCCTGAATCACGTCTAATTATGATCCGGGCTATGGGGAGTTATTGAGTATTCATTATTGTATACATGATACTATCTATACGGATGATTTCGTCCATGCTACAGATACATTTCTATGATCTCTTTAGATGGATGGCTGCAACCATGTCGCGGGTTCATGTATTATTTGATGCCTAGTGTAGAGCTATGTGGTTAGGCATATTCACTCCCCGTTCTGTCGTCATGCTTTAAGGCGCACCTGTTACACAATAATTTTTCACCACGCTCATATCCTGTCATTGATCTTGAAGTGCCCCATGACAAACCCTGTGCAATGTTTCCAACATTGAAAAATATGTAAATACATCCCTTGAAGACTCAAAGAAAACTACCTTGGAATATTACTGAAGGAACTTGGTCAAAACCCTAGTTTTCTGGGTCAGTGTGTTTTCTTATGGCCTACTTGCGCTGATGGCAGGTTGATAGTTATGGCTTAGCACTGTTAGCACCCAACCACGCTGATCCCTTTTTGGTAGTGTTTCCTCAAATAGAGGAGAAGGTTCGACCTCTAGATGTTCCAGGGCAATGAGTTGGTTGTTAAAAAATGGTGATAGCATCGAGCTCTCTGATTTTAGAGCTTTGATCTCATCCATGGGTGTTTATCCCTTAGAAAGTGGACCTTCCTCCTCCTTTCATGGGCTCCCAACCTCTTCTCCCTTCCTATAAATTGGTCCCCATCCTTCCACTACTGGTTGGTCATTGTTGGGTTGGTCTAAACTTTCATTCCCTTTACATTATTGTATTGTGATAATGCCTAATTTTTTAGGGAGAAGGAATGCTTTAGAGCTTCAGTGAAGGACTTATATTTTCACCAAAGGGAGGCCTCCAACATCAAGGCATGGGTTGTAAGCTCTTCCTTTCATATTCATTAATATAAACAGTTGATGTTTAGTTTCTATATTTGTCTAATCATTTGCACGAATATTCTTGTACTCCTTGATATGCTAGATAGCTAATGCTTAATGATTATTATGTATTGGATTACATATTTTGTTGTCTCTTGATCATCCACAGGTATTCGTGTGCCACCAGTAGCAAGGAGTGAGCCTAACGGATCGTGGATCAAGGCCACCATCAACGAGTTCAAGCATAACATCAAGAAAAGGTACCCCTATCTCCTTTCTTATCACATTTTAAATATTAGCTAAGAAATATTTGCATTGGAAAGTCTCACAAGTTGCTACACCCACTCTAAGGCTAAAGAGATCGCCTCTATCCGTAGAGGGGATTTATATGCACAACACACGACTTCCGTGAGCATGTAAGTGTTCATCATGAAATCTAACACCTGATGATCATCATTGAAAACACATAAACTAGTCACGTTATCTGGAACTACGGGTTTATATATAATTTCAATAGAAAATATGTCTCTTAATGGCATAAAACTAGAAACAATATTGGCCAAAGTATCAGCCACAACATTATTCATCACAGGGATAGATTTTATGCCAAAAGTGTCAAAAGAAGAAATTAAATTCCATACCTCCTATTGATAGCCTTTCAAATGCGGTTACAAGCAGTGAATCGTATTGCGTACTTGTCTGGTGATGATTTCAGAATCACCGAATATCTTCAGGCATCCAACCTTGACATCAATGGATTTCTTGAGTCCGAGGATTAGTGCTTCATATTCCACAATATTGTTGGTACATTGGAACTCTAGTGTGCAAGAATGTAGTAATATAGTCTTATGGGTGTCTATCTAGATACATCCAACACTAGTCCCATCCTGAGTATTGGAACCATCATAGTATAAGGTAAAATTTGCACTTTTGGTTAAGTCTAAGCCATACAAGTTTAAATCTGGGTCACTTGGGATGATAACTCTAGCTGGGGAACAAGGGAGTAGTTCTAGCTGAGTGCCTGGGGTGATGGGAGATGGAATAGCCTAGTAGTACCTGAATATGGCGTCTAAGAAACACATCCCTAGATCTTCGTGAGAGAAACTAATAGATACGTTTTTTTCTTCAAGTTCTGTGACAGTGTACTTCATGTATGACTCACTATTAACACTAATTTGATAATTATTTCCTTTATATGGGAGCCACAAGTGGGACCAATCAGTGGCGAAGTAGCTTTGAAGTTTGCTCGACTAGTCCCAACTCATAAATAAGGCTCATGCAACCATAATGTCAACGACAATGATATCAATGCACTAGTGCACATTAGAATACGTGGACAACCAAATTATTACATTGTTTAATTCAACCATGGCAAGGACCTGGGATCGGTCTAGTTGGATAATTCTATCATCGATTTTTTTCTGGTTGGATATTCAATTTCTTGCACACGGATAGGGGCATAACATTAGTCGATGCCCCTAAGTCAATGAGGCATTTATGTACATTGAAACAGAAAATTTTGAAAGATAGGAGGAACGGGGGTGTGGACCCCCTGAATTTGGCACTGAAAACATTGACTATATACTGGAGGTTGACCGTGGCTCGAGATGGCGTGGAAAATCTTATTTTCGAAGAGGAGGAGGCCTTACTCACTGAGGACATGTTTGAAAAGGATTTAAGGATCAATTTGCGCTAGCTGGCTATCCTAGCGAGCTCACAAAGTGAAATGTTGGCACATATTTTCTTCATGTCTTAAAAAATGTTATACCCAAGGTCTGAATGGATGAACGATTCTGAGGTTGTCTTGGGTGCAATAGGAGACTGCGCAACTCTGCTCGCATTTCTGGGGGTAGTGAGGTTGGTTTTCCCTGGAGTTGGGGTTGCGACTTGGCTTGAATTGTTAGGAGGGAGGATCCTCCTTAGGAATTATTTTCTCTTCTCCTCAAAGGTGGGGTCGAATACTAGACCCTTGCTCCTAATGTTGTATGTATTTGGAAGTCTGGGTTGGGTGATGTCACCCACATTGGTGTCTGTGAAGGATTGGACCTCTTCTCCGCAAATGACTTCAAAGGCTAAAACTGCTGAACCTCATTTTCGTCGGGAGGAAAAAATTCCTCCTCAGGCATATTGGCCTCTTTTTCAAGGTCCCACATAGTTTTATATTCAAGGATTTGATTCACTACAGAAGTCATGATATTGATCCATTGGCAGTATGTTTTCTCCGAATGAGAGGCCTGGTAGAAAGAACATAAATTATCTTTATCGATCTCTTCGACATTGAAATTTTCTTTGGGGTTTGGAGGGGGCCAGTTTGGGGTATTGTTGTTCTTTCTAAAAAATGGTTTGGGAGGTTTGCTACTTGAGGATGCATCACTCATCCTCCTTTTCAGATCTAAGACTTCATTCATTAGGAGTTTCAAGGACTTAGAAATTCTTTCGAAGTAGAATGGGTATTTATCCTTGTCTCCTGGCTTACTGGTTGAAGGTTGTGACTTCTTATTCGCAAACTTGGGGTCATCATGATTGTCATGATCAAGGAACCCTATAGAGAGCATATATTTCTCGATGATAATGGCTGCTGCTGTGAAATTTTTAGCTAGAGTGACCTTCGCTTCATGCTTCACAAAAATAATTATGTCACTTCAAATATATATCGTGTAATAGTCTATGGTAATTGAATCATCGAGGACCAGCTTCGAGGGAAACTTATTCAAGATGGTGGTGAATCATTAGTTGAATTCTTTAATCTTTTCCTTCTTTTGGCACTTCAACGTGCTCAACTCCGTGAGGATCATAGAATGGGTCTTATCCTCTGATAATTTTTCAAGAAAGGTGCTTCGAAACTCTTCCCATGTGCGGATGGAAGCAACGGGTAAAGAGCAATACCAATTAGTGTTGTTAAAATAAATCCCCTCTATAGACAAAGGCGATATCTATAGACCTAGAGTGGGTCTAGAAACTTGAGATACTTTCTAATGCAAAGCTTTCTTAACTAATATTCAAAATGCGACAAAAAAAGAGATAGCTTTACCTTTTTCCAACACAATGTTCGAATACGTTGATGATGACCTTGATCCACAATCCTTTGAGGCTCACTCCTTGCTACTGATGGTGCATGAATACCTGTGGATGATCAAGAGGGAACAACAAATGTAATCCAATACATAATAATCAGAAACATTAGCTATCTAGCAGATCAAGGAGTACCAGAATATTTGCATAAAATATTAGAAAAATATAGGAAGAAAAAATCAAATGTTTTATTGATAAATATGAAAGGAAGATCTTACAACCAGGCCTTTATGTTGGAGGCCTCCCTTTGGTTAAAATCCAAGTCCTTCACTGAAACTGTAAATCATTCCTTCTCCCAAACATTTAGGCATCATCAAATTGCAAGTATGTAAAGGGAACGAGAGTTCAAACTAGCCCAACAATGACCAACCAACACTAACCTTAGTCAAAAGAGGGGCATGAATTTATAGGAAGGGAGAAGAGGGTGGGAGCCCATGAAAGGAGGAGGAAGGTCCACTTTCTAAGGGATAATGCCCCATGGATGAGATCAAATCTCTAATATCATAGAGCTTGACTCCATCACCACCATTTAACAACCAACTCATCGCCCTAGACCTTATAGAGGTCGAAGCTTCTCCTCCATTTGAGGGAACACTTCCAGAAAGGGATCAGCGTAGTTTTTGAAGAAATAAGGGCACTAGTAGTGCTAATCCATAACTATGAATTTGGCACCAACATGAGCATGAAACCAGGAAATGCATTGACCCAGGAAAACCAGATTTGGACCAAGTTTCTTCAGTAGTCTTCCAAGGCATTTTTCTTTGAGTCTTGAGGGATGTCTTAGCATATTTCTTCATGGTGGAAAAATTGCACAGGGTCTGTCATGGGGAATTTAAGGATCAGGGATAGGAAATGAGCATGGTGACAAATTATTGTGTAACAGATGCTCCCTAAAGCATGAAGGAAGAACGGGGAGTGATTGATGAAATTATTTATGAACCAAGGCAAAGAACTTAGATCACCGCCAAGAAGCCTACCTAATCAAACATTTTACAATATATGGCATCTCTGGTATGATAATTCCTAACCACATGACTCTGCACTAGGCATAAAATAACACATGAACCCATGAAATGGTTGCAACTGTTATCACTCTAGTAAATTCTTAAGTTCTGCGATTTTGGATTTAAGTCAAAGAACTCTAGAGGTAACCACAAACCTACTTGAAACTCTAGGATCTAGCCTTCCTATGGTTCAGAGAGGGCTCTCCCTTTAATATTTATCTTTGTTGATTTATAAATTTTAGGCTACTTATGAAAGTACAATTTGGTTTTGGTTTAAAGGATTTGATGGGGAAAAAACACTTGGAGGTAAGATAGAGAGAAATCTACTTGTCCATTGGGCTGTGGAGTCTAAATCAAGCTAGTAGAACTAGAAATCAAGGCCAAAAAGGTACAAATATATTTAGGGCAAGATAGATAACCCTCAGAGATTTGGGAAAGTGGTTTTTTGTGAGGTGGTATGATCGGGATAAAGGGCACGTAAGGACCCTTTGATCCAGAAAATGGAAGTAGAAGGCAGAGGTCAAACGGGAGAAGGAGCAATTAAGGGTTCCTTACACCGGAAATCAGAAGAAAACATTAAAATGGAAACTAGTTAAAGACAGGGAGCACTTGACTAATCCTATAGTAATACTCCTAGTTACACATTCAGATAGAAAAAAACATAAAATGAATGCATGAAACTTAGAAAAGGAAACAGTGACAAGTAGGAAGTACTTCACTCATCAGCTTATCACAGTGATCCTGAATTATGATGCCAGTCAACTTGTCCAGTTTGCTACTTTGAATTCAAACACACAAGAGCCTCCAATGTCTGCTACTTTGTTATTCCAACAATTTTATTCCACCCAAAATACTTCAAATAGTAAATTATTTATACAAATTCTCAACTAGAATATGTTGAAAAAATATCAAGATTGTTTTACAAATATCTCCAATTGTTTTACATAAATAGAACTTAAGTAAAGGACACTAAAAACTAATGCATATATTTGGCACTATTTTTTATGGATAGGTGATGACAAAGAGGAGAATTCGAATTTGGTCTCAACTCTTATTTGATGATGAGGCACCCAAGTCACTAATTGTTTCCTTTCTTTGTGCATTCTGCTCCAGAAATTATGCAAAATTGGGGTCCAACGATACCTTTATATTTCTCAATCCGAAATATATATGTAACAATTGAGAGATTTTATTGTATATAAATATGTTTTTGAGATAAACCTCTCTCAGTTCCCTAAAATTCTACTCAATATGGTCACAATAGGCTCTGCAAAAAGATGTGTAAAACAGAGTTTTGCAGAGTCTAAACAATAGGCTGTAAAGATGTGCATGTATCTCTCATTCTGTAATAACTGTGCAAAAAGTGATATAGTTTTTTGTAGATGAGTATCTTAGGAACCAAAACCTCCTTCATTTTTGTAATATGTATTTCTTATTGGCCATAATCTCCACTGCAAAATGATGACTTAACACGAATTTTCTATAAAAAGAGCTTTCAAATTTTGTTTAATATCTCCAAATCCATAATGGTTGTTAGAAAAGTGAGAGAGGTTTTTGTATTTGGACACCTTAAGAACATAAAACTCCTTCAGTTTTTCAAAATTCATCTTGGATTGGTCACAATAGTTTCTGCAAAACAATGACTTAAACATGAAATTTCTGCAAAAATGTCCCTTCTTGCTCTGTTTTCATCTTTTAACCTTACTGTTCTTTTAACTGTTTTTACTTTCACTTTGGATAAACTTCATTGTTGTTGAAATTATTTTCATATTTATTTACCATTTATTTCCTCCATGTTTTACTTTTACTACTTTACCTTGACTACTTTGTAACTTTGTTTTAACCTTTACTGTGACTTTCATCTGATACACTTTCACTGTCTCTATTTTTACTGCAAACTGTTACTGCTCTATTTACTGTGTGAAATATTCTTGTTCATGGAAAACCTATTCAAACTCATTTCGTTTTGAATTCTTGGAGTAAAAATGATCTTTAACTAGTATTTAGATTTTTTTATCCAAATTCTCATTTTTCTAATGACCTGCAAAAATCAAACAATTCATTAATGAAATCCAAGTCTGCAAGGAGCGATTATGGCTTTGATGAATTGGGAAAATCTGTGGAATGAATTTTGATTCTAGAGGTTTAACTCTGTTTTAGAGGCATTTTTGGGCTACTTCTACAAGATTAAATGGTTTACATAAGTATTTTTTACTTTAACAGAGGTTCTTGGATGAAAATCAGTAGAATATGGTTCTTTCCTTGGATTTTTTCTTTCAATTTCAATCTTCAAATGATTTACAGACCTTTACTGATTTAGAGAAAAAGAAATAGGGGTTTCTTGAGCCTTTTCAATGAATAATTTGGGCTAAAAAGTCTTATGAAATGGGTAACATAGGCTTAATGGAAAAAACAGGCAAATTATAGTCTCTTTTTTGGGCTTTTCCTTCTAAATAGGCTTATGAAAGAAGTTTAGAGGTTTTTAGAACAAGTTGGAGACTTTTGTGAATTTTTTGGAGCAATGTACAGCTCCTCAACAGTCTTCAAAGGTTGTAGGGAGGCTTTTTGGGTGCAGAAATGTCGAACAAATAGTGTTTTTACAGTCAGGGAGGCTCGTGCAGGGTTAAGGTTAATGGGCAGAAGATAAGGAATGAAATGTATTTTCAAAGGTTTTATATACATTTGAGTTGTATTACTTCGGCATTGAATAATTGTCACATCAGCGGGAGGGGAAGTTTTGGATTTTAAACGCAAAACCAAACAGTGGTTATCACGCAAGGTTTAAGTGGTAAGTTGTTTTATTCAAAATGCACGCAATCCGATGAATAGCAGCCACATGGAGGGGAGGTGAAATTACAAAACAACCTATTTCGTGTGCATTTGGAGTTTGGGTGATTGATTAGTTTGTCAACGTGATATTCAGTATCATCCATCGGATCTGAAGATCGGATGCGAAGGGTCAGGATTGATTGGAAAACTGCGGCTAAAGTAAATGGTGGGACCGGGCTTCATATGCATGCGGGCGGTTTAAAACATATAATTAACCTTTATGAAATATATCTGAGGGAAAAGGTTTTAATCATATATCGGGGCAGGGTTTATATATGGCATGGGTTAATTATATAAAGCGAGAGGCTTATATAATATGGCGGAGATATGCATACGGGAAAGGTTTAATCTATTTAAAATAAACCTTAGTTTATTTTTAATAAAATTTGGGTTATAAAGTATGCAAGGGGTGTTTATGTATGTATTGGCCTATAATATGGCAGAGGGATAATGTTCTATAGGATAACGCTTTTATCCAATACAAAGGTGCGGGGTTGCTATGTTTTAATCAAAACATTTATAATATGTTTGAATAAAAATACAAAGGGAGTAGTATTTAGTTTATTATATAGTTTTAAACCTTTCTGAATGGTTTAAAGACCATAGGGGGCAAGATATTTATTTAGTGTTAGTTTTAGACCAAGGGGATTTTATTTGGGTTTTAATTTAGCACATGGGTAATAACTTTGGTCTAAAATCTTTATAATAGTGGGTTTGGGGGGAATTTAGATATAGGGAATTAAATAAGTAGGATAAGGTATTATTTAAGGATTTAATAAACTAAGTTAAAAGTTAATATGAAAAGGGAAATGGAAGGCACACAAAAATACATAAAATGACTAAGTAAAGTGTAAAAGTAAATCAAAGCTTGTCTTTTTATCATTTCACCAATACTTAGTATAAAGTATTTTTGAGGGTTTTTCTATGTTTCTGAATGAAGGAAGTTAATTAGATAGGTTTATATGCTTCATTAAGTAAGAATGATTCTTTAATTATGAAAAGATGTTTAAAATGTATGAATGAAGGATGAATGATGATAAATGGGAATTTAACATAAGAATTCAACATTTTCAACTAACCAGTCATCAAGCCTTGGGTCCGGTCCCAACAAAAGTCAGACTAATAGTTTAGAATACTGAATACTTATAGGGGAGGAGAAATTAGTGATTTTCCCGATGATGAATATTACATGCTTTCTTCCACTTCTTTCTACCTACCCAACATTACTCTAACATTTTTTTCTTCCTTTTGGCAGGTGCATTTAGGCTTGCAACCTTGAAACATTTATTCTTTTAAAGCAATAAAAATATTTAAATCTACCTTATTTCATCCGAGGGCTCAGATTAAACTGTTGAGCTCCTCATTATTCACTACCTATATATTGATTTGTCAGGATTAAACTGTCTGACAAATCTTTATTCACTATCTAAGCATGAAATTGAAAACATGACAAATCAAGATTAAACAGTTTAACTCATCATGGATTATGGCATTTATTGACACTCTGCCATAATCATTTATTTTGCAAAAAAGTAAATTAGTGGCATTTGGACTTGCTCACTTTCAGTTTTTATTTTCATCTTTTTCTTTTGGGTTCTATATTTTTTAAGTCCTTTGATCTTTCTTTTAGAACATTTTACCCTCTTTTTTATTTTTATTATTAATTTTTTTTTTTTCAAAATATGGGAAAAAAACCTTGCAGAAAGCAAGGTATGTACATATTTTACAAGACTATCAAAATTCCATTCAAAATTATGAATCCTATATTTATAGGACCCTAACAGCAGCTTCAATGGGGATGGCATTTCCTAGTGAAATGTCAAGAACACCATTGACTAGTAGCCTGATCCATTGACCTTGATGATCCAATAATTTTCTTCTGTTTTCTGCATAAAAACTCATATTTATGACATTTTACCCTGCAAAACTTAGGGCCTTCTCTCCGGGCTTCAACTTTGTAAAGAAAATATCCAATCCAATCTAAAAACTTCAATGTATATGTACAATGATGTAAGAGTAAATGGGACTAAATATTGATTAGCTCATATGAATAGTAGTGCTTGAGCATTCTACCATTTACTGGTCCTTCTTGTATATTTGTTCCATCCAAATCTTTGATAAAGAAATCATTGTTACCCCTATATCCATAAATTACATAAGGTCCTTTCCACAGAAAGTCAAACTTTCCATGTTTGCCTTTTTCTTCTCTTCTAAAATCCTACTTTAACAATTGATCTCCAATGTAAAATTCATCCTCTTTACTTCTTCTATAAAAAAATTTCTTGATTTTATCCTGAATGACTTGGGATTTCTTATAGACCTCTTCCCTTGTTTGTTGTAGATGAATAGTTTGATTAATTCTCCTTTGTATATCATTTATTTCCACTTGTAATTCTTGAATGATTTTCATTACTGGAACACCTAAAGATGATGGAAAAAATGCATCCATTCCATATACAAGTTGGTAAGGAGAAGTGCCAATATACTTTTTAGTAGTAAGTCTATCTACCCATAAGGCATAGACTAACTTTTTATTCCAAGTCTTTTTGTTGTCTTCAAGTAACTTTTTTATGATATTTACAAGACTTTTGTTTGAGGATTCAGCTAGGCCATTACCCATGGGGTAATATGAAGTAGAGTGACCTAGGGTAATATGATATTTACGACAAAAGGAAATCATCTTTGTAGATTTAAATGCTGTTGAATTATCAATAATTATCTTGTGAGGACATCCAAATCTTGACAAAGTGTTATTTTTTATGAAAGAAATAATGACTGCATCAGTGGCTTGTCTAGTAGGAATAGCTTCAATCCACTTTGTGAAGTAATCAGTGGCAATCAAAATCCACTTATGCTGGCCAGAAGATGGCGGGTGAATTTCTCCAATGAAGTCTAAACCCCATTGTTGAAATGGAATTTCAGTTGAAATAGGCTTTAAGGGTAAAGGTAACAATTTCTTTTTTCCTTCAAAAATTTGACATTTGTGACATGAAGTAACATATTTTTTAACATCAGCAAACAAGGTAGGCCAGTAAAAACCAGCTCTAAGGATATTTTCGGTCGTAGTTTTCCAATATAAATTCCCTCCACAGTCATCTACATGAAACTCTTTAAGTATTTTATTAGCTTCTTCCTTTAGTAAAAAATTCAATAATATCCCACTATGATCTCTCCAAAAAAGTACATTGTCTAAAATACAAAAGCTCATTGCTTTAATTTTTAGAAATCTAGCTTTAGTCCTTGAAAATTCAAGAGGAGCTTGTAAGATTGTAAGTACAAAGATGATATCTGAGTACCAAGGTGAATCTAGAAAGGCTTCACTGATCATTGGAGTCGCCATCTCTTCCTGATCATCAACCTGAGCAATAAAAATTATATCTAGTGCATTGCAATTAGAGTCAGCCATTAATCTAGCTAATCCTTGTCCTTTAATGAGTTTTGTGGGTTTAATTTCTATGTCACATTCTAGGATAGTGGCAATCCACTTACCTCTTCTTCCATCAGGACCATCTTGAGTAAGAATGTCTTTTACTACAGAATTAGGGACATGGGAAATTATATGGGAATAGAGAATATAAACTCTGAAGTCTTTGATTGCCTTAACCAAATCTAAGGCTTGTTTCTCCATTATGTTATATTTCAGAGGGGCATCTCTAAGGGTCTTACTAAAAAAAGCTATAGGTTGTTCAAATCCTTGATCATTCTTCTGTAGTAAAACTAAATCAATGGTATGCTCTAAAGCAAATGAAAAAATTATGAAATCCTTTTTGAAATCTGGACTGATTAAGACTGTTGTTTTAGTTAAACCCTGCTTTACGGATTCAAATTATTGTGTGGCTTCAACAGTTCATTTTAGAATTGAATATTTTTTGAGCATGTTGTTCAGTTCTCTAATGATTTCAGCTAAGTTTGAAATAAATCTTCTCAAAAAATTAATCTTACCTAAGAAAGCTTGTAATTCTTTGATATTTCTAGGTGGATGAATGTTCAGAATTGCTTCTATCCTAGCAGGATAAATTCTAATTCCTTCTTTTGAAATTATATGCCCTAGTAACTTACCTTCCTCTAATCCAAAAAGAGTTTTCTTGGGATTTAAAGAGATGCCAAATTTCCTACATTTAATAAAGACATGTCTCAAATGATCCAAGTGTTCATTATCTAATTTGGAAAATATAGTAATGTCATATAGATAAATTACCAAGAAGTCATGAATCTCCTTTGCAAAGGCTATGTCCATAACTCTCTGAAAGGTTGCTCCTGCATTCGTTAGACCAAAGGGCATTTTCACATACATGAAAGTGCCCCGAGGGGTGGTGAAAGCTGTTTTAGCCCGATCGTCCTTTTGGACTAGGATCTCGTTGTATCCTGAAAAACCATCTAACAAAGAAACCCTAGAGGAGCCAACTACCCTTTGTAATATATGATCCATCTTTGTTAAAGGGTAATTATCCTTTAAAGACACATTGTTAAGATTTCTAAAGTCGACACATAATCTAACTTCTCCAATTTTATTTCTTGTTGGAATTAGGTTTGAAACCCAATCAGAGTACTTGATTAGTGCAATGATCTGGGAATCATACATTCGCTTTACTTCCTTTTCTATCAAAGGTAATACAACAGGATTAATTCTTCTTAACTTCTATTTGAATGGTTTTTTATCATCTTTTATTGGAATTTTGTGTTGGATATCATTAGATTTGAGATCCTCATAACTCCAAGCAAAAACATCTTGGTATTCCTTAAAAATATCAATGTATTTTTCCTTTTTTTGTAGAGGTAAAGATTTAGACAGTTTTATCATCTTTGGTTTTAATTCTGTCCCAATATTACATTCCTCAATATTAGACCTAACTGGTTCCATTTTTGGCTTTTTAGGCACATCATTGGAGTCAAAGAGATCTTCCAAAGGGCTTAAACCTTTAGGCAAAAAATTATCTTTGAGAAATAACATGTCAATTTCTTCTTCAATGATTTCTTCAATATCTATTTTTTCTAAACTATCTATGTCAGATTGACTAAATACAGTAGGTCTATTAAATTTATGTACATCTATGTTATCTATTTCACAATCCGAATCTGAATCTATATTACAATTTGTATCTATTTTATAGTTTTTAAATTCTTCTTCATTGTTTAAGAAATGGTAAATCTGTTCATCCAGAGAGAAAATTTGCCAATACTTGAGGTTATCTGGAATAATTGGTCTATATTTAACCTCAGCAGTGTACCTGTGTGTTGGTTGGAATGGCAAATTGGATGTAATAGCAAAATTTGCTAGGCAATGTGCTTGAATATTTTGTTTTCTAGGTATAGCAGCAAATTCGCATTCCAATAAATCATCAGTTAAATCTATCATAGTGTCTCTGTATCTGGCTAGTCTAGGGTTATAAACAGAATAATATCCATTTGTTTTCTTTACGATTAATTCTGAATCTCCCATGATTATTATTCTTTTTCCTCCTAAGTTTCTAATGATCTGGATGCCTAGAATGAGTGCCTCATACTCAGCCATATTGTTGGTGCATTTGAAGTTGAGTCTGAAGGCATGTCCTTCTAAGTGATTAGTCTCCATGTTTGTAATCCATACTCCTGCTCCTGATCCTAATTTGTTAACTGAGCCATCAAATTCTAAGTGCCAAAGGGACTCATGAAAGATGTTATCATTGTTTGGTGTTTGCTTTTTATCAATCAGTTTAGTTTTGATTTCATTATTCTCAGTTACATAAGATAAAAGAGTCCAGGTCAATTGGTGTAAAATAAATAGGATAATTTATAGATCTTTCAGCACTACTAACCATAAAATTCATCAATGTTTCCCTATATAGATTTTTAGGTTGACCAAACACTGATATAGTAGCATAACTCATGTCTAATTGTAGAGATCCCTGCAACTTTGCTCCCCATGAGCGAGAAAGTAGCATACCATACTTAGGTTGGATATCAGCTACTACAATGTCCATTAATATACTCTTACCAGGGTGCTGAACTAATGTCACACATAAGTCTTTGATTAACCTAAGCACTTAACTTTGCTAGATTCAAATGAAAACAAATCTTTATATGGCCTGGTTATTTCTAGATTAAGAGTTTCCATTATATCTTTAGGCATTAAATTATGGGAGGCTCTTGAGTCTAGCATAACATTGTGGAGAATTTGATCATGAATGGTAAGACTGATATAAAAGCGAGGGACTGATCCATCTACATGCTTTCCATTTACATCAGGGCCAAAGATCAACTCTGGTTGATCATCATTCAAATTAACTTCATCTTCACCATCATTCATATTCAGTGTTTCAGTTATGCTTGATTTGTATAAGTCATTTTTTACCAATTCTTTTAAAGGAATGGGTATTTTTAATTTAGTGATTTCATTTTGAATATTAAATGAGGGTTGAGATTTACTAATTTGAACTAATTCATCTTTAGTAACTGTAATTTGACTTGGTTTTTCTTGAGTTTCTACATTTGTATTTCTATCTTCAATTGTTTTAGCATTCTCTGTCTGCGTTTCCTAATTTTTATTGCTTTTAACCTTCTTTTCAGGGACTGTTGATGTAACAGTAGAATTTTTATCAGACTTAGAAGTATCAGCAGGTCTTTTTGAATTATTAATTTTTGGATCTACTGATTTAGGATCAACAGAAGGTCTTTTAGAAGATCTATTGATTTAACAGAGTTAGAGGCTTTTGCAACAACAGATTTCCGTGTGTCTTTTGAGGCTTGAGACACTTCATCAGTAATATCAACAATTCTAGGACTTGATGATCTTTTAGGACTACAATTGGGTTGGGAAGAATGGGAATTTTTCTTATTTTCCCTTGGGAGAATTTGCAAAACTTTTGTTTTTGGTGCTTCTACATTTTTCTTATGTTGATTTTGGGAATTTTTTTTGGTAGAAGACTCATTATTTTTCTTGTGTCTAAGGTTATACTCACTATGTATTTCATTTATGGCAAAGTCATAACCCTGTTTATAATCAAAGGATTCACTGGACTCTAATTTGAGTTGTTGAAGCTCAAATAGTTCTTGATCTTCCTGAGTGAGGAAAATGGTATTGTTTTCATCTATTCCCATTAGATGATTGATGTCATCGCCATCTTCATCATTATTTTGAGAACTTTCAGCATAGTTCTCCTATAATGGGGCCCTAATTATTTGGTCTGAGCCTGTTTCTTTTGCTTTTCCCTGATTTATGTTTTCTAAAGTTGGGATTTTTAATCTTTTGTTGATTATCCCAATGAGGTATTTTTTCTATATTATCTAGTCTATCCATCATTCTTTCTAAGGTTTTGGCTAAGCTATCTATTTTTGCATTTGAATTTGAATTTTCTTCTTTGATAGTCAATCTTCTTTCATTTCTGAGTCTAGTTTTTTTAGCTAATATATTTATTTCTATGCCAACAACATATACTTGCACTATTTCTAAGGTGTTTGCATCTCTTTCCCTTAATTGATAAGCCATATCGGCATCAAATCCATCAGGGAATTTGAGCATAATAGAATAAGGAGTAGGTTTAAGAGTTGCAGGAATAGAATTATAGACACTATTATACCTAGTGCAGTAATCTTGAACTGACTCATTTGGGACTCTTTTTAATGCATCAAATTCAGATAATATTTGAAGAGGGTTCTTTTTCTTTTCCCATTTATTCAAAAATGTCCTATGAAATATAGCTAAATCAGTTATTCTACCAACAGCTTGATCTTTACACCATTTCTTTACTTCTCCAGTCAAACTTTGAGCAAACAATCTCATTTGAACATCTGAGTGATCTATTTCATAAATTTCAAAGAAGTCTGTGATTTTAGTTATGTGTTGTTGAGCAGTATATTGTGTAGTACCATCAAACAGTGGTATTTTTTTTTGATAATCTTGAGGCAAGTCATGCAATTGTTGAGGTAAGACAAGGGGAGCATATCTAGCAGCCATGGCTTAAAACTTAGTTTGACTAGAAGATCTAGTAAAAGAACTTGGAGCTATGCTAGAAATGATAGTAGATGAACTGAAAACTATACCAGAAGTGCTAGGAAATGATATTGGGATATGAGTGGAACTACTAGGAAATGAGAATGATGAATTTGCAAAATCAGAAGGTAAACTAATGGATTGAGTGGATGATGGAAAAAGTATTCTAGGCTGCAAAGGCAGTCCAGGGATAAATGGGTCTATGGATGAGTTGGGAGTGGCATTTATATATGATGTAACAGCATATAGAGATGAATCTGCAGCTGGTATTATTGTAGTGTGTAACTGAGAAACTGGAGGTTTGTTTGTATAAGTCAAAAATTTAGCTAATTCAATAGCCTCATCAATATCCTTAAGAATTGTAACATTAATTTCTTCAACTTTAGTCTGATATTCAACTTTCTTTGATTTAGATTTAGCTGTAATAATTTTCTGTTTTGTATTCAAGAATGAAACAAAAGCAGGTTCTACCACAGTAGTTTTTAAATCATTTTTAGATTTTCTTTTAAATAGGGAATGCTCAAATTTCAGACCAAAATCAATATCTTGCAGACTAACTAATTCTTGAGGTAACGAATTGACTCTTATTAATGATATTTCAGCTTCTAAGTTTTCTGTTTGTTTTTTCTTTTTTCCAATCTGTTCTGGGTTATCTACTATGACAGCAAGTTTAGCATCCAAGTTATACCTAGTATAGTAGGTTTCCCTAGAAGCCGGAATTACAATTTTTCAATACCCACAACCTATAAAAATAATCTTGAAATAAAAAGATAAATAAAATAATTTTCTTTCAAGACAATTTTATGACTGAGGATTGGTTAAGTCCCTAGTATGGTCGCCAGTATGTTATCACTCTAATAAATTTTTAAGTTGTGGGATTTTAGATTTAATTCAAAGAACTGTAGAGGTAACCACAAACCTACTTCAAACTCTAGGATCTAGCCTTCCTAGAGTTCAGAGAGGGCTCTCTCTTTAAGATTTATCTTTGTTTGATTTATAAATGTTAGGCTAGTTATGAAAGTACAATTTGGTTTTGGTTTAAAGGATTTGATGGGGAAAAATCACTTGGACGTAAGATAGAGAGAAATCTACTTTTCCATTGGGCTATGGAGTCTAAATCAAGCTAGCAGCACTAGAAATCAAGGCCAAAAAGGTAAAAATATATTCAAGGCAAGATAGATAACCCTCGGAGATTTGGGAGAGTGGGTTTTTTTGAGGTGGTATGATCGGGATAAAGGGCTCTTTAGGATCCTTTGATATGGAAAATGGAAGTAGAAGGCAAAGGTAAAATGGGAGAAGGAGCAATTAAGGGTTCCTTACACTGGAAATTAGAAGAAAACATTAAAATGGCAACTAGTTAAAGACAGGGAGCACTTGACTAATCCTGTAGTAATACTCCTAGTTACACATTCAGAAAGAACAAACTTAAAATGAATGCATGGAACTTAGAAAATGAAACAATGACAAGTAGGAAGTACTTCACTCATCAGCTTATCACAGGGATCCTAAATTATGATGCCAGTTAGCTTGTCCAGTCTGCTACTTTGAATTCAAACACACAATAGCCTCCAATGTCAAACAAAATTTCTATAGTAATTCCAACAATTTTATTCCACAAAAAATACTTCAAAGAGGGTGAAGTAATTTCTGGAGCGGAGATGCACAAAGAAAGGAAATAGTTAGATAAATATTTTTTTGAGATAAACCTCTCTCATTTCCATAAAATTCTGCTCCATATGGTCACAATAGGCTCTACACAAATATGTGTAAAACAGAGTTTTGCAGAGTCTGAAAAATAGGCTGTAAAGATGTGCCTGTATCTCTCATTATGTAATAATTGTGCAAAAGGTGAGATAGGTTTTTGTAGATGAGTCTCTTAGGGACAACAACCTCCTTCATTTGTGTAATATGTATTTCTGATTGGCCATAATCTCATTTTCAAAATGATGACTTAATAGGAATTTTTTGTAAAAAGAGCTTTCAAATTTTGTTTAATATTTCCAAATCCATAATGGTTGTTATAAAAGTGAGAGAGGTTTTTGTAGTTGGACACCTTAAGAACATAAAAATCCTTTAGTTTTTCAAAATTCATATTGGATTGGTCACAATAGTTTCTACAAAACAATGACTTAAACATGAAATTTCTGCAAAAATGTCCCTTCTTGCTCTATTTTCATCTTTTAACCTTATTGTTCTTCTAACTGTTTTTACTTTCACTTTGGATAAACTTCATTGTTGTTGAAAGTATTTTCATCTTTATTTACCATTTATTGCCTCCATGTTTTACTTTTACTGCTTTACCTTGACTGCTTTGTAACTTTTTTTTAACCTTTACTATGACTTTCATCTAATACACTTTAACTGTCTCTATTTTTACTGCAAACTGTTACTGCTTTGTTTACTGTGTGAAATCTTCTTGTTCTAGGAAAACCTATTCAAACTCATTTCCTTGTGAATTCTTGGAGTAACACTCATCTTTAACTAATATTTATATTGTTTTATCCAAATTTTCCTTTTTCTAATGACCTGCAAAAATCAAACAATTCATTAATGAAATCCAGGTTTGCAAGGAGGGATTATGGCTTTGATGAATTGGGAAAACCTGTGGAATGAATTTTGACTCTAGAGGTTTAACTCTGTTTTTGAGGCATTTTTGGGCTACTTATACAAGATTAAATGGTTTACAGAAGTATTTTTTGACTTTAACAGAGGTTCTTGGATGAAAATCAGTAGAATATGGTTCTTTCCTTGGATTTTTTCTTTTAATTTCAATCTTCAAATGATTTACAGATCTTCACTGATTTAGAGAAAAAGAAATAGGGGTTTCTTGAGCCTTTTTCAATGAATAATTTGGGCTAAAAAGTCTTTTGAAAAGGGTAACAGAGGCTTAATGGAAAAAACAGGAAAATTATAGTCTCTTTTTTGGGCTTTTCCTTCCAAATAGGCTTATGAAAGAAGTTTAGAGGTTTTTAGAACAATTTGGAAACTTCTGTGAATTATTTGGAGCAATGTATAGCTCCTCAACAGTATTTAAAGGTTGCAGGGAGGCTTTTCGGGCGCAGAAATGGCGAAAAAATAGTGTTTTTACAGTCAGGGAGGCTCGTGCAGGGTTAACGTTAATGCGCAGAAGATAAGGAATGAAATGTATTTTCAAAGGTCTTATATACATTTGGGTTGTATTAATTTGGCATTGAATAATTGTCACATCAGCAGGAAAGGCGGTTTTGGATTTTAAACGCAAAACCAACGAGTGGTTATCGCGCAAGGTTTAAGTGGTAAGTTGTTTTATTCAAAATGCATGATATCCAATGAATAGCAGCCATGTGGAGGGGAGGTGAGATCAAAAAACAACCTATTTCGCATGCATTTGGAGTTTGGGTGATCGATTAGTTTGTCAATGCAATATTGAGTATCATCCATCAGATCTGAAGATCGAATGTGAAGGGTCAGGATTGATTAGAAAGCTGCGGCTAAAGTAAATGGTGGGACCAGGATTCATATGCATGCAGACGGTTTAAAACATATAATTAGCCTTTATGAAATATATCTGAGGGCAAATTTTTTAATCATATATCGGGGCAGGGTTTATATATGGCATGGGTTAATTATATAAAGCAAGAGGCTTATATAATATGGCAGAGATATGCATACGGGAAAGGTTTAATTTATTTAAAATAAACCTTAGTTTATTTTTAATAAACTTTGGGTTATAAAGTATGCGGGGGGTGTTTATGTATGTATTGGCCTATAATATGGTGGAGGGATAATGGTCTATAGGATAATGCTTTTAACCAATACAAAGGTACGGGGTTGATATGTTTTAATCAAAACATTTATAATATGTCTGAATAAAAATACAAAGGGCGCAATATTTAGTTTATTATATAGTTTTAAACCTTTATGAATGGTTTAAAGACCATAAGGGGTGGGATATTTAATTAGTGTTAGTTTTAGACCAAAGGGGATTTTATTTGGGTTTTAATTTAGCACATGGGTAATAACTTTGGTCTAAAATCTTTATAATAGTGGGTTTTGGGAGTATTTAAATATAGGGAATTATATAAGTAGGATATGGTATTATTTAGGGATTTAATAAACTAAGTTAAAAGTTAATATGAAAAGGGAAATGGAAGGCACACAAAAATACATAAAATGACTAAGTAAAGTGTAAAAGTAAAGCAAATCTTGTCTTTTTATCATTTCACCAATACTTAGTATAAAGTATTTTTGAGGGTTTTTGTATGTTTCTGAATGAAGGAAGTTAATTAGATAGGTTTATATGCTTCATTAAGTAAGAATGAGTCTTTATTTATGAAAAAATGTTTAAAATGTATGAATGAAGGATGAATGATGATCAATGGGAATTTAACATAAGAATTCAACATTGTCAACTAACCAGTCATCGATCCTTGGGTCTGGTCCCAACAAAAATCATAGAAATGCTCTGAGCCTGTTTGACTGATAATTTAGAATATTGAATACTTATAGGGGAGGGGAAATTAGTGATTTTTCCTGATGATGAATATTACATGCTTTCTTCCACTTCTTTCTACCTACCCAACATTACTCTAACATTTTTTTCTTCCTTTTTAGCAGGTGCATTTAGGCTTCCAACCTTGAAACATTTATTCTTTTAAAGAAATAAATCTATTTAAATCCACCTTATTTCATCTGAAGGCTCAGATTAACTGTTGAGCTCCTCATTATTCACTACCCATCTACTGAATTTTCAGGATTAAACTGTCTGACAAATCTTTATTCACTATCTAAACATGAAATTGAAAACATGATAAGTCAAGATTAAACAGTTTAACTCATCATGGATTATGGCATTTATTGACACTATGCCATAATCATTTATTTTGCAAAAAAGTAAAGTAGTGGCATTTGGACTTGCTCATTTTCAGGTTTTATTTTCATATTTTTCTTTTGTGGTCTATATTTTTTAAGTCCTTTGTCTTTCTTTTAGGACTTTTTACCCTCTTTTTTATTTTTTTTATTATTTTTCTTTTTTCTTTTATTTTTTATTTTTTCTTTTTTTGAAAATATGGGAAAACAACTTGTAGAAAGCAAGGTATGTACATATTTTACAAGACTATCAAAAGTCAATTCAAAATTATGAATCCTATATTTATAGGACCCTAACAGCAACCATCCGTCTAAAGAGATCATAGAAACGAATCTGCGGTATGGACACAACCATCCGTATAGGTAGGATCATGTATACTATCATGAATACTCAATAACTCCATGCAGCCTGGATCAAAATCAAATGTGACCCAGGGTCTTCACCGCGAACTCAATCAACCCAATGTACGAATCTAGCCATGTGAATAGATGTGTTGGTGTCCAACATGGTATAAACCACCTGATTACTGGTCAATGATGAAAACCGTTAACACGCACGAGAGAGACCACCAATATTGATGGTGGACCTCAAGGTACAAAAACACAATATATAAGTGTGAATTAATGTGTTGAAGTCGAAATCTTGCATAATCATTCGATCGAAGGCCAATGATGTGAACTTGTCGTCGAACAAGAAGAACTTTCCATTAAGGCATGCAAGCTCCAACGTATTAAAAATAATTTTCTAAACCACCTTCCGGAATAATGAACTGAAGTCAACATGAAGTGATTCGTCGAAGGAGGGCCATAATAATTCCCACATCATCGACATTAAACAACGGATATCTCAAGATGATAGGAGTGATTCAGGATTGTAACAGAGGAGGTAAGATAAGCAAAGGATGTTTGAAAAAAAAAGACTTCTCTTGAACATATTGGCGACACGACTCTAGAGTATGGAAAAATTTGACTCAAATAGGATCAGAGGTCATGTTGACAAAATTTGGTAATCCTATGAGAGGAAAACGGATTTCCCAAACACATGGAGGCAAATTGAAGAACTTAGGATGTCCCTAACCCGACACGAACTACAAATGAGTGTCATGTTCAAGAGTGACAAGCTGCCCAAAATACACATAGGACGTTCACTTTCAATTTTCCCTCGTTATTGCTCATGAGTACCTCTTTATTTTTATAGCTAGCGTGAATAGGATAACATATGCTGAGCGTGTAAGTTCATTCTTCGAATGAATCCATCCTAGTAATTTTAACGATCCCTAAGATGGAGGAATTCGGTCTTATCATGGTGACTACTATTTTTCCGTTTAATTTTTAATGAGTCCAACAAAAGGGTAGCTCGGTAACTTCTAATGTTTAAGGAGTTTGAAAAGAAATGAAAAGAAAACTCCATCATGTCCCTTTTCGTAAATCATCTCTTGAATCTGACAAGGTAGAAAACAATAATCGAGAGTACCTCTTGACCATGTTCGATCAAGGTATTCATTTTTCATAAATAGTGAATCTCAACCCAAAAAAGGGGTAAACGTATACTTAGACCACATCAATTCAGTTAATTTAACCAGTTCGAAAGGACAAGTACTTGACAATATTTTCATTTTTTGAGAGTTAGAAAAGAGCTGAAAGATGACTCCTCCTAGAGGAATGAGTGGTATAAAGCGTAGAAACTGGTTCCGGTCATGGTGGAACTACTCAAAACATGTAAAGTTCGATAGGCTGGCTAACAAGACCACTCATCACAGTGGTTCCTCTGGAAAGGGTAAACAACCAAGTTGGAAAAAGGTACCTCTATCTCTTTTCTTCTCGCATTTTGAATATTAGCTAAGAAATCTTTGCATTAGAAAGTATCTCAAGTTACTAGGCCCACTCTAGGGCTAGAGAGATCACCTTTGTCTATAGAGGGGATTTATATTGACAACAAAATTGGCAACTCCATTGTGGATGACCTTGATCCAAGATCCTTTGAGGCTTGCTCCTTTCTACTGATGACACACAAATACCTGCAGATGATCAAGAGGCAACAACAAACATAATCCAATACATAATAATCATAAACATTAGCTATCTAGCAGATCAAGGAGTATCAAAATATTTGCATAAAAGCTTAGAAAAATATAGAAAGAAAACATCATATGTTTTATTGATAAAAATGAAAGGAAGAGCTTACAACCAGACCTTGATGTTGGAGGCCTCCCTTTGGTGAAAATTTGAGTTCTTCACTGAAGCTCTAAAGAATTCCTTCTCTCGAACACTTAGGCATTATCACAGTGCAAGTATGTAAAGAGAGCGAGAGTTTAGACTAGTCCAACAATTACTAACCACTACTAACCTCAGTGGAAAGAGGGGCATCCATTTATAGGAATGAAGAAGAGGTTGGGAGCCCATGAAAGGAGGAAGAAGGTCCACTTTCTAAGGGATAATCCCCCATGGATGAGATCAAAGCTCTAAAATTAGAGAGCTTGACTCTATCACCACCATTTAACAACCAACTCACTACCCTAGAACTTCTAGAGGTAGAATCTTCTCCTCCATTTGAGGAAACACTACCAGAAGGAGATCAACGAAATTTCCCAACAAATAAGAGCGTTGGCAACGCTAAGCCAAAATTGTGAATCTCACATCAACGCAAGCATGAAACCAGGAAACAAGATGACCTGGGAAACTAAGATTTGGTCCTAGTTTCTTGAGTAATATTCCAAGGTAGTTTTCTTTGAGACTTCAGGGATGTCTTAGCATATTTCTTCATGGTGGAAAAATTGCACAAGGTTTGTCACGTGGAATTTCAGGATCAGGGATGGGAAATAGGGATGGTGACAAATTTTTGTGTAACAATTAGCGGCTTTGTTTTCCAGGGTGTGGGGAAACATCCTACATGATACGCCTCCATATTATACCCTCATCATTTGTAGGTACAGGTAGAATTTATTGATATGGTCTTTTGCTAGCATCCCCTTCTCAGGGTCAAACTTGGGTAGATGCTTCTTGGGGTGTCAGGGAATATCATGGATAGGGCCTCAAATGCCTATGGGAGACTGGGCCATCCAGGCCAGCAGTGGAACTTTGTAGGATTTGGGAAGGGTATGGATGATGATAGGACCAATGTCACCATCTGAGTCGCTTCCAGTGCCCGACCTAGAAGCATCCCCATCATGTTGATATTGTATGTCATTGTCCTATGGGACTCTAAGATGTTCAAGATTCCTATAGTTCCTGAAGTTTCTGAAACCACCTAAGTTCCTCTAGAACCATAAAGGTCAATGGTTTCAGGGTTGGTTGAGGTGGTGAGTTTGATCTCTATTTTGGACATTCCCCTTATTTCTGGTTTCCTGAACCACCTCGAGGCCCCTCCTTGGTGGGGGGTCGTTTTTTTAGGATTTTTTCGGCAAAGTCTAGTTATTCAGTAGGACATTTCTTACTGAATCATGTTGGTAACCCTAGTAATAGTGATCCTCAGGTCTTCACTTTTAGTTTCATGGGGGCTTTCATTCCCTTCAATCGAGAGCAGCTCGACTTCATCCATGTAGTCTTCTAGCATTAGAATTATTAGCTGGGGTACTAAATTTACTAGGAGGTCCTGACGGGTGTGTTGTGGGTCATAAGTACGCTGGTTGGACAACAAGCTTATGGCGGGGATGCCTTGGAGGCTATTGATGAATTCTTGGGTAATTCGACGCAAGGTTCTCAATTGATCATTCATGACCTCATAGAAAGGGGGATCCTCCTTGAGGGGAGAATCCTCAAGGGGGGGAGGTCTGCAGTTTCCAAGCTCGATATCTCCGAAAGGTGGGCCCATGCTTGGGTGCAAGGGGTTTTGAGGAGATGTGAGACAAGGTATGTTAATAGCTTGCTGGGAAATTTCTAGGAAAGTTCATGTGTTAGTGCCTACCATCAGACCCTCCTTCTAGCACTAAATCTATTGACAATATGAAATGTATCTCCAACAGTATGGGATCTCCCCGGTACAAAATCCCAATTAGATTCTACATCGTTTGGTTTAGGGATCCCAACCATTATGTAGGCCTAGTTTCCATTGAGTTGGTGAAGATGGGTTTTGAACAGGGAGGGAACTCACTGAGGGGATAACGCACGGTCTTCAAAAGAACACAAGTCAGTGATTGACGGATGCCTTATGAAGCACAACACCATGAATAGCAAAGCAGGTTTCAAAGCATGAAACTTAAGAAAAGTATTGTTGGAAAAACCTTTACTAATATCATACTTATGAAGATATTTACTTAACAGAGGGGAAATAGTTCACGATGTGTAATTATTTCATTTATAACACATGCACATTCCAACAATGATTTAAAGCACATATCAAAAACGAAATTCATTGACATATCTTAAGGTTAGAACATCATATGCCATCCACATGTTGCAAGGAAGGTCATAACACGAAGAAATAAAGTGCGCCATAACTTGAAGAAGCATTCATTCAGTTGAAGAGACAATATTTATAGCACGACCACACAAGATACTTCTGTTGGATTTAATAGTGAGATCTAATAACACTTCTTGTATTCATCAAAATACATACATTCAATAAGCAACAACATGTCTCTCTCAAAAGTCCAAAACCAAAAGTCCTTTACAAAATCACTTTAGAATGTACATATAGGTCCACATGACTCTTGGGTTTCCCATGGCCTTTGGTCTTCCCTTAACTCTTGGGCTTAATTGCAGCCAAGGGTTTCTTGCAATCTAAGGCTGATTGCGATCGAGGGACGATTGCGACCTAGGGACTCCCTTATGTCTCTCTTGAGATATAATTCAATTTCCCCTAAGCTATCATGTTGTGCAAAAAAAAATGGGATGGTATTTTACGTGCATTAACCCTATCCTAATGATTTAGTGATAGATAAGGTTGAAGAATCGATCTGTAAATGCTCCCTGAAATAGGTCTACCATGATTTATAGTCTATAGCTATCAGGACAAGTTGAGGCATGTCGTCCCCATACATGTGCAGGAAATCTAGAGCATCAGGAATCAACATGACCTTCTTGGCATTGATCTAGTTGGATAAGGTAGACAGTTTCGTGTATATTCTAACAAGTTCCTCTATGTACTGCGTGATATTTTCCTTGGCCACCTACAAGTCACTTGAGCTAGAGGCACGCTAGATTGGGTCGAGAAATGCCTGAATTTCTTGCAACACTTCTTTTCGTCTCCTTGGTGCTGCCAATGTGTTAATTAGTGGTTGTCATTGATGTCAACCCAAGTAGCACCAGGAGCTACCCTAATCTTGCATGGGAATTTTGACTTGAAACATTTCTCTATTTATAGTCAAGGATATATTGGATGGATTCTACTCATAGATATTTTTTCATTGATATACGACATACCACGTAATTCTTCACGGTTTGAGAGATATTCATGTTTGAAGTTAGTTACCCTAGTTAGTGGGGTAAAAACCCATGGGGTTGTGGCATGACACTCATCATTGGTTGTGGTCATTAAATAGTAAATAATTACTATTTTTTTAAGCTCCTAAAATCCCTCCAATTTTCACTTGTTGAATACCCTCTCAACCTAAACATTTCTATAAATTGTGACCCTCATATCCTCCTCATGTAAGGATTTCGCTACTTCAAACAGGTTATCGTCAGATTTTTGCTATAACTATTTTTATACGAAGTTTCAAAAGCTGAAAAAAACCCATTTGAGGTGAAATCCTGATGAACCTAATGACCAAATTTCAGATCTTGGTTTTCTATATTTTTGGAGATATGATCTAAGGAAGTTAGGTTTTTTCAGGCTCTCGAAATCCATGTCAAATGTGTGACCTTGAGAAAATCGTTATGTCTGCTACTATAATGTCCATGACTAGAATCGTGGCTGGTATTTGAACTAAAGTGACACACTAATCCTTAATCAGCCCTAGACATCACACTTTACTAGAATTAAAATAATATAAATCTTTATGAGGTCTTGTGATGTCTAGTCCTATTTTTTCCATGATAGCCCTTGGCATTAAGTTATAGGAAGCACCAAAATAAAGCATTGAGTTGTGTAATATTTTAACATGAATATTCAAGCTAATGTAAAATGATGGAACACTTCCATCCTCGGATTTACCTTCAACCTCAGGCCCAAAAAATAACTCAAGTCAGTCATCATTTAATTAACTGTGTATGTTCTTTCTACTATCTTCAAGGCTTTCATGGCTTGAGTCTTATAATCATCTCTAGTCACCAATTCGGTTAAAGGAATGGAAATTTTCACTTTAGCCAATTCAATTTCAATGCTAAAGGATGTTTTTGATTTTTCAACTTTTTTGACATTTTCATTTGGTTTCTTGGGTATTTCCTTTAGAGGGTCAACTTTCATTCGACTAGTTGAAGGAGTATCTAGTTTTTTAGAGATTTATTTTTGAGGGTCTGTTTTTGTTTAACTCATTGAGGGAGTATTTTTTTTAGTTTTTTTGGGAGGATTTTCAGCTCCTTTCTTTCTCCTTAAGTTTTATTTCTTGTGTAACTCCATTATACTATTTTGATATCCTTGTTTTTATTCCTCAGATTTTCAAGGATCTTGCTCTAGTTGTGATAACAAAAAATAACCTTCTTATTCTATACTCAAGAAGATTTGATCTATCTCATTTATTTCAAACAGATTTATCTGATTGTCTTCAGGTTCCTCTGTTAACTCAATTTCTTCATTAGCATAGTTTTCCTAAAATGGAGGCCTAATTTGTTGTCGATCACCAGGGCCTCTTTGTTCTCTTTGCTTAATATTTGGGGGATTTCTTTTGAAATTAGGATTTCTAATAGGTGGAGCTCCTTGATTTTCTCTTGGAGGAGTCCTATCAGCTAAGCTTTTCTATCCATCATTCTCTCCATAGTTTTTAATAAGGTATCCAACTTAGCATTTGAAGATGAAGAAGTTGGTTCTTCTTTGATTTGGACTTTTCCTTCAGTTTTCAACCTGGCTCTCTTTGTTAATATATCTGCTTCTACACTAACTTCATTCCTTTACATTTCTTCTAGGGTGGCAGGGTTTCTTTCCCTAAGTTGGTAGGCCATATCAGGGTTAAAACCATTTGGAAACTTCAGCAAGGCTAGTCCAGGAGGAGGTTGTATTGCAGTTGGAATAGAATTATAAACACTTTTGAACCTAGTACAGTAATCTTGGATGGATTCTCTTGGAGATATCTTGAAACTCTCATATTCAACTAAGATTTGGAAATATTTTTTCTTAACTTCCCACCTTCTAAGAAAATTTCATGAAAATGAGTTAGATCTAGGATAGAGGCAGCTCTTAATGATTTAAACCATTTTTAACTTCTCCTGTGAGACTTTGGGAAAATAAAATCATTCTAACATCATCTTCATCAAATTATTGTAAATCAAAGTAGTCATTCATTCGATCTATGTGTTACTACGAAGTAATTGGTCCAGTGCTATCAAACTGAGGTATCTAAGTTTGATAAACTTGTGGCATGGGATTACGTTACCCAAGTAAAATCAGAGGAGCATAACGAGTAGCCATGATGGGAATATGGGGATGAGAGGAAGATGTGGTAGTAGGAGGTGTAGGTATAGTTGGTATGAAATGGGTGTTATAACAGTTTTATGTTTTGTAGTGGAAGTGGTAGGGATGGTAGATGAACTAGGTGACAAATTGATTGAACTAAGTGTAGAGCTGCTGGGAGGGATTAATGGAGGAACAATACTAATAGGTGAACTTAATTGTGGAATAGGGGATGTTGTAGTGGAAGTAAGATCTGATGATTTGGGTGATTGAGGGCCCAAATATTTATGCTTAGTCTCATCTAACTTATGAATTGGTAGTAGGTCCTTATCAACAACTATTTTAGGCATAAAACTATCAAATTTACTTCTAAAAAGTGTATCTTCAAAGGAAAAATAAAATTATATGTCTTCTAAGGTAACAAATTTTCAGGAAGGGAGTTAACTCTTGGAAGACGACTTTCATTTTATTCACTCTCAATTGCACTTTTCTTCCTAAATATTATTTCAAAGTTATCGACAATCTCAGGAGTATATGGATCTGGGTTTGATATAGTGTATATTCCTTTAGAAGACAGATATACTATAATATATTTACAAATATTTAATCTATACAAATTTTGAGTGGAAAATAACCTTAAATCAGATCTATTTCTCAGCCACGAACCTAGAAATAGCTTTAAAATTTCACCAGGGAAAATTGAATTGAAATGAGATTTTTTCTTTCCCCAGTATGGTCGCCAAAATGTTATCACTCTGTAATTTCCTAAGGTTGTGAAATAAATTCTAGAGGTAACCACAAAACCATTTTGGAAGCTGGGATCTAGCCCTACCAGCTTCAGAGAGGGATCTCTTTATCATATTTAACTTTGTTGATTTTAGAATTTTAGGCTAGCTGTGAAACTTTAGAGTTTGATTTTTAAATTGATTTGGTTGGAACCGCATTGGAAAACCATTGGGAAATGGAGTTGATTAACTTTCAGCTGATTAATTGCAGCAATGACAGACAAATTTAACAGGGCGGAGTAGGTAGACTTAATAGATCTAAAAAGCTTGGTGGTATAATAAATAATAAAAGATTAAGTATCCAATAAACATAGAGTAGTTAATAATTATATTGTTTAAATTCAATGGAAAATTTTACTTTTGATAAGACAAACATATAAATTAACAGAGAAAGAAACACATTAACGAGAGAATAACAACATCACCAACAAGTCTGACACGGGAATCCTGAAAAAAAAATTGTATTATTGAAATTTGTCCACTTGAGCTCAAGGAACAAATTTACATTAAAAAATAGATTTATTCATACAAATCCCAACAATAATTTTTTGAATTTGGAAGCATTTATACAAAACTATCAAAAAATATCTGAGTGAAACTCTCAAGATCTTTTAAAAAATATCAAAAAATTGTTTACAAAGATAGAACAAAACAATAGGAAATCTAAAACGGATGTGGCCGTTGGCTCTATCCTTGAGGATGATTGTTGATGGCTGCAACTCAAAAAGTGTTGCGTTGTTGCTTTTCTATTGGAGATGAAATTGTTTTACCTAAGTAACTCACATATCTTTTCCCATCTGTCTTCACTTGGGATAGAAAATTTTAATAACTTTCTATATGTATCATCTACATCCATGTACTTCTGGAACATCAGCTTGATGATAAACAAGTATTTTATCTCATGAATGATTAATAGGTCAAATTCTAAGGCCTCCGTGAATGCCTTCCCTGTGATGTTTCCTTTTATAGATGTAAATCTTGATTTATATTGGGCAATAGTACATAATTTCTCCAGATTGTCTTTCAAGCTAATTAGCTTGTCTCCCATCCCAAGTAATCCTGGTAGCCCTTTCCTATTCAACACATTAAATTTCTTATGGATATTTACGCTTATTCTCAATTTGCAGCATAAGGTTCCTTTTTGTATGCATTATTTTCACCTCCAAGATAGTTTTTGTCCTGTTTTGTATTCCAAGCTCTTCTAATTATTCCTTGGTTTTGGAATTCAATATTTTTATAATTGTTGTTTCTTCACCAGGTTTCTGTCCCAAATCTGTTTTAGTTTCCTTCACCACTTCTTTATATTTGTGTATCAATTCTTGCTGCTCAAAAATAATTTGTATTGAAGGCCATATTTCAATGATGGCTTCATTGGTCTCTATCCATACATTTTATTTTGCCTGTGCCATGGTTCATGTCATTGTTGATTCACATTCTAACTATTAAATTCTATGAGTGATTTTGCGATTTTTCTGCAATTCTACAACATAAGAATTGTCTATTCTTAATTTTTGGTCTTGCGGAGTTAAGTTGGGCCTTCAATATTTCAATTTCTTTCCCTTGATGGACAGATTGTCCATGGCCTTAACCAGCTCACTTGAAGGATCAATAGTCAGTGCCGATGCTGATGTTGATGTAGATTCTCCTAGTGTTGTTGCAACTAAAATGGAGAATGTTGTTAGAAAAACTATAGATAATTGTGATGACTGCTCCTTCTCTTTGAGTAGTTTCTCTATTTCCACTTCCATGTCTCGGATATTCCTGTTTTGTTCAATTATTATCTTGAACATGTATTCTTTTTTCTTTTCCCTTTCTCCAACTTCCCTGGCCTATGGATCTTTTGTAGTGGGTAGCTTAAGGTGCTTCCTTAATGCTGCTATATCGGCATTTTTTATTTTCACAATCTCCTTTTTTTCCTTTACATCATTGGGATTGTATCCCAGCTTTATCACCAATTTTTCCAGTGACTTGATCTTGGTGTCCTTGGCTAAGGATGAAATCCTTTCCAACTTTAATTGTGTATGTATGTTGTTGACTGATACCTGCAATATTGAGGCTAACAAGGCAGCATTAGTAAATGTTGGGTAAATCATTTCACTAGTTTGTTTACACATTTTCATTTGGTCAATTAGATGAATTTGTTGTGCATCAAAGGAAAAAGTGGATTATTTGTAATTTGGTGGTATCTTTTGCATTGGAACCTGTTGTTCAATAAATGCAATTTTCATTTTTCCTTTCTCTGCGTCAAAGTTTTACAGAAGCATGTGTTACGATGTGGTTGTTTGCTTCCAAAAATGGGTGTAGGTGGTGGCCTTAAGCATTTCATTCCTCTGTTTATTTTCCTTGTATTTGGAAAAAATGTTCGGCTTAGCTATGTCCTGAGCCAATTTCGTTGTTTGTGTTGTATATGGAGGATCTTTGGAGGTTGATGAAGATGGAGAACCTATGGAAATGTCATCCTCCCTTATAGAAACATGAGGACTTGTCATAACTATAGTTTCCTGCTCTTTATTTCCCTGCTGAAAAACTGGTCTTGAGTCAGCCTATTGCTTCTTTTTATATATTAATAATTATTGGGCTCCAATTTCTGTCACTAGAGAAGACTCCTCTTCCCTTATATTTTTCTCCTATTTCCCTTGACGTTTAGGAGTCTAAGAGGTATTTGTGGATATGACTTGTTCTTCAACTTCCTGCAGTGTGTTCGCCTCCCACTGACTTTGGTTCATGAATTTTTCTATCTGTGGCCTAGGAGTGTGGGTGTAAGGAGTGGTCCTTTGCTCCACTCTCAACTTAGAAATGAGTTTGAAAGGGTCATAATACCAAGTGAAACTTAATTTAAAATTTATTTTCTTGAGGATTAAATCTACCTCTTTACCTATTGTTCTAGTATTGCAAAAAAATGGCCCAATCTAAGCTTTGATTTTGAATTGTGCCTTGTTTTTAGCTGCAACAAAGTGTAATTCATCCATATGTTTCATTTTCCTTATATATTCTAATGAGAAAAGTCTCATGGGAACACATTTTAGAAGACTGTAGGGTGGAAATTCACACCCATAAAACCTTATCTCAATATAAATTTGGTATAGATACCAATCCCCTATGTTCACTTGGTCACTATGATGCAAAAATCTCTAAATATTTAATCCTATTCTAGGCTCCACATCACTATTCAATAGAAAAATAACTATGTAATGAAATTGATCAACATAATCTACAAATCTAAACTCAGTGGAGCTTTTCCTCACCAAGGAGGTCCAATGGATGATCGATTGTGAATTACCCTACTCATCTAACTTCTGTAAAGAAAATGGAAACTTGTCTTCTTGATGATAAATAAACAAATGAACTAATACCGAGGTGTCTTTGAAAGATCCTTCAGTAAGAAATTTTATAAACTAGTCATGGATTGCCTTTGCAATAAACTCAATGTAATTCAAAACAGTAGGTTTTTCACCAGTTTTAAAAAATAACAAAAATACTACAATAGCTTCATCGATCCACTAGTCAGAATGGTAACCAAGTATTTAATCGTATCTGGGAACATAGAGGATGAATATGGGGAGTTTTTCTTGGGCGATTGAGCATCCTCGGGGAGAAAATTTTCAAAATTTTTGGCTCTCTATGGAAAAGTCATATTTTTGGAGAGTTTTGTGAGAAAATCTACTGACAATGGGTTCAAGGAATTAGCAGTTTGTAATTGCAACATTTGTGAGATGGATTCAGCAGTTATGGTGAGCATAAATTCACCATTTTGGCTGACAATTGCTCTCTAGCTAGGGACATATCTATTTTGACATCGGTATATTCTTTATAGAAAGTAATAGGTTTCGTGGGAACATGAATTAGGGAAATGAGGATTCCCACAAGCCCATTTTGTCGCCGAGGTCTAAATATTTTTTCTTTAACAAACTGCGAAGTTAGAACATGTCGAATTCACAGATAGTTTCGACAACTTTGTATTGTAGGTCAACTAATGGAAGGTGATCAAGGTCGATGGTTGGGGGCAACATAGGATTTTCTTTGGAAGTTGTGGCTTTTTTCTTGGGGTTCTCACCTTTAGGTGTCATTATCAAAATAGAAGGAGTGGGCACTCTAGGATTTCCTAGAAGTGGTAGGTGACAGTCAGATGTTGAAGTGGGGTTTCTGATGGCGTCCTGATCACAATCGATTGACAATTGAATGGATGTTCGAACAACATGAAGCACTGTAAATTATGTTTGGTTGTGAAAATAGACAGGAAGGGAATTAAACAATTTTACAGTAACTAATATAGAGTTTTAGGAATTATCGTTGTGTTTTACCGTTTAAACAAGAGCAGGTTTGTTGTCGCGAGAGAAGGAAACATTAATTAGTACAACAGTTGGCTGACGCAGACAAGAGGGTGCCAGGTGGTGACCTTTTATTGGGAGAGGGAATGATAGTGGGGAATTTATCTATCAAATGGAAGTGGTGGAGTGGGGGTTCACAGAAATAAGGTGGCCGATGATCAGTGGAGGAGGATGGACCATGGCGGGAAGTGATGGTGGGGTAGGTGGATTCATCGTGGTAGACACTCATTAGTGCGGGAGAAAAAGTGTCTATCGTCAATGGGCTTAGACTTTTTTGAGGAAGGGTGCGTACTCCTCTAGCGGTGCCACGTAGAATGGAGGGTCCTGTCATTTCAAACCCCCATCGCGAATAAAGCATGAGGGAGCTCAGGGGGGGGGCGAGGTGAAAATAATCCCCCTCTATTGATCCAGGTAGGGGTGGATCTCATTCGTTTAAATAAAAATTTATAATTTTATTACATCATATAAAACATTATATCCAAACTATTAAAATTGGCGATAATCATGATTTTAACCATGCTATCCTAAATTAATTTCCCAAGGCACATTTTGAAATGCAAGCCTATATTTTCTATATCTATAAGGTTTTCATGTTTTGTTTATCATTTCTAATTAACCACGATTAAACGGTGTGATTAACTTCACTTTTATTTTAACTAAACTAATTCAATCACGATTAAACTGTGATTGATTTATTCACCAACCTAAACTAATTTTATTTCAGCCTAATCACATTTAAACAATGTGATCAAACTAAATATTCTACTTCTCCTATTACAATGTGGCATTTTAACTATCAACACACTTTATTCAAAAATTTCTGAGTAATGATTGATTCATTTTTTTCATTTATTGAGTGGCATTTAGGCTTGATCACTCTTACAAACTTTAAAAAAAAAATTATGGGGTGTTTTATTGTTTTTCTTTTTTCTCATGCTTTTTTTTTTTGTTCTTTTCACATATCTATTTTTTATTATTTCTTTTCTTTTGTTTATTTTTATTTTTGGAAATAAACTTACAGAATGGAAAATTATTTACAATTTATCATGTACAAAATTAAAGCTACAATCAAGTCATCATATGAAATATAGGACTCTAACAGGTCGACCAAGGAATTATTGAGCCTAAATCTAATAGAAGTTAAATTAGATAGGTATAAAAAAAATTTCCACATAAAATATAATGAAATCACGATTCATAGAAAAGAGCTACACCAAAAGGAAAATCTATGTAAAATAAAAAAAAATAAGAAATAAGGAAATTACAAGCTAAAGGCTCATTCAACATGCATTTTTCCACTTATTGAAAGAAAACAAATGAGTAAGTTAAATAATTTTTAAAGCCCCAAGGGACGCTCAAATGGTCGAGTTCCCATTGCTAAAGACTGCCATATGGAAGATCACGGGGTCAAATCTCCTCGTGCCCTTGGGGTTAGGCCACGAAATTAAAGCCGACGGCGGATCCCTTTGGGAGGATCTATCGGATTGTGCAGTGGATTATGGCGACACTTAGTGGTAGTGAACCACGAAATTTGAATAAAAAAAAAAGATTAAATAATTTTTTAGATTAATGAGATATGGGATTCAATCATATTTATACGAGACGAGAAAGCATTGTTCATAGAACTGAACATGCCATCAGACAAATTAAAGGAGACCTGGATGAAATGCCCCAAGTGGCCACAAAAATTGTAAAGTTTCTAAATACAAGAACTTGGGAGGAATTAAAGGCAATTGGTGTAGAGGATGGAACACAACTAGTCGTGGATGCAAATAAGTTTTAACCAAGATATACTTGATAAATTATTCTCAAAATCATTGCAAATCAATGAAAAATAATATTAACATGTTCTCAAATAAGTTTCAAAAATTGGTATAGTTAATTTTTCCCTCATGTTGGTATCAACATAATCATCTAATGTGAAAATAGGCCTATCTAGAAATTTTTATAGGGATAAATGCAGAGCAGACAAGATGAAATTTTGTGGTGAAGGCTTAAATGGAAAAGTAATTTTTGAAAAATTACAGAGAGAATTCCCATGAAGGTGGAAATTGAATAATTTATTTGTGATAAAACCAAACTATAAAAAATACACAAAATTATATGCAACTTTCAGGAAAATAATAATTATGATACTAAGGTTCAACAGTGCACACAATTATTGACCCACATTGATTTAATTTTTTCACGCCTATCATTGTAGATTTTGAGTTATCTCTAGCAACTTGCCATGCAGGAGTTGGAGTTTCGAGCGCAAGATACCTCTATAGAACTGAATCAATTGGCTAGAGACTATGGAACTTTTCAAGTTGACCAGTCATAGAGGTTCAAGGAATGAAAAAAGGAAATGGAGAGGGAGGAGAGGCTAAGACAATCAGTAGAAAAATTCATAGTATATTTTACGGATTTACTGTGTTTCCTAAATTATAGTATTGTAAGCGACTATTCTAGCTTGAAAATTCATATGTATAGAATGTAGGTGAATATTCAATAAAAAAAACATGTAATTTACTAGAAAATCAATATTTTTTGGTGAATATCATCCAATTAGTCATATATATGTAAAAAATAGGAAAAAATCAATGGAATTGACGAATATTTTTTTTCATAAAATGTCCAAAAAATAGCCCATTTGTGAAATTTTGGCCCTAAAATTTTCCTTAGAAAAAGTATACAACAAACTCCCTAATGTTGAGATGGACATTGACACACCTACAGAAGGGAAGTTGTCAAAAATTGATGAGATCGTTCAAGGCTTAAAAGTGAAAGTGGAAGACTCGCAATTGTAGGTAAAGTCAACCATTTCACCAGAAGAGCTACAGATGAGAGAAAAGAAGAATGAAGCCTCTACATCATTCGATATTGTACAATGTGGGCTTATAAATTTGAAATAAGTTGCAAGGTAGCATCAAGTTAAAGGATTTTGGAACTCAAATTCATATTGTGCAGTAGAGGAGCAAAGCAACTCATAGAAGTTTGACCACTCCGTCACTACCCAAACATTGAATAGCCATGCTAGAGAGTGTGAATTTGGGTAAAAATATTAATCAAGGGATGTTGAAATTGGAAACAAGAAATATTGAAAATGGCACCCATGAGGCTTCTAATTTAATTTTCTTTAATTAAATTAGAGGTAAATTGTAATTCCACATCACATGAAAACTTGTACGAGTTACCTAAGTCTGGAAGACTTAGTTAGCTCAGTCAATTCAAGTTCGGGGTCAAACTAGAGGCATGTAGAGTTCACTCTAAGTTTTAGGGGGTCAAGTTGCAGTTTATTTTGAGTTGTAATTAGCTAACTATATTATTTGAGTTAAAATAAGTTCAACTAGTTCTAACTGAGAGATGAGCTAGTGAGAGGTCAAGTGAATTAAATTAGATTTAATTCACATGTAGAGATCAATTAGATAACTGATAGTTCATTATAAATATTTGTTGCATATCAGTTCTGAGGAAGATCTAGTTGATAATGGAGTTAAAGGGAAGTAAATTATTAGTTGTATAATTAGAAAATTGTACAAGTGGTGCATGTAGTCAGAAGAAGGCCTCAAACAAATCATTCCTTAATTAGAGAATATTTCCTTTAAGAGGAAAAATGAAGGCACAAGTTTAATTATTGTTTTGGTGAGCACGAGTTGGTGAGACCAAACAATTGAAATAACAAATTTTTGCATGGAGCTTGTGAGAGAAATGTGTGCCAAGAGAAGCTTGTGCACAAGATCAAAGTGAGACAGTCAGTATAGTGCAGAGGTTTCTCAGGAAGGGAAATAGCATTGTATTGTTTCATGATATTGACTTGCAATATACAAATAACGAGGTTTTGAGTAGTTTCTTTCCCCATAAACATCTTGTGTTGTGTGATTGATATTCTTTATCTTTCTTGTTCATGTGATTGTGCGATCGTAATTGGTTTCCAGAATTTGTAGAATAGATTCAGTATTTTGTTTTAGTATATTAAAAGATCATTTGAATCTATTTAGATATTTCTACATGGTATCAGAACAAGATTTGATTGGGTGATTTTGCAGAGAAGATATGAAATTTTTTGTGAATTTTTTTCAAAAACAAATAGCAGATCTAGATTTCTTGCGAAAAAATGCCCAAATTCAAGAAACAAATCGATCAAATTGGAGTTCAGAAGCGGGAGATATCGTTGATTTAAAATCAGCTCTTTTTTTACAAAAAAAATTGTGACAACGGGACAATTACAGTGTGTTGTGCTACTCAACAACCCCCCATTACAATTAGATAGTTATCTTATTAAATAATGGGGACCCTTTTAATTTTTCTAGAACAATAAAACAAGTCATTTTATTTAAAAAAATTAAAAAAATTCTATTTGAACTTAAGTTTTAGTTTTATTGGCCAATGGACTTTAAAAAAAGGTTATTGAGGCTTTATCGCATATCGCATATATCAAGGTTCCAACAACAAACCAAAGCGCCCTACCACAAAAAATTTTGATGCGATTTTCTCGACTCATAAAGAAAATACGTGAAAGCACTTTAGAAACTTTAACAAAGGAAACAACCTCGATTATAATAAATTCCACAGTAGGTCCCACCAATCTACCACATCACTTTTCGCATCCCCTCCATTACAAAATTGATATCAACGTCTTATTTGTAATGTCCGCTCCAATTTCCTAATGTGATATATCGCAATTGCTATATCACAATTCCTCATTGCACATGCATATCCTTCGATCTTTGCGATCGTGAGACTCATATTGCATCGTGAAACTTGAAACAAGCTTGGTATTTATGATTTTAAGATACAATAAAGACTCGGATGCATACTTATATTTTCATTTTAGATTCTACAAAACTCAATCGCATATCGAAAAAAGGAGAAATTGTGATTTCTAAGTCGTGTACTTAAGAAAAACTTGTGATGCGAGATATCCAACGGGGTGACGAGTTGTCCAACAGACCATGTGAATGCATGTTTTCATTAATGATTTAAGCATAACGGTATTTATGTCCTCGAGAATGTAAATGATGTGATCGCCTTTACTTAATATTTTGATATTTTTTCATTAAATATATATCTGATATCACTTCATTGTTTTGTCATAATTATCTCACATCCCAAGTATTTTTTCTTTATTCTCTTCTATTTCTCTCTACTGCAGGCTAGTCCCTACAAGTAAGACTTCAACAAAATGTCAAAAAACACCGAGAAGAACAACAAGCCCATGGTTCGACCACAGGCGACTTTGCCTACTTCGGAGATAACTAGAATGCCCCCATTATTCTCTGATACAAAATGCACCACATATTCTGGAAGCTCATCATGGGAAGCCATGTACAAACTATTCGAAGATGAAGAAACCAGAATAATCCAAATGGTAGCCATTGTTATCACTCTGTCATATTACAGAGAAACTACACTCCTGGCCATTATGTCACCAATTCCTTCCTTCATCATATTTCTTCTCGGCCTAAGATTCTACCCTACACAAATATGGTTAATTGGGTTATTTATAATCTCAATATTTCATAAAGGATGTGCCTAACCTCAAGACAAATAATAATTGGGTCTTTCAGAGCTGAATACTTGAAGAAAATGTATCATCTACCAGACCCGCAAAATATATATGATAAGAATTTCATTCATAAGTTTGCAGATGAAAACAAGCTTGAGTCAGAGATAATAAGACAATGGAGATGGGATCCAAATAAGCACAAGCATGAAGAAAAGGGTATGTACTCCATATCTTCTCTCGTTGGTCCTCATTGCTATACTGCAGGTATGATGTGTAGGTTGTTTGGATATCCCAATACAACAAAGTCTACAGTTGAATGGGTCCCCCTAATTGACGTGGTATCAGATTCCTACATAATGGATTGGGCTACTATCTTGTCGAATAATATAGATTTTCAAATCTTAGCCTATAGAAGAGACATAAAAGTCTCTACCAAGACAATTCCCCCCTTTTATATGAGTGCATATATCATGGACACCATTTGCTTTACCTCTGATTTCCCATCCATGGGATGGAAATGGACCCTATAAGACCCTACTACTATCCACATCTATCACAATATCCTCTTGGAATCTAATTTCCAATCCCATTTTTATAAAAAATTTCATGGAGCGATGTTGCCTTTATACCAAGGTTTCTTTGGTAAAAGGCCCCTAGATTATCTAATGAATCCAGGGGAAATTTCACAGCCATAAGCAAGTGGTTCAGAGAAGAGTTATTTACTTATGTTATGGTTTTTGGTAGTCTAGACAGGCCTCATGTTCTCCCTCTCTATTAAACTCTTGGCTCGAGAAGTTTCCTATCAAATTGTGGGAAATGACTTAACTAAAGCCCTGAAAGAAGCCAAGAAATCTGCCTGACCATCATTCCCCACCAAATATAGAGTGTATGATCTAGATAATTTCAAGAATTTTGGGCTTGAAATCAACTACATACAATGCCTAAACTTTCCCACTATTCCCGACAGGCAGTACGACCCAAACAAATTAGCCCAAAATTTCACATCTCAGGTTAAAGTGAGATAATTCATACATGACCCTGATGACTTTGATGATTTATTTGAGTCTGCACAAACATACCTACAGGTAAAAAAGTTGGTAAGAAGCTCATCTAAATCCAAAGCAACTTAATGAGTTCAAAGAATATAGAAATAAAAAGTTGGAAAATCTCCCTCTTGACACATTGAGGGTTTCTCAACCAGTTTTACAAATAGAGTAGGATTTAGCACAGTCTTCAAAGGACAGCGATATGTCACAAGGAACAATGGAAACTACATGAAAATCATAATAAATTGGAGAAATATTGTTTAGTAGTGACTTGGATAAAGTATGGGATCAGTTTGATCAACAAATTAATAAATCATGATCGCAAGAGGTAAAGACCTCAATTTCAAGAGAAACAATTAGAACTTCTGAAATTAATAAGAAAATCCCACTTACCGTTGGGGCTTTTGATAAAGCTATAAATACGGAGGATGTATAATTCATATTGACACACCCCACTTCAGAAATTGTTCTTAAATCAAAGAGATTCCTCCTCTCGATATATTTTACAGCCCTAAGCATAGGGTCGTAATGAGCAGGCAAAGGAAGAGAAGGAGAGTTAAGAAATCCCAGGCACTGGTTCTTGGAGATGTATCGTTGGATGTTATGTGGAATGATCCACAAACAAATCCCTTTGATGACTTAATTATGCTATGGCAGTTTATAGGGGCCTATGCAATAACTACCATTGATAAGGCTTCAGAAGTGCAACAATTAATCAAATACAAAGATGACATGATTCAACAGTTGGAACAAGAATTTTTGAAATAAAATCAAAACATTGATCATCAATGGAAAGTACAATTATCACAATTGCAACAGAGCTTTGATGAAATGAAACTCCAGCATGAAACTGACATCAAGATTAAATATGCTCAGCTACAAGAACACCAAGTCATAATTGAGCAATTGAAGGATAATCCTCAAATTGAGGATTTTAAGAAAGAAGCAGTGGAATTTAACACCCTCCTAGCCCAGCAACAGGTGGTCTTTTGCCAAAAATTTGCAGTAATCAATGATCTATGTAGTACAAGTGATTCACTTATGAATCAATTGTCCGATTTGAGGATAAATTTCAATGACATTAATGATAATATTTCTGAATATCTGACATGGAAAGATAGTGCATAAGGAAGAGCAAAAAACCTTCTAAGGATAGAAGATTCACACAAATAAATCCTCTTTACAAACCAAGATATAAAATTAAAACAAGAAGAAAGAGCTATCTCCAAAGAAAGAGATATCGCAGGAAATATTACTGAAAATATCAACGACAATTTGTTTGGCGATAATCTAATTCAAGAATTCCCAGCTGGCTCCTTGCCCAATGTTAAAATATTAATGAAATCATGGTAGGAATGGTCCAAGAAGAAGAGGGATAATATTAAAAAACTATAATAAAAGTTATTTCTTGAGAAGTATTGGAAATATCTAGTAAAGCCACATAGCCAATGGCTAATGTTGCAATGCCTTGTCGAAACCACTTCACACATGCTTCCTATGCTCTCAAATGCAGTGTATACAGGACAGATGTGCATAAGGCTAGCTCAACCTCCTAAATTGAAGCCCATGATGGATATCTATGAACAAAAGAAACAAATGGGAAAGAAACCAACTTCTCATTCTTGAATTTATTGTTCAAACGTACTCTATTTTTGTTCTTTTTATGGTTGTTCAAACCTCCTCAACATTTCATGTATTTACTATTTTTACAGTTCAAGTCTTAACTATAAAAACCCTTTCATGTATTTAAGAAAAGGGTTCTGAATTTTTGTAAAGAAGGCTTTAGAAAGTTGCACTACTGTACTTTTTGAATAATCTTAATAGAAAGGTTGGACCAAGGATATTTATTTCATGAGCAGAGATATGATATATCAGGTACTTTTATATTTATATGATTTTTGTGTTTATATGTGATTGATAGTCGTATTTATTTTTAAATTGTTTTTTTATGTTTGTTCTTTAAATAAAATTGAGCACTAATTCTCTACTGAACGTGTTATCACCAAAATCATACTTGATTGGCTATTGATCAAACAACTTCAATGTAACTATTTCAAACCAATTCTAACTGACGCTTAGCCTCTTCAATCTAAGAGGGTTCTCTCAAGGGGGTTTATGATATTGTTTAATGATAAAAATAGATGGCTAAATCTATGATTTATGTATTGTTTTTATATGTTTGCAAGTTGAAAATATCAAATCTTACTACCATTGGGCTATGGAGTCAATGACAGGGATCTCAATAACAAGGCTTTCCTTGTGGAAGCTAAGGCTTGTAAATAATTCAATGAAAGAGTAACACATTCAAGAAAATCCCAATAACTTGAGGTTCAAAAGAAGTCAGAGCATGTGATACATAAATTCTGAGTAATGAGACATCAAGGTATTGAAAGGAAAATATTAAAAGAGATTCACCATAGCTCAATAGTTAAAGGAAGTCAGAGCATGAACAGTCATGAATTCTGAGTAATAAGCATTAAGATATTGAAGAAAACCTTTCAAAGATAGGACCTAAAACTCATTTGACCATAACTTAATACTTAAAGGAATTCAAAGCATGAACAATCATGAATTATGAGTAATAAGCATTAAGACTTTGGAAGAAAATATTTCAAAAGATAGGACATAAACTCATTGAAATATAAAAAAAAATCTCAGATGAAGAAAAGTTTTATTATTACTCTATATGGCAGAAAACTCTAAAGCTTTACAAAAATAGTCTCCTGAGATAACTTTTTCCAACCATTCATACATAGAAGTACTCACTACTTATAGGCATCTATCCTTTACATCCAATCTACCAAGTGGCTATATCATTAAACTCTATTACTCACACCAAATCTAACTTCTAACTAGATATTTAAAACTAGAACTGACACCTTTCGAATTAGGAGATAGAGTACTACTATGACTCAAACACCTACTTATTACATTTTAATCTAAAGATGATCCAAATATTCCTCGAAAGGAATCATGTCTTTCAATCATGCTAGCCACAAACAAAACATTAATTCTCTGACTGTCTTCATGAAGCTGCTCTGCCTACTATTAAGGAGTTGTCAATTTGATGATATGGAAACATAGTGAGTTGGTATCTTTGAACTATATCCATAACAAAATATCTCCACATGGAAATCTTTTGATCTGATACTCTTTATCATTGCTTTGATATTGTTTTTCATTCCTCATGGAGAACATATTTGAAATAGTTATTTAACCTTTAACTTCTTCGAAAAATTGACCTTGCTGTAAAAACAAAGTTTTGAGCTACTTTCGTAGCTAATTTCATAGCAAAAACAAAAAGGTCATCTGTGATAATACTCTGCTATTATTGACCAATGGAGGGTGTTAAGTGATAAAAAAAAAATTTAAATAAAAACTTTAAATTTCCTTAACCATGTCAATTTAAGTGACTTGAAACCAAAAAGATGTCTTTAGAAATTCCGTAGCAAAAACTAGGCTTCAAGCCTGGGACACGCTCCGGAATTGCCTAATTGTCCACAAACTTCACAGAATTTTGATTTTAGGCCTATAAAAGGTCCATGGCTATGTGAGATGATACTATGAAGCCTAATAAGGAAAATTTGGTTAAAAATACCTCTTACCCTCCTCAAAAAACAACTTTTTCACCTTCAACCACTTCATCTACTAATAAAAATGACTCTGTTTTTCCTGAACAATAAGGCTGCACTCATGAGTTCTTATCTCTCAATCCCTGATATTTGTTGCAAAAATAGAGGCGGTTTTTGTAGATAAGAGTTTTTATAAGAAAAACCTCTCTTGGTTTTTTTAAAACCATCTTAAGTTCTCCGGAATCTTCATTATAATATCATGTATAAAACAGGAAAATTCATAATTCTGAAAACATGTCCCAAAGGAAACTTTGAATATCAAAATTGGTAGCACCTGTGAGAAAATTGAAATACGTTTTAGTTCCTTTTTATGTTATTAAAAAAAACCTCCTTCAAATTTGAAAACTCATCTTCATTTTCCTGAAAATTCCCCTTGAAACCAACAGCTCAAACAGTCCAAGAAACACAAAAATCCCCTTGTAGCTCCTGGTAGAAATACATGTAACCTGCCTGGATGAAAGCTTGTGTGAAGCTGAGGTCATCCATGATTAGTTAAAATTCCATAGGCTCCTATCCAAACACATAGCCTCCTTTTTATGCTTTCCTCTTCATGGCAGTTTCCTTTTATAAGCCAAACTGCCCTCTTTAAAAATGTGGCAGCTGTAAAAAACAATTTGGACAACAAGTTGTTTGTCACAAAGCTAACTTTTCAAAGGTGAAAACTGACTGATACATGCAAAGGTTGAAAATTAAATGATAGAGAGGAGCTTGGGTAACTTGTTTAAGGAATGAAATTCGAATATGGAGAGAAAGGCGACAAAATGAGGGAGTGGAAAGGAATGTTGAGTGGTATTTATGCTTTTGCATGCTTGGATGATTATGAAAATCAATTGTATGACCTTACCTTTACCCTAAACCACTAAATACTTGGCAGGTCATCATTCCATTCATTTTTTCAGAAAAAACATAATTCTGGAGCATTCTCAGTTATAAATTTTATGGATTCGCTGCAGAATCAGGAAAATTCAGTCATGCGACTTAAAAACAAATTTTAAACCAATGCATGTGAACCTAAAGTCAAAATTGATAGATATGACCGAGATGACATGATCAATGAGGCGTTTTGGACTTAGGATAAAGACTTATTTCATGAATTTTTCACTAATTTTATGGACCAACCTTATGAGACAGATGAAACCTAGATGAGTGACCCTAATCAAAAAAAAAAAAAAATTATGTGTGATAACAGAATGTATGAGATTTCCATATTTAAAAATATGTACGAAACAACCAAATTTTTCATGTGGTATGCATTTAGGAATCAATTTTATTAACTATTTAATCAAATTAATCATATATCTTGTGTTTAGTTCTTTAAGTGTTTGATGATCTATATTATCTTGCACTTAAGAAAACCTTTGAAATTGTATGTAAAGAGTAGAATTAAGTCCCAGGATATAAATAAATTGACATATACATAAGTCGTTGTTACTTCCATTTATCACTCACATTTCATTTTTATACCTCACACCCACCCAATTATATTTCATAGGGAAATTGGTCCCAATATTCCCAGTTGGAGTCACTATTCCAAACAGAAAAGGAACGGTTTTCAAGTTCTCGACCAGGTGGTTATCCCTTATGTTGAGGCAGCAATTTTCGAGCCTTCAACACTCTGTGAATGATTCAAGAACCTGTATGCACTTGAGGTGCCAGATGCATGCAAATATTTGAGGAGAAAGGCATAGGTTAGATACTTGGTGGTTGAGAGGGAGCATAAATTACCTCTCAACATGCAGCCTTAGAAGAAGCCTCGGAAGGTTGTGGAGCAACCACAATTGGAGAAGTAGAGAGGAGACCGAGTGGAGGCATCCACTCAAGCATAGACCTACAGTAGGGGGATTTTTCAAGCTAGGTGGGCAGAGGGATCACATGCATCCAAACCTCTAGGTGAGAGGTGGGGCAATGTGAAGTCATAATCCCAAGAGAATAAATTTGGGTAGGGTCCATTGAGATGTCTTGTCTCATGGATCATTACCTTGCTACTGGAAACCACAGTACATAGTAGCGGGATGGATCAATGGCAATTGTTGCAGTCAGATGCTAGAGTGACAGAAGTTAGATACTGGAGTGTAGATCATATTTGGAATAATTTCATATGACACAAATGCAGATTCAACAACAGCACAAAGTTTTTAGTAGACAGTACAGTAGCTAGCAACAGTTAGAGACTCTGAATATAGATGCATCATATTGATTCAGTTTGAATTATTTTCAGTTTTAGAAGTTGTAGGAGAAATGATCTGAAATGGGTGGCTGACTTGTTATGCTATGCAAGCACCTCCCACTCAGTCAAACAAATTAAGATCTTGTTTATACTTGATAGTGCGGAATTGAATACTTGAATCAAGTGTATGTGTTTTATTATTTTAATGCTTTAAATATGAGGAATTAAACCTTATTTTTGCTGATTAAAAACATGTACAACAAGCATAAATTGTAGTAAACTAATCATCAACACATAACAGAAAATTTAATAAAGGATTTCACTCGAACGTCGTGGGCTACGTCTCCTTGAGCCTTTGTCAATTGACTTGGCTCTTTGGGATTATGATGGAAAAGTTCTTTTACAAGTTTCAACTCACCTCCAATGGTTCTTTGAATTGTACCAATGGGTTTATAATACCATCATACCCCTGGAATGGTTGTTATCCCTCTGGCAATGGACCTAGGATCCCTTTGACTTGACCTTTACTATCGGTGCCCTTAAGCTTCCCTGAAGCTTCTCTGTGGAGCTAGCTCCCTTAGAAATCCTTTTTTGTCCTTGAAACCTTTTCTATTGTCTCCATCATATATCATACATCCAAAATAGACTGTTAATTTTCTCCAAATGAGCTCTGGCTCCCCAATCTAGGCCTCCAACCCCAGGTGGCCCTAGTGGCTCTGAAACCTCCATATGGCTTCTTCAGCTCTATAAGTCTCCAAATGGCTATAAAAATACATCCATTAGATTCATAATGCCAAAAATAATCAAAATAGACTATTCACTTGCTGAAAAAGGCCTTTGGCTACTCTGGTTACGCCCCCAACACTTGGTGGCACCCTATGGTTCTCGGCTCACTGAAAACTTCCCTGAAGCATATCAACCTTCAGAAGTCTCCAAAATCTTCTCAAAATCCTTCCATTAGATTTAAAATGTTCAATATAGTCATAATAGACTATTGGTTTGTTGATAATGGTCACTGGCTACCCTAGATTGGCCTCGTTCTCCTATTGGCCCCTGGTGGCCCTTGGAAATTCTCTGAAGAAAAAATCACGCTCATAAGTCCTCTGATGGCTCTAAAAACATCACCAATGGCTTTGTAATGTCTGAGACATCCAAAAATTACTATTGGTTTCATGAGTATGCCCTCTAGCTGCCTTGGCTAGGCCTCATTCTGCTGCTGGCCCTTGGTGGCCCTAGTGGCCCTTGGAAATTCTCTGAAAAAAATTCATGCTCAAAATTCCTATAATGGCTCTGTAACCCTCACCAATGGCTCTGAAATGTCCAAGAAAGTCGAAATTTACTATTCACACTCTCATAATGGTCGAAAAATGAGTCTTTAACTCATTTGTCCAGTTTCACCTAAAACAACTCCACTAAATGTGGAGGACTTCAGTTTAGCTGGAGTCAAATTAGCAATATTTTCCAAAAATGGTGTGCCCACCAGTCTAAACCACTAAATAATCTGTGGCATTAAAGTTAGTGGTTGGGCACATGCCCCAAAACCTCGTGATTAACAAACCGCAACTGTCGGCGGAAACTGCAGTTGATAAGGGTTAGAACTACAGTTTAATTCTCGGTTAGAGAAACCCCTGGAGAAAAATGTGCAGAAATAAACTTTACATATGCCATGTGATAAGGCTTAACCAGAATTTCTCGTGGGTTTTAAAATCTGAAGGTTACGGTTTATGTTTCCATGTGAACACGACCGTAAAACGGTCAGCGGATAGAACGGTCAATTAACACAGAGACCGCGATGTTTGGAGTTTTTATGTTTGCCACATGACCACCAATGCGAGGACCGCCAGTGGTCCCCAACCCTCAATTTAAAATGTAACCAAACTTAAATGTAACCTGTGACCCTTAGAGGTTAAGACTCACTGGTAGTGGAGACAGTAGACCCCTCGCGTGCCCAGTGGGAGGTCACGGGGTCGACACTTGCAAACCCAACCAAAATTTTGACATGTAGTTCAAGGGCCACGTGGCAGCCTCAAGGATGGCCACATGGCACCTTTTCATTAGTCCACATAAAATATACAACCATTCAGCAAATGAAATTCTGCCACTTTTCATCCTGCAATTGGCCCGAAAGGAATATTATGGGGAATATTTTGAGGAATATTCCAAGAATATTCCCTCGAATATTCTTTTTGCTGACTGTACCTTTGACCAATCAACCCTGGTCAAATGTCAAAAATTTGTAGTTTACTGGACTTTTCAAAACGCAATAAATTCTTTATATGGTGTTGGTTTTTCGAACCTTTCATGGTGTCAGAATTAGGAATACGAGATCTATCTGGTTGCTCTGGTTCATCACACTTTCAAAAACTTTGAAATTTGAGCTATCACTTAGGTCTTGATCCAAATCTGATCACTCCTCCCCATTGGGAATATTTTTGACCCCAAAAGACTTCATTACCTATTCAGTAGATGAGAGTACAACTCCCTCACATTTCCAGCCTCCATTCACTTTTCCTTGCTTGGCTTAGTGCCTTTGATCCCCAACTCGAAGGTACTTAACACTTCCCTTATTTGATACTCTTGTCCTCCTGTTAAGAATTGTATGTTCTTTGAGCTCATCCAGAAATTTTTGGCGAGAAATTTTCAATAGAATATAGTTGAACATCATTTCCTTGATCATCGATCAAAGGTGCAGGCTCAAACAAACGTAAGTTTTCAACAGAAATACAAGCATACATGACTGAAATTTTCATATGTACAAATGAATGTATGTCTTACTAGGTCAAGAAGTCAAACCACTTCTTACCAAGCCACTTACATGGCGATTTTTCTTGCTGAAAATCTTCTCCTTGTGAAACATCTGGTCTCACATCAATGATGGAATCTTTGGTTCCAGTTTCACCAGTCTTTTTATCCTCTTGCTTCAAATGCTTGGGATGATTGTTTGGATGCAATGTCCAACATTGGGCAATAAGATATCCCTTCTTCTGGAAATGTGTGCAAGTCTTTTGCATCTTCTATGAAAGTTGCCTTCGCTTCAACTGTTTCCTGTATGCCTTCATCCTCTTCCAGCGTTTTGAAACTTCATGGTTACACAAACCACAATAGGAACAACAACTCTTTCTTCCATCCATGCATGAAGAATTTTCATGCTTAACATAATCAAAAACAACTTGACTATGAGAATAATTATACCTTGAATGTTGCTTAGCATGTCCATCTTTTTTACCTTCTTTAGGAGATGAACTTCAAGAGGTACCATATTTCTTTTGAAGACCAACAATAGTGTTCGTGTCTTGATAACTGTCGAAACTCTCTTGCTCACCATAAGCTGCATGTATACAAACATCCTACTGCAACATAGGCTTCAAACAATGGCATTCAAATTGAAAAAAAACTTGACATGTTTGTGGGTTTGAACTTGCAATAAAATTTCTTCTTAGAGTTGTCTCAAATGCCTTCATGGCTGTAGAGTTTTCACCATAAGATTGAACATAGCCTAGACCAAACTTCTTAGACCTTTCCTCAATCATAATAGGCTCAACCATGCCTTGTGCATGTTTTCCTAAACCCTTGCCTTCATAGCCCATTTTTAACATCAACTTGGACCCTATACCTCTAGTTTTATTTTCAAATGAACCTACACATCTATCTGAAGAAGAATTTGAAGACAAATTTGAGTGATTTACCTCTGCTTCAAGCATGTGCTTGGTTAAGGCCTCTTGGGAATGCTGGAGCTACATCTCCATATCATGCATTCTTTGAAGAAGTTATTTTTTCTCTTGCTTCATACCAACCAATTTCTCATGAAGTCTAGTGCTTTCCTTTCCATCTTCATAAAGAATTTGCACCATATCCTTCAGGATGTAGAAGTCCCGCTTCATCTCTTTATCAAAGAGTTTTGTAAAAGAGGAGGATTTTGAAACCTCACTAGAAGAAGTTGTCATCATTATGTAAATGAACTAAAGAACTTCAACAAAAATTCAGAAAGCTTAAAAAACAATTTTACAAATATTCTTAACAATTTGGTTGTAGATTCAAGCTCTTCTCTGCAGCTTGTATCTCTTCTTCAAGCAGCCTATTTTGCAAAAAATTCCTCTTGTGCTTCAAGGGTTTCCTTGAGGTCCTTTGGGTAAGGAGGATGCTTTCAACCTTCTTCCTTCTTGTCCTCTTCTGGACTTAGCTAACAATAACTCCCCTTCACCTCTAGCAAACTCAAACTTGTAAGCATCAATCAATTTGCAAACAATTAAATTATTTGCACTGTTAAACACCTTTCAAGTCAAACAAGAAACCCAGTGCTCTTTCAAGCAAGAAACCTAGTGCTTTGATACCACCTGATCTAAAATGGGAGGCTGAATTTTTATGCTATGCAAGCACCTCCCACTTATTTTAACAAATTAAGATCTTGCTTATACTTGATAGTGCAAAATTGAATACTTGAATCAGGTGTATGTGTTTTACTGTTTTAATGCTTTAAGTATGAGGAATTAAACCTTTGTTTCTGTTGATTAAAAACATGTACAACAAGCATAAATTGCAAAAAAATAATCATCAACACATAACAGAAAATTTAATAAAGGAGTTCACCTGAATGTCGTGGGCTACATCTCCTTGAGCCTTTGTCAATTGACTCGGCTCTTCGGGATTATGATCGAAAATTTATTTTACAGGTTTCTACTTAACTCCAATGGTTATTTGAACTATACCAATGGGTTTAGAGTACCATCATACCCATGGAATGGTTGTTATCCCTCTGGAAATGGACCTAGGATCCCTTTAACTTGACCTCTACAGTCGATGCCCTTAAGCTTCCCTGAAGCTTCTCGGTGGCACTAACTCCCTTACAAATCATTTTGTGCACCTAAAAATTTTTCTACTGTCTCCAGCATATATCAAACATCCAAAATAGACTGTTCATTTGCCCCAAATGAGCTCTATCTCCCCAATCTAGGCCTCCAACCCCTAGTGGCCCTGGTGGCTCTGAAACTGACCTGTGGCTTATTCATCTCTAGAAGTATCCAAATGGCTTTGAAAATCCTTCCATTGGATTTAGAATGCACAAAATAGTTAGAATAGACTATTCACTTTCTGAAAAAGGCCTCTAGCTGCTCTAGTTATGCCACCAACACCTGGTGGCACCCTGTGGCTCTCAGCTCACTGAAAACTTCCCTGAAGAATCTCGGCCTTCAGAAGTCTCCAAAATATTTTGAAAATCCTTCCATTGGATTCAGAAGGTTCAAGATAGTCATAATATACTATTGGTTTACTGATAATGGTCATTGGCTTCCCTGGCTAGGCCTCATTCTCCTACTGGCCCCAATGGCTCCATAATGTCTTAAACATCCAAAAATTACTATTGGTTTCCTGATTGTGGCCTCTAGATACCATGGCTAGGCCTCATTCTGCTATTGGGCCCTGGTGGCCCTAGTGGCCCTTGGAACTTCTCTGAAGAAAAATCACACTTAGAAGTCCTATGATGGTTGTGCAACCCTCACCAATGGCTCTTGAATGTCCAAGAAAGTTGAAATTGACTATTCACACTCTCAAAATGGCCGAAAAATGAGTCTTCAACTCATTTTTCTAGTTTCACCTAAAACAGCTCCATTAAATGTGGAGGACTTTAGTTTAACTGGAGTCAAATTAGAAATATTTGAAAAAAATGGTGTGCCCGCCAGTCTAAACCACCGAATACACTATGGCATTAAAGTCAGTGGTTGGGAACATGCCCCAAAACCTCGCGGATAACAAACCGCAATTTTCGGCGAAAACCCAGGCGGAAATTGTTGTTGATAAGGGTTAGAACTGGAGTTTAATTCGCCGTTAGCGAGACCGCCAAAGAAAACCACACGGAGATAACCTTTACATATGCCATGTGATAAGGCTTAACCGGATTTGCTGGCGGGTTTTAAAAACTGGAGGTTACGGCTTATGTTGCCACGTGAACATGACTCAGTTAACACAGAGACCACGACATTTGGATTTTTTATGTTTTCCATATGACCACCAATGCGGGGACCGCTGGAAGGTTAGGACTATCGGCGGTCCCCAACCCTCAATGTAAAATGTAACCTGTGACCCTTAGAGGTTAAGACTCAATGGTAGCGGAGACGGTAGATCCCTCGCATGCCCGACAGGAGGTCGCAGGGGTCGACTCCTGTAGACCCAACCAAAATTTTGACATCCAGTTCAAGGGCCACATGGTAGCCTCAGGGCTGGCCACATGGCACCTTTTCATTGGTCCACAAAAAATGTACAACCATTCAACAAATGAAATTTCACCACTTGTCATCCTGCAATTGGCCCGAAAGGAATATTCTGGGGAATAATTTGAGGAATATTCCAGAAATATTCTCTTTGCTTATTGTACCTTTAACCAATCAACCTTGGTCAAATGTAAAAAAATTTCAGTTTACTAAACTTTTTAAAACGCGATAACTTCTTCATACGGTGTTGGTTTTTTTAATCATTCACGGCACTGAAATCAGGAAGAAGAGATATATTCGGTCACTCAGGTTTGGCACACTTTCGAACACTTTTAAATTTGAGCTATCACTTAGGTCCTAATCCAAATTTGATCACTCCTCCCCATCGGGAATATTTTGGACCCCAAAAGACTTGATTACCTGTTCAGTAGATGAGAGTACAACTCCCTCACATTTCCAGCCTCCATCCACTTTGCCTTGTTTGGCTTAGTGCCTTTGAGCCCCAACTCGAAGGTAGTAAACACTTCCCTTCTTTGATACTCTTGTCCTCCTGTCAAGAATTGTATCTTCTTTGAGCTCATCCAAAAATTTCTGGTGAGAAATTTTCAATAGAAGGTAGTTGAACATCATTTCCTTGATCATCGGTCAAAGGTAGCTCAAAAAAACGTAAGTTTTCAACATAAATACATGCATACATGACTGAAATTTTTATATGTACCAATGAATGTATGTCTTACTAGGTCAAGAAGTCAAACCACTTCTTACCAAGCCACTTCCATGGCGATTTTTCTTGCTGAAAATCTTCTTCTTGTGAAACATCTGGTCTCACATCAATGATGGAATATTTGGTTCCAGTTTTGTCAATATTTTTATCCTCTTGCTTCAAATGCTTGGGATGATTGGTTGGATGCAATGTCCAACATTGGGCAATAAGATGTCCCTTCTTCTGGCAATGTGTGCAAGTCTTTTGCATTTTTTGTGCAAGTTGCCTTCGCTTCAACTATTTCTTGTATGCCTTCATCCTCTTCTATCATTTTGAAACTTCATGGTTACACAAACCACAATAGGAACAACAACTCTTTCTTCCATTCATGCATGAAGAATTTTCATGCTTAACATAATTGAAAACAACTTGACTATGAGAAGAATTATACCTCGAATGTTACTTAGCATGTCCATCTTTTTACGTTCTTGAGGAGATGAACTTGAAGAGGTTCCAACTTTATTTTGAAGACCAACAATAGTGTTCATGTCTTGATAGCTGTCAGAACTCTCTTGCTCGCCATAAGCTGCCTGTCTACAAATATCCTACTGCAACATAGGCTTGAAACAATGGCATTCAACTTGAAAACAAACTCGACATGTTTGTGGGTTTGAACTTGCAACAAAATTTCTTCTTGGAGTTTTCTCAAATGCCTTCATGGCTGTAGATTTTTTGCCATAAGATGGAACATAGCCTAGACCAAACTTCTTAGATCTTTCCTCAACCATAATAGGCTCAACCATGCCTTGTGCATGATTTCCTAGACCCTTGCCTTCATAGCCCATTTTTAACATCAACTTGGACCCTATACCTCTAGTGTGCTTTTCAAATGAACCTACAAAAGAGCCTCTTTTGCAAACTATTCCTCTTGTGCTTCAAGGGTTGCCTTGAGGTCCTTTGGGTAAGGAGGATGGTTTTAGCCTTCTTCCTTATTTTCCTCTTCTAGACTTAGCTAACAATAGCTCCCCTTCACCTCTAGCAAACTCAAACTTGTAAGCATCAGTCAATTTGCAAACAGTTAATTTCTTTGTAATGTTAAACACCTTTCAAGTCAAACAAGAAACCTAGTGCTCCGTCAAGCAAGCAACCTAGTGCTCTGATACCACCTGATATGAAATGGGTGGCTAACTTGTTATGCTATGAAAGCATCTCCCACTCAGTTAAACAAATTAAGATCTTGCTTTTACTTGATAGTGCAGAATTGAATATTTGAATCAGGTGTATGTGTTTTATTGTTTTAATGCTTTAATTATGAGGAATTAAACCTTATTTTTGTTGATTAAAAAAATGTACAACAAGCATAAATTGAAGAAAAATAATCATCAACACATAACAAAAAATTTAATAAGGGAGTTCACCTGAATGTCGTGGGCTACGTCTCCTTGAGCCTTTGTCAATTGACTTGGCTCTTTGGGATTATGGTGGAAAATTTCTTTTACAAGTTTCTACTTAACTCCAATGGTTATCTGAACTGTACCAATGGGTTTATAATACCATCATACCCCTGGAATGGATGCTGTCCCTCTAGAAATGGACCTAGGCTCCCTTTGACTTGACCTTCTTTGACTTGACCTCTCTTGTTGGTGCCCTTAAGCTTCCACTGTGAAGCTTCTTTATCAACACTAACTCCCTTATAAATCCTTTTATGTCTTTGAAATATTTTCTATTGTTTCGATATACATCATACATCAAAATAGGCTTGTTCATTTTGCTCCAAATGAGCATTGGCTCCCCCAATCTAGGCCTCTAACCCACAGTGGCCCTAGTGGCTCTAAAAATTCCATGTGGATTCTTTGGCTCCGAAGTCTCCAAATGGTTTTGCAAATCCTTCCAAGTAGACTATTCACTTCTTGAGAAAGAGACCTCTGTCTATATTCACAGTTATGCCCCCAACACCTAGTGGCACCCTCTGGCTCTCGGCTCACTAGCTTCCTTGAATCATATCAGCCTTCGAAGTCTCCGAAAGCACGCAAATCCTTCCATTTGATAAACCACGTGGAGATAACCTTTACATATACCATGTGATAAGATTTTTCGGAGTTTCTGGTGGGTTTTAAAAACTGGAGGTTACAGTTTATGTTTCCATGTGAACACGACTGCAAAACTGTCGGTGGATAGAACGGTCAATTAACATAGAGACCATGACATTTGGAGTTTTTATGTTTGCCATATGACCACCAATGCGGGGATTGCTGGCAAGTTGGGACTGTCGACGGTCCCCAACCCTCAATGTAAAATGTAACCAACCTTAAATGTAACATGTGACCCTTAAAGGTTAAGACTCATTGGTAGCGGAGACGGTAGACCCCTCGCGTGCCCGACAGGAGGTCGTGGGGTCAACTCCTACAGACCCAACCAAAAATTTGACACACAGTTCAAGGGCCACGTGGCGGCCTCAGGGCTGGCCACGTGGCACCTTTTCATTGGTCCACAAAAAACGTACAACCATTCATAAAATGAAATTTTGCCACTTGTCATTCTACAATTGGCCCGAAAGGAATATTTCAGGGAATATTCCAAGAATATTCCTTGGAATATTCTTTTTTCTGATTGTACCTTTGACCAGTCAACCCTGGTCAAATGTCAAAAATTTGTAGTTTACTGGACTTTTCAAGACGCGATAAATTCTTCATACAGTGTCGACTTTTCGAACCGTTCATGGCACCGGAATCAAGAAGACGAGATCTATCAAGTTGCTTAGGTTCGGTACACTTTTGAACACTTTGAAATTTGAGCTATCACTTAGGTCCTGATCCAAATATGATCAAGCAACAACACTAGAGAAGTGTTGCATGCATAACATTCCAAAGGTACCAGATCGAGATAGAGTTGAATTCTTTTCTTATTGAGAGGGAGTGTTGAAATTTGCAATAAGAAATATTGAAAATGGCACCCATGAGGCTTCTGATTTAATTTTCCCTTAACTAAACTAGAAGTAAATTGTAATTCCACATCACATGAAAATTTGTATGAGTTAACTAATTCAGGAAGACTTATTTAGCTCAGTCAATTCTAGTTGGGGGTAAAAGTGGAGTCATGTAGAGTTCACTCTAAGTTTTAGGGGGTCAAGTTGCAGTTTATTTTGAGTTGTAATTAGTTAACTCACTTATTTGAGTTTAAATCAGTTTAACTAGTTCTAACTAAGAGAAGAGCTAGTGAGAGGTCAGGTAAATTAAATTAGATTTAATTCACATGCAATGATCAATCAGATAATTGATAATTTTCTACAAATAATTGTTTCATGTCAGTTTTGAGGAAGACCCAGTTGATATTGGGGTCAAAGGGAAGTAAACTATCAGTTGTATAATTATAAAATTGTGCAAGTGGTGCATGCCGTCTGAAGAAGGCCTAAAATAAATCATTCCTCAATTAGAGAAGATTTCCTTTAAAAGGAGGAATGAAGGAAAAAGTTTAATTATTGTTTTTGTGAGCACGAGTTAGTGATACCAAAAAATCAAAAACACAATTTTGTGCATGGATCTTGTGAGAGAAAGGTGTGCCAAGAGAAGCTTGTGCACAGGATCATAGTAAGACAGTCAGCAGAGTGCAGAGGTTTCTCAGGAAGGGAAATAGAATTGTATTGTTCCATGATCTTGACTTTATGCAATATATAGATAGCGAGGTTTTGAACAGTTGCTTTCCCCAGATACATCTTGTGTTATGTGATTGATATTCTTTCTCTTTCTTGTTCATGTGATTGTCCGCTCGTAATTGGTTTCCACAATTTGTAGAATAGATTCGGTATTTTGTTTTAGTATATTACGAAATCATTTGAATCTATTTAGATATTTCTACAAGGAAAGATCAATATGAGTTGTCACAAAGACAATATCATCTATAGGATGAAGCACTTCAAGTTAATGATAGCATTGTTTCAGCGAAAAGCAAATCCAAGTAGGTTGTTGAATAAAATCATGTCTTGTTCTTAACGCCCATGCCTTTTAAAGTAACAAAACAAATTCTAAGTCAAGAAGAGGAAGAAAAATTGTAGGTGGCAACAAAAAAAAACCTTTGAATAGTTTATGTCAAAGACCAAGAAATTACTCCCTTCACTCGACATGCCATCACATTAGAGTGGCTTAGGGACAAGCCAAAAATAGTGTTGGGGTAATGTTAGAGTAAAGAGTAACCAAAGGGGAGATCCTACAAAACTTTGAAATTTTGGCTAAGTATGGGAATTTTCACTAAGGGATGAGGGATTTTTTTCCTAAAGCATGGGAAGATTGTATGAGATATCGAGCACTATAAAGAATAACAAACACAATGTGTGGCGAATTCATGTATGCGTGCAATAGAGATAGGAAGGACCATGATAGAAACAACAAAAAGTAGTTGTCAAGAAGTTAGTTATAACCCATCGACTTATTGTTAGTTCATCCCCACAAATTTAGTTGTCGATCTTTGTCTATTATGTGTAGATCAATGTTGTTGGTAGAAATTTGTTTAGGGTGTTTTTAGTTAGTTAAGTTGTTATTGTTGTTATTGATAGGCTATTGTAAAATTTGTTAAGACTATTGAGAATAAAGTTTGTTTTGCTTTCGATGGAAAGGATGGTGTTAAAATGGCAATTGTAATGAGTTGTAATAGTAATTATAATTGTAAAAGTGGAGGAGACAATGGTGGAAAAAGAGAGGTTGTATGTATGAAAACAAATATATTGTTGTATAATGAAGATCATGCGTTGGTGAATAAAATCTAAACTGGTTGGTTTCTCTGAAATATTGATTCTACGTCTTTGTTTGTGTAATAAAATGCTACCAAATAATGTTGAATTGTGTTGTTCTACCTTAATGCGTAATATGTATGCCTCTAAAGTTCTTTGACATAGTATATATATATTAAGATTAATATGAATAATTTTATTGCGTAATTGGTTATATATGCGCTATATGTTGAATTTTGGTGGGCAAAGGTGATTTGCTAAGTAAGATCGTCTTTGTCTCCCTTGTTTCTTGCAAAGCCCTTCAAAGATTCTTGCAATCCCATCATGATGCATTGGGTGAGACCTCACCTGCTCGTGGATGTTGAATATGTTAGTGTCTAAGGATTTTTGTTGGTCAATTTTGAAAACTGGGTCACCCTTGTGTGCCAACATGGTATTTATCTCGTAATGGTTTCCCACAACATATATTAGTGTTCATTGTGGTGTGTAAGTGTTTATATTTCACTGTTCTCTATTTTCTACAATTTATCTATTGCATATATTAGAAGAAAACAATAGAGCAATAATCTAGATTTCCAAGGAAAATTAACCCTCATACTATAGATTTTAGATTTCAATATATTTTAATAGATTCATTGTGACAAATTGTCCAATAGAATATCCATAGTAATTTACATATCATAGATTCTACACCCAAGCAAAACTATAATACCACAAGGAAAAATAAAATCATACTAAATTTTATTTCTTGCTCAACTTAACCATAATGCTCATGATTCAATGACATACTATAGATTACTCCAAACATATGTACCTCTTCCTTTCATCCTTTCACAACACAACACAATAATCCAACATTTCACTTCTCTACTACAGTCCTTTAAAAATATTTAATGTCCCCATACAAATAAAAAGAATCCAATTGTTAATCTTCTTTTAAAAAAGAAATCAATAATCAACACATGCGAGTAATGATTTCTATTATTTCTTAACCTCTTTTCTCACTCTACATCCATAAAAATCTGGCCAATCTAAATCAATCCTTATCCCTTGCTCACCAACAAACCATTAGCTTACCTTAGGCTCTCAACCCCTTGTTTCCACATATAAGTTACATTTACCGAAATGTGTTTCACGTTATAAGTTTTCGTTAAAACATACGATCAAAAAAGCGAGGAGGAATTCCATATGTGACACTTAGGTAAAAATATATTTTTTCCCGTGAATCCCTTTCTTGTTCCCTCTTATGAGCTTATAACCCTTCTTTAGAACCTTTTGAACTTTTAAACATGTTTCCTTTATACACATAAAGTATACCATAATAACATATTTTCATCATGGTACCTTAGGAACATAATATCATAAACCAATATTAGTGCTTCCATTCATGACGATTCACCTGTAAAAAAATTACCATGAAATCATTATAACTCATTTTATAAAACTTTACACTCATTAAAATATTCCTACCATGATATCATTTATACATAATTTGATACAATACATTTAAAGATCGAACTTGAAATATTACAAATTATATATAGTCCAAATCATGGTCCCACATGTACTTTCATATAAGAAGTGAACTCAAGTGTTTTATTCATATAAAGAGACAATAATCATTTCATTCATGTAGGAAATGTGAGGAAAAGAGAACGATAAAGAAAGAAGTCTAATGATAAAATAAAAGTAAATACAAAACGGGACGAAATGAAGGTATATGATGAAAAATTTGGTGTCAGGTCAATCTTTGTGCTTTTGGCAGAGGTAAATTATCTCATATTATTCCTCTTTATTTCATGAGGCAATGAAGTTGGTTGACATGACAAAATTATGTATCATCATTCCATATGACCACATTGAGTGGCCATGGACTTCCAGTTGTATTGGAAGCTATATTTATCAAATGGAATGGGTATCATATTTTTAGGGTGGGGGAAGGCACTGTAATGAAATCTATGTATCATATTTTTTCTTTTGAGTGGGGGAGTGAAGTGTAATGAAGTCTATGTTTGATTGAGTTAATCATAATGGATTACTAAATATAGTTCGTCTATCTATATTGACATAAAATTGCCTTATATGTTAATGATTTTAATCGTTTATTAAGCCATGAAGATATATTTTTGTTTTAATGTAAATAAAAAGGGAGTTTTTTTAGTGCGACTTTTTGGAGTTTTAGATGTCGGAATTAATGAAAAAAATTGAAGTAAAATTTTGATTTTGTTATTTAAATTGGTTTTTTGACTTTATATATATATTCAACACCTTAAAAAACTCATAGGAAACTTTGTACAAGGTTACCCATCGAACTTTTGTTTTTAATGAATTTTTACTAGATTTTAGAAAAATTAAACCTGAAAAAACCACCATAAAAATCTTCAAAAAAATCACACTAAAGACTACTGTAGTAAAAAGTGTAACTTTGATTTGTTCAAAATAACTAAACCATCGAACTTATCTCTGCTCCATCGAACTTATCTCTGCTCCATTGTCCAATATTACCTAATTATCCACCACCCTCATGTGTACACGTAGCTTGGGGTTGTTAGGGTATGGGGCAGTGAATATTTGTGAGTTGACTTAAAGAACAACTATATGGGGCTAAAGATACGTGTTTATAGATTCTTCACATAAAAAAAGTACTTTACAACGGTCTTAATTAAAATAAAATTATAAATCTATTATTGTTTTCTCTGTTATTTATCATCCGTGCGTTTAAAAGTATATTTTACGTCAAATTTAATTATAATAAATAAAGTGTTCAACGAATTCCTGTCTGCCACCGAGTGTACCGACACGCTTTCTGCCCATCCGTGTTGTGGAAAAATCCTGAACAGAAAACGCCCGCAACGACCATGTCGCACGGCGACACGTGTGTGTCGGAGAACGAAAAGCCACGTGGGATGGCCCATCCACTTGCCATGGTTTCCATCGTGGCAGGCAACAATCATATCACATTCATGAGCGAAGGACCAAAATGTCCAATACCGTGCCCCTCCGTGGTGGGCCCTCCACCTGGTCGTTGGTAGTGGGAACCGTCATAAAAAGGCAGAGCCTGCAGACAGAAATTGAAAAAATTGCGGCTTGGTAGTCAAAGCAAATTGACTTCGACTATTGAATTATATTTATTTAATTGACTTCTGTTCTTAATACAGTTTGAGTGGGTTTAATGGTTAAGAGTATGTGTTTCTTTCTAAAAGGTTATAAGGTTAAAACAAGAGGGGTATGAATATGTATGCCTTCATAAACTTAGTAGTCAAAATCGCTGTGGAGAGGTGGATCCCTTGTCCCACAAATAAAAGGGTCTCATATACCAATTTGGTATCTGGCTTGGCAATAACCTTAAAATTAGAATATTGTTATCATTATTATCATTATTAATTTGATTTATACATTTTACCAACTCTTATATACAAAATGATTTGAATTTTAAGAAGAAATCATATTCTTGTTTGGCAAAATTTAGAATCACATAATTTATTTATGTTTCTCATAATGATAATATTTTGATATATTATACATAAATAAAATATGGGAATATATTTTTAGTTTTGAAAATTTCAACAAAAGTTTATTAAAGTTTTAAAAAAAATAAATGTTTCACTGAGTATTTTGAAAATTAAAAAGTAAATTTTAATTTTTAAAAGATAAATTAATTTTTTAATTGATTGATGAAAAACACTCATTTTTAGACTGTGGAGTTCTTACTCACATTCACTCTCAATTCTCTAACATCTGCCACACTTCCAATCTTCTTGACTTATTAAGTCAGTCCATTTATAGCTATCTTAGAGGGCTTCTTTCCCTTCTCTTTTATCATAGGAACAAGATTTTGAAGAATAGCACTTAGATTATTTTTTTTTTTCTTTTCTTGAGGTCGGATAGGCCTCATTGATCTTAGTGGACATTAATTATCATCATCATCATCATCATCATCAATTTTATGTGTTTTTGTTTGTTTGTAAGTTGTTTGAGTTCTCCAGAGATTACATCAGGCTTGACATATAGCTTGAGAAACAACCACTCAAGGATATCTAAGCCTTCAAAGTCACTCTGGGATCCCACCCTGCCTGGGCCACACCAACCCTTAACATGGTTGCTTTTTTTCCCATGAAATTTCAAAGTGACCTTCACATCACTAAACACCCCATCACCCTCTATTATAAGGTCCATGGACATCTTATGTGGTTTTTAAATTGAATTGTGAGATATAAAAATTATATTAAAAACAAAAATTCTAAAAAAATGCTATGTGGATAGCTACCCACCATAATTTAAGCAAGCAAATGCATAAAAATGAACAGGGACAAGATGTAAACAAATATAATATAAAATTTATTAACTCTTATTATGTTAAATTTTTATATTAATATATATATATATATATATATATATATAATTTTTTTTTTTTAAGTATAAGATGTAGGTATTAGCCATAATGTTGTATATTACATTTGTTTTGAGTTAGAAATTAATTATATACATTGTTTCTTATAGTTAAATACTTGTAAACATATAATTTTATATAACACTAGATATAAATATAGACATTGTGTTAAAAGAATAAATGTAATTATAAAAAAATGATTTTTTTATTTTAATTTATTTTAAAAGAATTTTAATTAATATAATTCAAAAAATAATTAATTAATTAAAATAATATTTTATTTTATTATTGGGAATTTGGCTTATGTGATCCATAAATTATGTATCAAATCTTTCGGTAAAAATCACATTCAAGAAATTTGTGTCTACGCGTTTCGAACCAGTCAGTGTGTTCATCATGAAGACAAGATGAGAAATTTGATCTAAGACTCAGCTTAAATAGATAATAAAGCTCCATTGTAGAATAAGGCCTAGTTTAACTATAAAAAATATAAAAAATAAAAATATATAATAATAGTCGTATAATTATTATTATTATTATTTAATTTAATTTCTAATAATAATAATAATAATAATAACAAATATATATATATATATATATATATATAAATATATATATATATATATATATATATATATATATATATATATTATTTGAATGTAATTCAATTGAATGAAATTCAATATAGAATTTGAACTAAATTTTTATTTTTATTTTATTTTTATTTTTTAATAGATAAATTAAATAATTAAATAAATAAATAAAATGTAATTAAAAATAAATTATGAAGAAATTTTTTTGGTAATAATCACATTATCATGAACAAGTCAGCAGCGTTTCGAACCAACCGGTGTGGTTCATCATCGGAATGAGTGAAGTGAGATCCAATCGTTAAGACAATCAAAATAATCAAAACAATAATGATAAATAAATAAATAATAAGTAACTAAATAATAAAGAATAAATGAATAAATAGATAAATAACAATAATAAGGAATCAAAAACGAAAAAGGGTAAACGGGACAAGAGGAGAGGAAAAGACGAACCGATGAAAAACAGAAGGGAAGAAACCCAATAACTAAGAATGAAGGGCAGGGATCCAGCGTATGCTCACACTCCACCCATCATCCATGTTAAGGTTGATCGGCCTCTTTTCGATTTCAAGGGCCTCCCTAAACTTTCGGTGGTTTGAGAGACCCTTGAAATAGAAAATAGGTCGGTCAAGCTTAACAGGGATGATGGGTGGAGTGTGAGCAAATGTTGGATCCCTGCCCTTCATTCTTAGTTATTGGGTTTCTTCCCTTATGACTTAACTGGACAGTGACCTGTAAATACTCGTCCCCATTTTCACTTTTTCGCTTTGATTCCTTGTGTCCATTATTTATCTATTTATTCATTTATTCTTTATTATTTAGTTACTTATTATTTATTTATTTATCATTATTATTTTGATTATTTATTTTTAATTAAATTTTCATTTTTTATTTAATTAATTAATTATTTAATTTATCTGATAAAAAAAATAATAAATAATAAATAAAAGTTTAGTCTCAAATTCTATATTGAATTTCATTCAATTGAATTACATTCAAATAATATATATTTATTTATTTTTAATTTAATTTATTATTATTATTATTATTATTATTTTAAGAAATTAAATAAAATAATAATAATAATAATTATACAACTGTTATTATATATTTTTATTTTTATTTTTTTATATAATTAAACTAACCATATTCTACAACATTTGGTGGGACACAATATCTATATAAAGAGGCGGGGCTGTAGATCGGATTTCTCATCTTATCGTGATGAGACTACAGGGGTTTGTGAGTTTGAAGCTGCGCATTTATTTAATAGTCGAATAGTTTACTACGCGGGGACTGATACATAAATATATTTATTAATAAAATAAATAAAACAAAATAGATTAATGATGCATTTATTTATTTTTTTAATTTATATTGAATATGCATAGATTGGACAATTCAAAAATTATACAGACTTAAATTCCAAAAGATTGATAATCAATATGATGAATAGTTGTGGAAACATACCTACTCAATTTTTCATTTTTTTCATTTTATTTTAATATTAAAATTAAAAATAATTATATCAACTTTTTCCATTTTATTTTTTAAATTTGAATGTATTTTTCCATCTTCACATTGCATAAATAAATTATAATAAGGCAGAAGAATTAAATATGGTCAATTATTTGTTGGATTCTCTTTATCTTGTAAACTTGCATTGATTTTGTACCAAATAATAATATTATGATTGAGATGGTTTTTATTACCTAATTTCAATTATATTTTTTATAACAATCAACTTAGATTTATCTTAATTTTGGATCTAGCAAGTTGCAGGAGGGATCAAATTCATTTTCACTCTAAAAGAGGTTTGCATATTAAAAAATGTGATCCTTCTTGGTGCTTGCTAGATTTGAGGTTAAGATGGATTTAGATTGGTTTAATTATTAATTATAATTAATTACGATGATGATGATGATGATTAACATCCATTAAAACCAATGCGGTCTATCGGACCTTAATAAAGTAGGAGATTAATGGAAACTTTTTAAAATTCTATTCCAAGGGAAACGAGTTGTCTTTAATGCGACATTTTGAAAAAATTTCCGATCTAATTTGTCTAAAATCCAACAGGAATTCATTGAAATCACAAGTTTGATGGGTAAACTCTGCACAATCGAAGTTCCCTAGAAGTTTTTCAGGGTGCTGAATCCATATATGCAGTCAAAAAGCCAGTCTAAGTAAAACACATCAAGATTTCACCTCAAAATTTTCTGTCGGATTTCGGCCAGAAAATCCACCTGAAACTCCAAAAAGTCACATCAAAGACAACTCCAAAGGGAAATAAGTATTCCTAGATCACTATAGATATGTTGATTTAACAAGCCAAGAAGGGTTGGTAGTGTGGCATATGTCTTGGAAATGTGAATAAATGTGAGAAAGATCTAGACAATCTAAGAGAGAGTGATTTTTACCTTCAACCCTCTTAGTATCACAAAGGTGGCAAATTCTCTCATCCCATGGTGTTTTGGGAGTAGTCCAACACTTGATCTCACTTCGAAGCTCATGAGAGTTAGTTCGAATCTTCACAATGTTCATTTTATTTTTAGCATTGGTCAGAACAGAAAGAAAATTCTAGTTAGTAAAAGTGGGGTTGATCACCTCCTTATGATATCTTAGCTTCATTTTCCCCTCTAGCTCTTTATCGTCCCATAACTTATCCCTAAATTTGGAAGTAATGGTATTTTTAATATTATCCTTATTTTCCAAGATGATATAATCCTTTATCCCCCATTGGTCGAGCTAAGACTAGGCATCCTTTTGTCATCCAAGCTTGAGCTGGGGGTGGGGGTTTTGGCTAGAGTTATATATAAATTACGATGTACATTTGCATCTGCTCATGAATTTTTAATCAAAATCACAAGACACAAACCTACTCTACTGCTCTGTGGAAATTAATTCATAATATAGAACAAAAAATTTAGACATGTAATAAGAAATCACACACATGCAACAGGCATTTTTCCTGGGAAAGAAAACTACTAAAAACTCCAATGCCTGCTTGCATTAATATGATGAATAGAGATGTATTACAATTTCTTTTCTCAACTAAGCATGACCAACAAGTGCATAACCTATCTCTCAGCTCGTTGAAAGGCTCTGACCCAGACTTAGTCAATTTATTCCTCTTCTTGAGCTCATATTTCCATGTGTTGTTCCTTGAAAAATTAGGCCCCTATTCTTTAATATAACCCTCAAATTGATTATGCAATTCCTTTAGGTTGATCCTCTGAATGCATGCAGCACCTATACACAAAATATAAGTCTACAACTGATGTTACACTGCCTTGGAATCTCCATCAATCCCGAGGAACTCGAATTCTCTGCATGCAGTAGCTATTTTAGGTTGATTGATCAGTTAACTAGATGATCACTAAGTTTGACTGAAGTCCCATTGCTTCACTGACCTTCTACTAGTTCCTCCTAAAGTTGGAACCAGTTTAAATGAAAACAACCTGAGATAACTGACCTTGATTGCTACAAATTAGCAATCACACATGCTGAATTGAACTCTAACTTCTTCAACTTGAATTTACTGAGTAAACTGGGTGACACAAGCCATGTCACACAGGTTAACATCATCCAAGTTGTTTTTTGATGTGGAAATTTGAAATTTCTCAATTTAATCAAGGAAAAATCAAATTGAGAATTTCTTGCTACATTTTTCAACATTCCCTCTCAACAAGAAATGGATTATCAACCACCCCTATATTGCACCTATGGAACTTGAACTTCCATCTTGACAAGGAATTTGTTAAAATGTCAGCATATTGTTCCTCTATCGAAATGTACTGCAACAACATTATTCGCCTCTGCACATAATCCCGTGAATGGTGATACCGAATATCTATATGCATGGATCGATCGTGAAAAACATGTTTCTCAAAGAGCTTGATGCAACTCTGATTATCACAGTAGATCACAGTTGGATCCATCATCTTACCAAACAATCCAACAAGTATCTTTCTCATCCAGATCACTGCACATGTTACTTGACGTGTAGCCATGTAATTTTCTTCTGCCGAGATGAATGATATATATCTTTGCTTCCTGTTGTACCAGGAAACCATTATGGACCCAACACTAAAAATTCAAGTTGATGTACTCTTTCGGTTCGATGGAATCGTTGCCCAATCTGCATTTTTGAAGCCACACAACTTCACTCCCTTTTTCCTTCTATACCATATTCCAAACTGGGTAGTGCCTCGGAGGTACTGTAGAACATGCTTAGCTTCCCTCCAAAATAATTTGGTTGGCCTAACCATAGCTTAGCTCATTTGGCTGACTCCATATGATCTGAAAATGGAATGTACTTGAAAAGGGTGCAAGGTATCCATTTTCATTTATGTAAATGAGTGAAAATAATCCCAATTTTAAATCTAAAAATGTGAGAACTTATTATTTCTAATACAGAGATAGACTGTAGGGGCATTTACCGGATATGTCACCTTTCAAAGAAAGGATGAATCTAGAAGCTACCTGGCCCTCTTACAGACTCTGCCTAAAGAAATAATAGAAGCAAACACTCAGATTTAATTAAAATGACCTTACTCAAACTTGACATTATGCAGAATTTTTGCTTGGAAGAGGTGTATGTCTTTTCTTCTGTTTATGTGTTTTAAGTTTATTTGTTTTTGCTAAAACTTAACATGTATATCGGCAACATAATTCAGCCATAGAATAAAAAAACACAACAGAAATATAATATAGGAGTTCACCCTCAGGATGCGGGTGGATGCAAAGTTTAATGCTGCACAGGGGGCCATGTGGGTTGGCGCGTGGCTCACCACCACCGCCACCCATCTTCGCATGATCCAGGCCTTTATTGCTGCAGTCAGGCCATTCAATGCCTATACTTGGGTGCTCTCTCCCCGAAACCGGCGTATTCATTCGACCGCGATGGAGAATTCTGGAAATTCTGTGTTGATTTCTCCCCTCAACGTTTGTTGTCGTCCTGCTGCGGTTGAGCGCTGCTCTCGCACCAGCAATGGCAAGCGTTGTGTGTTAAACTGTTGTGTGGAGCTTCTGCCCGGCATTCACTTTTCCAATTGTGCCTCCTGCACATTTCCGTGTCCGTCAGTCTCTGAGTTTGCTTGCCCACCTGCACATCACCCCCATTATTCTTGCTTCTCATCACACTATGCCGCGCCTCCGCCCAAGAATGCCCTGCAGGAGAGGGGGGGTCCAGGGGCGCACCATTAATCGTTCCTCCCCCTCTAATTCTGATTCCTCGTCCTATTCATCCGAGTTTGGTCCTGTTCGGCTTCTAGCACCGCGCAGAGGGCGTGGGAGGGGACGGAATCGCTTCAATTCTGCGGGGCATTTCCGTCTGTCTTCCAGGGCTAATTCACATCACGCCCGTTTTCATTTCCCCTGCAGCATTGATAATACTTCCCTCCTCGCCACTGTGACCATCGACCTTCGTGCGGCTCCCACTGTTCCAGTTTCTTCGGCCCAAGCTCGTGCCACCACTGTTGCTGTTCGGGAGCCTCTCATGGAGACAGCGCATAGCATGCCCCAGGCAGAAATTGGGAAGCCGGCTTCCTCGAGCATTGACGCCAATCTGGGCGCTTCGGCTGGTCCTTCGGCTTCCACTGTAGGCGGTCCTGAACGCAATTGCGGTCCCCCTTCTGATGATGAGGACCCGTACAAATATGCCTGCCTCATTGTCGAGGAAGACCCTTCCTCTGCTCAGTAAGCTGGTCTCATCCGGGTGCGACGGCGTTTTGGTCTTCATCAGCTTTCAGGTGTTTTTCTACAGTCTCATGTTCATGACAAATTATGCTACTGTTCTCTTGGTTTCAGTCCTGTTTAATGGTCGGTCTCCCCTGCGTGGGAGTTACACTCAGGTTTTTGTCCAGTATCTTGCTCTCATCACTGGTTCAAGAATGGTCCGTTTTGCTTTTGGTATGGCTAGAAATTGTAAACATTTAGCCACTCTGGTCTACTCCACAGGAGTTTTTTTGTCTAATTCTGTTCATGCTACTATGTCAGTTACAATTTTAAGTCACTTGATAGGAACAGACAGTCTTGCAGCTCTTCGACGCTTTCATGGTCTCTCTCATAAATGTAATGTTGACAAATTACCTGCTGGTATAGCTAGGATGCCTCAGTTCTGGGCTGGAAATCATGAGGCCATGGCCTCCTTGTAACACTATTTTTGTATCAATATCAATATAGAAGTAGCCATATTCAAAAAAAAAAAATATAGGAGTTCACCCCAACTCTTGGGCTACATCTCCTTTGAGCTTCGTCAACATGACTAGACTCTTTGGGATTAAGGTAATCAAATTCTTTTACAAGCTCCAAACTTAACCACAATGAATACAAGAATGATTCAAAGGGCTGAGAATACCATTTTAAATCCCTTTAATGGTTGTCCAATTCCTGCAAACAACTTTAGGCTTCCATGGGCATACATCCTTCTGTCGGTGCACTAAGCTTCTCTGAGCTTCTAAATGGCACAAACTCCCTCAGATTTATGTTTCTGCTCCTGAAACCACTACTGCTACATCCAATAATGATCAGAAATCAAATACCAACTGATAAATTTCTTACATTAAGCACAACATCCCCAAAAATGGCTCTCCTCCACGGTTTGCCCAGGGCTGCCCACGACTTCATATCAACTTCTCGAGTTGTAGAAGTACTCAAAATGATCTCAAACCACTTCCATTGGTTCCAGAATGACTGAAATAGTCAATATAGAGTTTTTTTTCATCAGAAACGGCCTCCGGCTGCTCCGGTTTCGCCTACACACTCTGTTTGGAAAATGGCCTCTAGAACTTAAATGAAGCTTTTCGGCTTTCTAAAGTTCTTAACAGGCTCTGAAAACCATATAAAAAGATTCAAAATGCATGAAATAGCTAATAATTCCTATTCATTTACCTTAAATAGAGAAACACAGTCCAATACACAACCTTCTCCTTCTAGGCCCTGATCGTTCCTTCATCTTCTTCGATGCTTAAACCTATGAAGATGACCTATGTTAGATTTTAGACCCACTCCATTGAGTCCATAAGGTCTAAGAGACCCAAAATAAAAAAAAAATTCACTCCAAAAGGATCTCCCATGTGAAAGATATGCCATATTTACTAACTGCCACTATCCCCCTTAAAAAACTCAAGTTAAGTTTAGTTAACTGGAGCCAAAAGTGGAATTCCGCCTTAATTGGTGGGATGGAGCTAAAATTGGCGGAGTTGTTAGTGTAGCATTTAATATAATAGATGTGGGCGGTCACATGCAGAGAGATGTCGGCGGAACCGTCGGAGTTAACGGTTACTAAACCTGTCGCATTAAACTCCGCTCCAAAACACATTTACAATTCAAATCAAACATATGTCAAGACATAAGCCTGCGGTGTATTGGTAAAGTGTGGTAGTAGTAGCCATGAAGTCATGGGTTCAAAACCCACCAAAGCCAAATGAATTTTTAACCCGCCATTTCCATTGTGATCTGGGGCCATGTGGCAGCCTCTGGGCCTACCGCGTGGCGGCCTCTGATTGGTCTTCCATTACACAGTAAACTCCCCAGCCAATTGAAGAGGGACACTTGTCATAAAACTACTGGTCCACAGGGAATATTCTATGGAATATTCCAAGGAATATTCTCGAAATATTATTTTTTTAATATTTGCCAATTTCTAAAGTCAAACTGCCCTTTGTTTTTTTACTCAAATTGAAGAACTTCAAAGTTGAATAACTTCTTCATACAACATTGGGATCATATCGCCAAGGCCTATCCAGTTGCTCAGGTTCCAAGTCAATTTTAGCAATTTCATTTTTGAGCTTTTTCCCAAGCTCAGATTTGAGCTCCTGATCACACCTCCCAAATAAGAGGCTTTTGGTCCCCAAAAGCTTACTTGAATGAAGAATTGAACTATAGTACAACAAATGAGAGAATAAAAATCCTCTTCTATTCAGCCCTTCAAACACTTTTTCCTTACAATGTAAGTAAATTTGAACCACAAATGAAAAGAAATCGACATTTCTCTTCCTGAATGCGCTTGTCCACAACTGTCCACAACTGACCTTCTTGAACTCACACAGAAATTTCTGGCGATAAATTTACAGAATGAAACTTACAACACTGCCTTGATCAATGATCTAAGGTGGCTCAAAACAAACAAGATATTACAGCATAAAATACATGCATACATCCGAAATTTGCATATGTACAAAAGGAGTACGTCTTACTGTGTCAAGAAGTCCATCCACTTCTCACCAAGCCACTTCCATGGCGACTTTTGCTACTGCAACTTTTCCTCATGTGAAACTTCCCTTTCCACATCAATAATGGAATCCATGATTCCACCTTCACCAATATTTTTGTCCTCTTGCTGCATGTGCGTGGGACGACGAGTTGGATGCAAAGTCCAACAATGAGAGACAACATGTCCCTTCTTTTGGCAAAAAGTGCAAATCATATGCACCTTCTTTGAAGGTAGTCTTTGCTTCATCTGCTTCTTGTGTGCCTTCTTCCTCATCCAACATCTTGAAACATGATGGTTAAATTGACCACAATATGTACAAGAAATCCTCTTATGTTGCTTTGCATGCTTGCCATAAGCTGCATGTCTACCATCTTCTTGCTGCAACAAAGGCTTCAAACAATGGTAAGGAAGATTGACATCATGAAATTGATGTAATTGAGAACTTGGGAGAAAAGTTCTCTTCAAATTTGCATCACATTCTTTAATGCATGTGCTCAAAGCTTCGCCATTAAGCTGCTCATAGCCAAGACCAATATTCTTGGGACGCTCCACAACACAAATAGGCTCAACAATGCCTTGTGCATGCTTTCCAAAACCTTTGCCTTCTTGATAGCCCATTTTCAACATCAATTTGGACCCAATACCTCTTGTATGCCTTTCAAAAGAACCAACACACTTTTCAATAGAGGAAACTGAAGACAAATCAGAATGATTTACCTCATGATTTACATCCTGAAAATGAGGTATTTTCTTGGACAAAGCTTCTTGAGCTTGAAGAAGCTGCAACTCCATATCATGCAATCTTTGAAGAATGGCTTCTTTCTCTTCTTGCATAGCTAGCAATTGTGCACGAAGTTGAACACTTTCCCTTTGATCCTCAAGGAGAATCTGCACCATGTCCTTCACCTTAATGAACTCTTCTTTCATGTCATCACTGAAGAGTTTCTTGAAGGAGGAAACTTCACTTGCAGAAGAAGTTGACATTATGTAAATGGTCAAAACAACCAAAAGGAACTTCCAAAGAAAAGTCCTCAAAGCTTTCAAACAAACGACAAGCTTTTAACCAAATGTCAGTAAAGACCCCTTCTCATTCAAGCAGCCATTTTGCAACCAATAAAACAGTAAATCTCTTACACTGTTTTAAAACCTTTTGCACCATAAGGAATGCTCAACCCGAGATCTGATACCATCTGATCTGAAAATGGAATGTACTTGAAAAGGGTGCAAGGTATCCATTTTCATTTATGTAAATGAGTGCAAATACTCCAAATTTTAAATCTGAAAATGTGAGAACTTCTTATTTCTAATACAGAGATAGACTGTAGGGGCATTTACCGGATATGTCACCTTTCAAAGAAAGGATGAATCCAAAAGCTACCTGGCCCTCTTACAGACTCTGCCTAAAGAAATAATAGAAGTAAACACTCAGACTTAATTAAAATGACCTTACTCAAACTTAACATTATGCGGAATTTTTGCTTGGAAGAGGTGTATATGTGGGAAAAATCTTGAGGGGTGAATCAGTATTTTTGCATAATCAAAACTTTTTACTTTTTCATTCCTTAAAAACCCATACGCTACTTTCCTTCAGTAAACTAGCGTATATACGCGGATCCCCTTTATGAAACTAGCGTATACACAGGGATCTAGATCTGTCATTAAATCTTTACTTATATTATTCCATCATTCATTCATCAGATGTTCAATAAACAGTAAACAGGTGCAGTAAGAACAGAATAAACCATCACACAAAGCATCACACATGAACACCAGGATTTTTAGGTGGAAACCCAAATCGGGAGAAAACCACCGCTGCAGTTGCTCAGCCTCCAATATTTTATTATAGAGAAAACATCTTACAACATATGTGCTGGCGCAGACTTGACCAGCACGCAGGCACCCACCTGCGCTCGTTTACCAGCCTCTCCTGGAAGGGAGCTCCTTTACAAACTGGATTTACCCATTACTCTCACGGAAGGAGAGCCTCGACCCCGACTCGTTTGACCTCTCTGGAAGAGGCTACAACCCCACGAAGCTAGAAGGCACAACCTTGACACCCCTTAGGACACGTTTCATCAATTTTCAAACTGGATCCAACAACTTCAATAGAACAACACTTGCAGGCCACCTTTCATCATATTTTCACACTGGACCCTTTCCATACATTTAAGCACAAACATACAACCAAACTGTCTGAGACAACTGTGTTGTGGGAATACGAGATAACGGTAAAACATGAATAGATTAGGACATACCTTACACGAGACTTGACAACCCTAGTTTGCATACGCGCTTTTACTTCACTGATGTCGCGTATATACACGCTTCCGTCCACACGAACCAGCGTATACCTCTGTATGTATTTTATTGCGCATACGCGCTTTCTCTTCAGCGAAGCTGCGTATATACGCGCTTCCACTGCGGCGAAGTAGCGTATAGATCTTCAATCATTATAGAGCAGCATACTTCTTCAGATCAGAGATTCAGTTCAGATTTACCCTTTCACTTCAGACAGATGTTCGCCTAGATGTTCGCCTCATCACAGATCTAAGCCTTCCATAATCAGATCTAGCAAATACAAGTGCATTTCAGATCTAGATCCCCTTCTTCATCATTGGTGCATCATACATTCAGATTTATCTTCAAGTGTAACCCTTTCCAATTAGATCTACTTCAGAGAGAAGTATTCATTCAAGCTCAGACATCTTGCACCCACACTCATGTTTTGCACAATGAATTTCTTCTCCTTATATAGGTTTATCCTTTTTCAATACCACGGGTTAAAGCAATACCATGAGCCTTCAATACCACGGGCCAAAGCAATACCATGAGCCTTCAATACCACGAGCCAAATCAATACCATGAGTCTTCAATACCACGGGCCCCTGTTTTTGCACTTTATGAGTACTTTTTTCCCATACGCGACTTGGAACATTCTTTTCCGCGTGCATACGCGACTTGCCTTAGACAGATCCGTGTATTCCTTGAGACATACTCTTTTCATCATACTTTGAGCACATTCTGAATTTCTTTCTTTATTGCATTCTGTGCACACTGTAGATACATCATATTTTCTTCATCAAGAACATATTCTAGCAAGCACAACTTCATCAAGTAAGTTGCCATCATCTTTATCAAGTGGGTTTCCTTTCAGGGACAACACTCAACATCATAATATCAATAAGCATCATATCACATCAGATTTACATCATTTACCAAGCCCATCAAGTCAAGAATAACTTCATCAGGTGGATTGCCATCAAGGACAACACATGTCAACAGTCACATGTCTTCATCTTCATTTAGTGGGTTGCCATCAAGGACAACACTCTGCATTATATTTCCAACAATCTCCCCCTTTGGACTTGATGGCAACCACGATGGTGTTTGGTTACCACAACAGATAAGTACATTTACACCATGTCACTCTCCCAATTCTTTGACACCACTATCTGCATTCAAACACCATGTCCACTCTCCCCCTTGACATCAAGGGGCAAAGGAGGCGGATCAAAAACTAACACACTCTCCCCCTTTGACATCAAGGGCAAAGGGCGGATCACGCTTAACACACTCTCCCCCTTTGACATGAGGTGCGGGCGGATCAAAAGCCATCACACTCTCCCCCTTTTCTCCAAATGTGGAAAAGTGTTCTACAAATACGATATGTCTTGAAGTGACCAAACTCCCCACAGTTGTGTGAATCTTCAAACATATTTTTCAATGAAGTACATGACTCTATGAACTTCCTATCACCAAAAGACTCATACTTACATCAAATATCCAACCAAGTGGATTTACATATAAGACTCAAGTACCCAGCCAAGTGGGTTTACATATTTCAATTCAGCTACCCAACCAAGTGGGTTTACAAAATTTGACTCAGCTACCCAACCAAGTGGGTTTACAAATTAGACAAATCCTTACATGACTGAATATTACAATTTTACATCATGGGTCTCAACATGACCTTTTCATCAAACTACAAATATAACTTTAAGACCAACACCAGAAAGTCCTCAAGAAAGAGAACATATTTCAGAACCATCATAATGCCAACAATGCATTATACTCAGCAACGCTAAAGCTCCCCCTGAATCTGTGCATTCACGCATCCTTTTCATATGACTAAGGCTCCCCCTTAGTTTGTGCATCCTGAAAAATTCCACCAACAAATCATCAAGGCATCTTCATCAAAACATTAGAAACAGAATTATGAGAACTGGAACACCACCAGAGATACCAAACAGTATCAGAGATACCAAACATCATTGCAGCTGTGCTGAAGAGAGCTGAACCAACCAAAAATTGTCAGCAATTAGTCATACGTGGTTTTCTGTGCAGGAACTCGCGTATATACGCGACTGTGTTTCAGGAAACCCGCGTATCCCAAGACATCTTCTAAATTTCAACCAGATCTGATTCTCTGTGAGGCAAAGACAGTGTTCAGCTTCTTTCTGAGACATTTGAATGCTTCCCTGGACTACAGATAGATAGAACAGTGTAGTTGTGTCTTCAAGCGTCATCCAACGGTTGTAGCATCAACACAATAGTAACCAAGCCTTCAGATTCTTTGTAGCATCAATACAATCTTTCCAAGAGAGATTCTCATATCAGAACAACATCTTCACATAGGTGTCAAGCAATCATCCATGTGGTCCAACATCACCATGATCTTCAAAATTTAACATGAAGTAACATATGTAGGCAAAAGATCTCTTCAACCATAGTAACAAACTCTGCATGATTTATTCTTGAATCAAATGACATCCAACTCATCCATGTGTGAGTACAAAAGATAATTATCAGCAACCAGGGCTCAAAAACTCATTATAATAAACCATGTACCAAGTCATCATCATTTGAGCATGAGTATCACAAAAACCAAGAATATGCAGTCATATTGCCAATAATGCAATCATTAGTATTCAACCTGCTATTCCCCCTAAACCAGTGCTCTTCCTTAACTTGTGCAATCTGAAACACCTTCAACAGCAAGTCATCAGCAACAATCTCTGCATGATCAGTCCTCATCTCTGAGTTATAATACTTTCATCTCAACAACGAATGCTCTTCATCATAAAGCAACCAGGCTTCATCCATAATCTTCAACACAAGAACCCATGTATCATTTCATTATCATGAGTATAACCAGAATAATGCTAACAGTGCAATCATCAGCAGTCAGACTGATGCTCCCCCTGGACTTCTGCTCCAGATCTTCAGCTATCAGATAAATTCTCTTATCATTAATGCATACGCGTCTGTGTCAGCTGGAACTCGCATGTATACGCGACTTTGTTTCATAGAACCCGCGTATGGAAAGTGAAGCATAGAAAATTTCATCTTCCTTCATTTCCTTCTGAGCTTGTACCTCTTGTACCTGTCCTTTCCACATCAGAAGCGCTGTCAGAAGTAAATATAACCAGAATAATCAAATCAACCTTGAGAGTCATCATGCATTGCTCCCCTTGTGACGATACATTACTAAATCTCATAATGTATCCCACATCATTCCTGCAGTCAATCAGAGAAGTAATCTTCAGAAGCGGATGACTGCATTAGGGTTTGAATTCCCTACGTTTCTGATCGGTCCTCCTGCATTTTCCAAATTTTCTTGAGCTTTCCAACTGTGTGCTGAAAATCGTCCACTTTCCCAGATCTGTTCATCCTGCATTCTTTTTCTACATGTCCATACTTGTTACAAGCATAACATCTCATGTGGCCAGAGAAATAAACATAAGAATCATAATGAGTATTTATATTCTTCCTCCTTTTACAATCAACTGCTTTATGTCCATACATGTTACATGAGAAACAATATCCCTTGAAGAAACTAGAGTACCTTTCTGAGTAGAACCTGTTTGTTTGTGGCTGAAATGATCTGCTCCTGCAATTTGCTGCAACATGCCCATAATTATGACATTTAAAACATTCAACGTTCTTGAATGAATTCATGATTGTTGGTTGATCTTTTGACTCTTTCAACACTTCAGGTTTTACATTGACTTCCTCTGAATTTTTAGCACTTCCTTGTGAGCTAGATTCTCCTTTAACAGTTTCATGGAAACCAAGACCATGTTTGATAGCAGGAGACCTTTGATTACTCAGAATATTGTCCAAAATATTAGTACTATCATGAAACCTCAAAAGTTTAACCTTTTCTTCTAATTTTCCTTTGAGAATGTTTACCTCAACTTCCAAGTCTTGACATTGCTTTGTCATGCTTTCCTCTTTCCTTCTTCCATCTTCTACTTGATCCTTCAGATTTAGAATCTCTTCTTTTAACCAATTTCCGTTTTCTTCACATGTTTGTTCTAGCTCTTCATTCTTCTTATTTTATTTTTCCAGGTCTTCTTTGAGAGATATGATTTCTGCTTCAAGGCCTTCCTTTTCAAATGATTGTAGAGGTTCCTCATTTTTCTTACTTGATGCTTCTAGATCTGCCTGTAGAGAGATGATTGCAGCTTCAAGTCCTTCATTCTTCTTGCTTGATTTTTCAAGATCTGCTTCTAGATCTTTAATTCGATTGGATGCATAAGTATGAAACCTTTGATACTTGTCCACCTGTCCATTCAACATTTCTATTTGATCTTTCATTTGAGAGGTCATCTCTTTGTAAATAGTTTCTTGCTTAGAAGTTGAGCTTTGTAGTTCTTCAACTTTAGTCTTGAGAGCTTCTACAACTTTACTTTTACTATCTTCACTATTGTTTGCACAAAGAAGAGTATTACAAGTGGCCTTCTTCTTTTCCTTCTTTGCCATGAGTGCTTGTAGAGCTTCGTCAGAAACTTCTGGATCCATACTGTCACTTTCACTATCATAATCTTTGCACATACAGTTAAGTAAGAGACAAGAACAACGATTAATACCTGGTTCATCTTCTTCAATTTTTGCTATACATGATTTCTGAGGTATCTTCTTGTTTCGAGTAGCCTTCTTCTTTTGCTTCTTAGCCATGAGCACTTTCAGATCTTGGTCAGAATCTTCTTCATCTTCATTGGACACTTCATCATCATCTTCTTTTGCATAATAACTCTTTCTCTTTTCAAATTGTTTCCCTTTACCATGCTTTTCTCTATAAGGACATTTAGCAGCATAATGACCAACTTTTCCACACTCAAAACATTTGAAGGGAATCTTACCTTTGAATCTTCCAGTACCTAGTTGGAGCTTTCTCACGAAATTCGCTTCTTCTTCATCGGATATATAGCTGGATTCTTTGACAACTTCCTTTTCCTTTCCTTTTGTAGATGCCTTAAAAGCAGCTTCTCTGATTTGGGAAGGACCTCCTTGTCTCATTTCAAAAGTAGTTAGAATACCATGCAATTGAACAATAGAAAGAGTTTGCAGATCTTGCCTTTCTTCAATAGCCGAAACTTTAGAGTCAAATTTAGAAGTCAAGGATCTTAAGACCTTTTCAACCAGAGTAGTATCAGTTATGGTTTCACCCAAATTTCTCATTCGATTTACAATATCATCCAGACGAAGAAAGAAACTGGCAACACTCTCATCACTATGCATCTTCAAATTTTCATATTCAATTCTAAGAGTTTGGAGTTTTTCACTTTTTACCTTTGTGTCTCCTTCATAGCTTAGAATGATTTTGTTCCATATTTCTTTTGCCGAATGTAGCTGCATCACTTTAGAAAATTCTGATTCAGACATGCTTCCCAATAAGACATTCACTGCTTTGGCATTGATTTCATACTTCTTTCTTTCAGCTGCATCAGTAGGAATACTTGCCGGGTATTGATAACCTTCTTCCACGATTGCCCATACATCTGCACCAAGACTTTGTAGATATGCTTTTGTTCGTACCTTCCAGAATATCAAATTGCTTCCATTGAATAGAGGTGGCTTTATAGACATCACTCCTTCTTGACTTCCCATTGCGACGGATCTCCTTCAAGCGATCAAGCTTCTGCAGAAGGACCACCCTCTGATACCAATTGTTGGGAAAAATACTGAGAGGGGGGGGGGGGTGAATCAGTATTTACTGCATAATCAAAACTTTTTACTTTTTCATTCCTTAAAACCCATACGCTACTTTCCTTCAGTAAACTAGCGTATATATGCGGATCCCCTTTATGAAACTAGCGTATACACAGAGATCTAGATCTGTCATTAAATCTTTACTTATATTATTCCATCATTCATTCATCAGATGCTCAATAAATAGTAAACAGGTGCAGTAAGAACAGAATAAACCATCACACAAAGCATCACACATGAACACCAGGATTTTTAGGTGGAAACCCAAATCGGGAGAAAACCACCGCTGCAGTTGCTCAGCCTTCAATATTTTATTATAGAGAAAACATATTACAACATATGTGCTGGCGCAGACTTGACCAGCACGCAGGCACCCACCTGCGCTCGTTTACCAGCCTCTCCTGGAACAAGCGTATACCTCTGTATGTATTTTATTGCGCATACGCGCTTCCACTTCATCGAAGCCGCGTATATACGCGCTTCCTCTGCGGTGAAGTAGCGTATAGATCTTCAATCATTATAGAGCAGCATACTTCTTCAGATCAGATATTCAGTTCAGATTTACCCTTTCACTTCAGACAGATGTTCGCCTAGATGTTCGCCTCATCACAGATCTAAGCCTTCCATAATCAGATCTAGCAAATACAAAGGCATTTCAGATCTAGATCCCCTTCTTCATCATTGGTGCATCATACATTCAGATTTATCTTCAAGTGTAACCCTTTCCATTCAGATCTACTTCAAAGAGAAGTATTCATTCAAGCTCAGACATCTTGCACCCACACTCATGATTTTCACAATGAATTTCTTCTCCTAATATAGGTTTATCCTTTTTCAATACCACGGGTCAAAGCAATACCATGAGCCTTCAATACCACGGGCCAAAGCAATACCATGAGCCTTCAATACCACGAGCCAAATCAATACCATGAGTCTTCAATACCACGGGCCAAATCAATACCATGAGTCTTCAATACCACGGGCCCCTGTTTTTGCACTTTTTTTGAGCGCTTTTTTCCCATACGCGACTTGGAACGTTCTTTTCCGCGTGCATACGTGACTTGCCTTAGACAGATCCGCGTATTCATAGAGACATACTCTTTTCATCAAGATTTAGCACATGCTGACTTCTTTTCTTCACTGCCTTCTGTACATACTGTAGATACATCAGATTTACTTCATCAAGAACATATTCTACCAAGCGCAACTTCATCAAGTAAGTTTCCATCATCTTCATCAAGAGGATTGTCATTCAAGAACAACACTCAGCATCATATTGCTAACAAACATCATATCACATCAGACACTCAACATCATATTGCTAACAAACATCCTATCACATCAGATTTACATCGTTTACCAAGTCCATCAAGTCAAGAATAACTTCATCAAGTAGGTTGCCATCATCTTCATCAAGTGTTGCCATCATCTTCATCAAGTTCGTTTCCATCAAGGACAACACATTGCATCATATTTCCAACAATCTCCCCCTTTGGACTTGATGGCAACCACGATGGTGTTTGATCACCACAACAGATAGATACATTAAGAATACAATGACACCATGTCACTCTTGACACCATTCTTTCTCTTTATTCAAACACCATGTCACTCTCCCCTTTTGACATCAAGGGCAAAGGGCGGACCAAAACCAACAGATCAAAACCAACACACTCTCCCCCTTTGACATCAAGGGCAACTAAGTGGATCAAAACCGGATCAAAACCAACACACTCTCCCCCTTTGACATCAGGGGCAACGGGCGGATCAAAACCAACACACTCATCCCCTTTTCTTCTCATGTAGAAGAAGCGTTCTGCAGATCTGATGTATACTGAAGTGACCAAGCTCCCCCTGAGTTCATGCTGAATCTTCAAACATATTTTCAATGAAGTACATGACTCTATGACTTTCCTATCACCAATGACTCATACTTACATCAAAGATCCATCCAAGTGGATTTACATATAAGACTCAAGTACCCAACCAAGTGGGTTTACATATTTCAATTCAGCTACCCAACCAAGTGGGTTTACAAAATTTGACTCAGCTACCCAACCAAGTGGGTTTAAAAATTAGACAAGTCCTTACATGACTGAATATTACAATTTTACATCATGGGTCTCAACATGACCTTTTCATCAAACTACAAATATAACTTTAAGACCAACACCAGAAAGTCCTCAAGAAAGAGAACATATTTCAGAACCATCATAATGCCAACAATGCATTATACTCAGCAATGCTAAAGCTCCCCCTGAATCTGTGCATCCACGCATCCTTTTCATATGACTAAGGCTCCCCCTTAGTTTGTGCATCCTGAACACTTTCACCAACAAATCATCAAGGCATCTTTATCAAAACATTAGAAAAGAATTATGAGAACTGGAACACCACCAGATATACCAAACAGTCTCAAAGATACCAAACAGCACTGCAGCTGTGCTGAAAAGAGCTGACTCCAAGCAAAAATTGTCAGCAATCAGACATACGTGGTTTTATGTGCAGGAACTCGCGTACATACGCGACTGTGTTTCGTGAAACCCGCGTATCCCAAGCCATCTTCTAAATTTCAACCAGATCTGATTCTCAGTGAGGCAAAGACAGTGTTCAGCTTCTTTCTGAGACATTTGAATGCTTCCCTGGACTACAGATAGATAGAACAGTGTAGTTGTGTCTTCAAGCATCATCCAACGGTTGTAGCATCAACACAATAGTAACCAAGCCTTCAGATTTTTTGTAGCATCAATACAATCTTTCCAAGAGAGATTCTCATATCAGAACAACATCTTCACATAGGTGTCAAGCAATCATCCATGTGGTCCAACATCACCATGATCTTCAAAATTTAACATGAAGTAACATATGTAGGCAAAAGATCTCTTCAACCATAGTAACAAACTCTGCATGATTTATTCTTGAATCAAATGACATCCAACTCATCCATGTGTGAGTACAAAAGATAATTATCAGCAACCAGGGCTCAAAAACTCATTATAATAAACCATGTACCAAGTCATCATCATTTGAGCATGAGTATCACAAAAACCAAGAATATGCAGTCATATTGCCAATAATGCAATCATTAGTATTCAACCTGCTATTCCCCCTAAACCAGTGCTCTTCCTTAACTTGTGCAATCTGAAACACCTTCAACAGCAAGTCATCAGCAACAATCTCTGCATGATCAGTCTTCATCTCTGAGTTATAAGACTTTCATCTCAACAACAAATGCTCTTCATCATAAAGCAACCAGGGTTCATCCATAATCTTCAACACAAGAACCCATGTATCATTTCATTATCATGAGTATAACCAGAATAATGCTAACAGTGCAATCATCAGCAGTCAGACTGATGCTCCCCCTGGACTTCTGCTCCAGATCTTCAGCTATCAGATAAATTCTCTTATCATTAATGCATACGCGTCTGTGTCAGCTGGAACTCGCATGTATACGCGACTTTGTTTCATAGAACCCGCGTATGGAAAGTGAAGCATAGAAAATTTCATCTTCCTTCATTTCCTTCTGAGCTTGTACCTCTTGTACCTGTCCTTTCCACATCAGAAGCGCTGTCAGAAGTAAATATAACCAGAATAATCAAATCAACCTTGAGAGTCATCATGCATTGCTCCCCTTGTGACGATACATTACTAAATCTCATAATGTATCCCACATCATTCCTGCAGTCAATCAGAGAAGTAATCTTCAGAAGCGGATGACTGCATTAGGGTTTGAATTCCCTACGTTTCTGATCGGTCCTCCTGCATTTTCCAAATTTTCTTGAGCTTTCCAACTGTGTGCTGAAAATCGTCCACTTTCCCAGATCTGTTCATCCTGCATTCTTTTTCTACATGTCCATACTTGTTACAAGCATAACATCTCATGTGGCCAGAGAAATAAACATAAGATATAGCCATAAAATTCCTTCACTATCAAAGATTCTCCAATTCTTTTCCCAGACCACTCAATCATGTCACCCCCAACCATATAGCATATACCAACTACTTGGATGCCTACTATATAAATCCTCCATTCCACCACATCATGGCCAATTAGGCCAATTTTCTCAGCAGTTTTAAGAATAGGAGCACCACGGGCCTAGTAATGAATCACCTGAGAGAAATACAATATGCCTCGATGAGCCAGACGATGAACAAGACATGGATGTAGATGCGCCTCAGCTGACAAGCCAAATATGTTGTCACAGCCCAATGTAATTCTCTGTCCATCCCCAAATAGCCACATCAAGTGCTCCGCCAGAATATGCATAACTTTCTTGAAACTTTTCCATATGGAAGATATGGTCAACGGGAAAGATAAATGATGAAAGTAGATATTGTGGAGGGGTTCACCTAATAAATACTTGCATTTGATTATATCATACCAGATTCCATTCCCCTTTATGGCTCTCCAAAGGGACTTAATCAGAAGAGCATAATTAAAACCCCTTGTGTTTCATATGCCCCACCAGCCATGTATTTTTGGGCATTGTAATAATTCGAGCCTACATAGATGATGCTTCTTAGCCTTTCAGCGCCACCCCACAAGAATTGTGATAGGATTTGATTGATATTGGAAAATATTTGTTCTGTAATATAGAAAAGATATCCCCAATATACTATTAGCTGTGATATCGTTGCCTGAATCATAATGAGTCGCCCACCCAACGACAACCATTTATGTGTCCACTTGTTTATTTTGATTTTGATTTATCCACCAACCACATCCAGTCCCTAATCTTATAGCCACATTTTTTGATTATAAATCCCATATATATAAATCCTTCACTTGCCTTCTTAGTATGGATCCCAAGAAAACCAGCAATGAAATTAATCTCCCCCTCGTCACCAAATTCACATAGGAGGAAATATTTTCCTTTGTTGATGAGTAGCCCAGATGCATTTCCAAAGAAATTAAGTAGGTAATGTATGTAGAACCAATGATTTCTAACAAGCCATCCAAAAACAAGAAGGTCGTCCACAAAGAGAGAGTGGGAAATAGTTACATAGTTTGAGAAGGAGAAACCAGTAATATATCCTGCTCGCATAGCTATTTCCATTAGTTTGCTGAAGCCATCCAGAACCAATATGAAAATAAGTGGGGATAGGGCACAACCCTGTCTTAGACCACGAGCAGCTTCAAAGAAATTTGTAGGCAGTCCATTGATAATCACTGCATAGAGGACTGAAGTGATACAGGCCATAATCCACCTTAAAGATTACATAGGAAGCCTGACCTTCATCAAAACAAGTCGAATGAACGACCAATCAACACTATCATATGCTTTGTGTAAGTCAATCTTCATAATAAGAGCTTCCAGTTTTCCAGAATGCATGGAGTGCATTTCCTCTTGAGTAATGGCTATAGCATCATGTATTGATCATCCCCTTAGGAACCCATATTTCTCCCTAGAAATGAACTTGGATAAAATTCCTCTTATTTTGTTGGCAATAATCTTAGATGAGATTTTATATATCAAGTTGCAAAATGCAATTATTCTAAAGTCTGAGAAGGCTTTTGGATCTGTTGTTTTCGGAATGAGCGTTAAAAAAGTGGATTTCATAATCAAAGGGATATGTCCTAAAATCCTTCCCTATTCTAAAATCTCAATGATTTCCTCATCCATTATGTCAAAGAAATGCAAATAAAATTCCATCGACCATCCATCCGAACGAGGACATTTGTCATGAGAAAATGATTTTAAAATATGCTCCACCCCCCCCCCTTTGAAACTTTAGAATTTATAACATTGATGGTATCAGCATCAAACATTTTTGGGATGTGCCGGAGAACCCATGCCTAACTATCCTTATCAATATTTATGTCTGCTTGGTAGAAGGTCGAGAAGTGCCTATAAGCCTCTTCCTGAATTTCAATGGTGGAATTTTCACAGCTTCCATCAGACCTCTGTATGTGCCAAATGGTGTTCTTGTTTTTTCTTTCATTGTCACTTTTATGGAAGAATTTTGTGTTTAGATCCCCCTCCTTGAGCCAATTGATTCTGCCTTTTAATTTCCACGTGAGTTCTTCAATATTGAGGATCTCAATTCTCCTCTTTTGTAGCTTATCCATAATCTTGTATGTCTCTTCATATGGAGCCTTATTTACAAACTTTGCATACATACCATTGAGGTTTTCTGAAATTATCCTCAATTCAGCTCTGAGTAGTTCCTTTTTTTTATTTCCCATTCCTTAATAATGCCTTTGACCCTATGTAATTTTGCATGAAATCTTTCTCATCCATTTATACCATCCAGCGCTATGTTGTCATTCCAGCAATCTTTGACGAGCTGGTTGTATTCAGGGTCATCCAGCTAGATTCTATTGAATTTAAATGGTACTCCAGTACACCTACTCTCAGCATGCCATGAAAGGATAATGGCCATGTGATCCGATAAATCCGACACCAGCACCTTAAATCTCAGATGTCCCAGTAGGTTAAACAGAGATTCCTCGTAGTCTAGCAACCAACCTGTTGAATAGATTTCTCGTAGTCTAGCGGGTTCAGAAATTTTGTTAAACCGAAGAGTTTTGCTGAAATGATTCATACAACCAATTCGATAGTCAACATATATACACAGATTATATCAAATAATGGAAATAATTTATATACAAGTACTTGTGGGTGAGCGTGGATCTGATTTTGGATCAAAAGTAGGCATTCAGGCTATGTAAGCTCCCTTCACAAAGTCGAGTTTATTCTTGCTGGATGGTACGATAGATCCCAAGAGCTGGTAAGGATTCTCACTATCATTGTGCTTGCTCTGTTTTGAGAGGTGTGAGAGTCATAAAAAGGAACAGAACTATGCAGTGAGTCTGGGTTAATATTTAGGTAATATTGCGAGGGGAGTGAAGCCACTCGGTCTGAGGGAGGTTTTTCATCCTACATAGGATATCATAGTTTTTTTCTTTGTTTGACTTGGGACAGGGGTTGTTTTCTAGAGAAGAAAGTGGCTCTGGAATCATGATGTTCTAGAAAGCCATAGGTGCTTAGTTGAAACTAGTTTTGGTAGTCATGTAATATCGATAGTCTGGTGTGGCCACATGAATAGACAGAGATTTCAACCTTGAAGGATATAGCTCAGTTTTAAAATTTCCATAGGAAGTCTAGTTGTTGAGCTTCTAGGATACCAGCGTCAACCTATAAGTCCTCCTCATAATACAAGGTATTGGTTATGTCCTCCAATCTGGGTGAAGTGGTTATGATATCTGTTTTGGTTCTTACTACCATCATTATTCTGCTAGCCATGTTTAATACAAACTTCAGAGAAAATGTTAAATAGAGGAGGTAAATTTTTTCCACAAGAATCTTCCTCTAACTCTAATTCCATACCATCACAGCAACACTCAAAATGGTATTATCTCTGGCGTAAGTGGGTGGAATCATTTATCATCTCCAGGCCCTATAAGGATTGTGGAATTCATCTTTTTTCCAGATGGTGGAGGTGCTCGGGGTGTTGTTGTTACTACTGCTGCCATGTATAAGGGCGGATATGGAACTTTGACTGGTTTTTCTAGTGATAATATTGGCCACCACCCATGTTCTCCAGCCACCAGAATCTGTTATCAGTCCTTGTTCTGATGGACTGATTTGGGTTGATGACCTCTGCACTGTCGAATTTCATTGGTGAATGGAATCACTTAATTTTTCTGATGGGTTGGTGATTTATCTACTTTTCAGGCTGTCTGATTCAGCACATCAAGGCTCCATTTGGTCTACTTAGGGTCAATCTAGGCTGTATTGTATGTGGGTGGTCGCATACATTTATAGGATTTATAAGGGCGCTGGCATTTGTGAAGTTGAATTCATTTGTTTAATTCTTCCAACGGCTATTTGGGTTAATGGGATGACAATATTTTGCTTTGAAAATTGCGCATGGGGGTCTTTCATTTTTAGACACAAACATTCTTTATGTTTGCCCTGACATTCTTATTATAATCGGTGGCATACAACACGCCTCCCAATAGGTTGGTGGGATTGGACATTCACTTACACTGCCTCATCACTTGTTATCCATAATTGATGTCTTTTTATGTGGTATCTAATGGAAAAGATAAAATATATTCTATCTTCTAACACGTCCGCACATGAAGCCTTGATTGCTGCTACGATTGAAGTGGAACAAAAAAGGTTTCTAGACGCGAAGATTGATGAGAGATTAATCACACAATCTATTTTCATGCCCCATGAAAACAATAAGGTGTTGAATCACAACTAAGCGGAGGGTAAAAAGAAGGCTTGGGCTGCGCGTGATTATAGTTATAAGCGTCATGGAAGAAAGCTATATAACTGTTATAAGCTGGCCATGGACATCAAGGAAAATACATTGGATTATGATGACTTTTGGGGGCGTGTTGCCAGCCTACAGAAACGGGCCTTTATCAGGAGATGGATGTTTTTTGATGGGAGTGAAGTTGATATGGTGGAGTGGGTAAAACAATATTGGAACCCCATTCTTGGATACACTCCTAAATTAATTGTATTACTAAATGGTTGGTTTAGCATTCATTTCATGGATGAGAAGTACATTTTGAAGATTATTCAGAAGACCTAGGTTAAAGGGAAAATATTCATGCAATTAGTACCATGGTATCTTGATTTCAATCTTATTATGGAGGCTCCAAAAAGTAGGGTTGTGTGGGTGAAATTGCCCAGGCTCCCGCTCGAATTCTGGACATTGAAGGTCCTTCGGGCCATTGGCGATTCCATTGGTAGTACTAAATATATTGACCCTAATATTTTTGGCGCCATTGACAAGAGAATTGTCTAGCTATTGGTGGAGGTTTGTTTAAAGGGCGACTTGCCAGGTGACATGGACCTAGTATGGGGACTAAGAAGGCATCGACAAAGGATCGACTATTGGAGCATCTCGTTCTGTTGTCTTATCTGTCGTCACACTGGACACCTAAAGGGGATTTGTCCCATAAGATTCAGAAATAATCAAAGGGGAGTATCGAGTTTTGCTGGCTCGTGGAAGGACAAGGTGGCCACTGGCTCTCATGATGATATACCATCGGGTAAGTCTCTTCCACTTTCTTCTGATGAAGAGGTATATGCTTCCGCTAGCACCCTCAGTGATAAGTCCTCACCTCTTAATTTTGATGAGGAGATTCCTAGTATACCGAAGGCCCTTTTGTCATATTTTGAAAAGGTGGTAGATCATAGATCCAACAAATTGGGCAATTGGGTTGATCTAAACATAAATTTGATCTTTGAATCATTTGACGATCCCCCACATTCCACCACCCCTGCCAAGACCGTGAATGCATCCTCCTTCATACCTGCCTCCTCACTTGCTGAGCCTTTGCACATATCCCCCTCCATGCCTCCTCTGGAATGGGATTCCCCACTATCCCTGTTGCACAAGCCTTTCGACATTTCGAACTCACCCAGAAACACTATGGGTAGTGACATAGATACCCTCCTTGGTAACCCAAATATAGATCTTGCGGCTCTAACTGTATTTGACAAAGTTCCATGGGAGCCCTCCATTTCCATCTCTCCTGTCTCGGGCAATAACATCATTGTACGAAAAAAAATCAAAATCAGGCTCAAGGAATTTCAAGGGTATACCTAAAACCAAATCTCTCTTTCAAGATGATTTTCTAGATCTCACGATGTCCCCATCTCCGCTTCCAATGATCTCGGGGCGCTTAGAGAAAGCAACCCTTCTGATGTTACCAAATGACCCATGTCCTATCTATGAATTTGCGGGGTATGGGTGATGCCTCCAAACACTATCGCCTAAAATCGCTGCTCAATGGAGCAGACCCTATTATTGTTCTTTTCCAGGAGACGCTTTGTTACAGAACAAAAGAAATTGGCACATTATTACGTATCAGATTGGGCTGGCATGCGGCTTCTGTTGATGCGGCTGGACATGTTGGTGGTTTACTTGCTGTGTGGAATCCATCTTGTGAAAAATTTAAGGCTTATAGTTTTTTTGGAGGTATTTTTCTAAATGGGAGCATAAGGGGTATAAAGGGCTACCTCAATATCTTAAATTTATATGCTCCATGTCAGAATAGATCTACTTTTTGGTCTCGCTTGTACAATTATGGGATTCTAAGTATCTAAGTATCGTATCTTTATGTTCGACCGCCCTGATAACCTGGTGAAACATGGGTCTTCTTCCATGTATTCTTTTATTATTCCATGATATCTTCTTATTATCCATTGGATAAGTTATTTGTTCTTTTGTGAATGTGCTAACCATTTCCAATTTTAGTTAAATAAACATTTTCCATTTTTTATTGAGATAATCTTTCATTTTTAATTAACAATTAAAGACATTAAAATGAATCCACTGAATTATTAAAAACAATAACTAAATTAACATAAATTTTCTAAATTTAATGAATATTAATACTAATGAATATGAACAAACACTATGGGAAATGATTTAATTAATAACAAAACAATGAATTAATAAATAAATCTTTAATATAATTTCTTTCATAAAATATTAAATCAATTTTATATATAATTTTTGATAAAATTTTAATTAAAATTTTAATAAAAATATTAATGGTTAAAAAAATCTATTATACTTAAAAATAAAATAAAATATATTTCATAAAATATAAATTTGTATTTCATAAAATATAAATAAATAATGTTTATTTATGTATATCATATTCATTAAATGTTGTAGTGAAAATTATTTAAAAACTGATTTCAACTATTTAATCAGAGGAAATCATTTTGTCTTGCTTAAAAATGACCACATAAGTTTGATTTTATATATATATATATATATATATATATATATATATATATATATATATATATATATATATATATATATATATATATATATAATTAATTTATTAAAATATGAAAAATGTCATTCATGTTATCATATTTCATCTAAAATAAATATCATTAATTCAAAAAATAAAAAGCAAGACCAGCATGACCACATTTTCATTGCATCAATAATTATATATAGAAAATGGCATTGAAAAGTTATAAAAAACATATATATTAATATAAATCTATTATCTTGAAAATGAAATAAAATAAGAAATATAAAATTAAAAAAATATATAAAATTCTATGTCATTAAGTTTTACTTAATTTTTAGTTTCCTTACTAACAAAATATTTTCATTTTCATTATGTTTGCCACGAGTTTTACACTGCTTATTCACACAATCCAGATTTGTCTTCACACCTCTGTATACAATCGTTTAATATTATCGGTAGCCACATATTCAAATTAAGTCACATTTTCAATTCAATGAATAATTCATATGTATATATTTAATGTTCCATGAGAGATTTTGTGACTAATAATATTTTAACTTTGAGAAACTATACATTTTCAAACTACAATTTATAATAATAATTCTTATTTTTTTAATATAATTTGTTTATTTGTTATTTTTAATCTCAATATTAATTTTAAAAAAAAAATTATAATTATACAAATTCAAACTATACTTTATATTAATTTCATATTAATTTAATAAATTCTAAATCAAATTAAATATGAATTATACAATTTCAAATTATATTTTATGATAATTTTCTATTATTTAATAAATTTTAAATCAAATTAAATTAAAGCAATAATGAATAATTTTAATATTAATTTAATAAATTCTAAATCAAATTAAATATGAATTATACAATTTCAAATTATATTTTATGATAATTTTCTATTATTTAATAAATTTTAAATCAAATTAAATTAAAGCAATAATGAATAATTTTAATTTAATATATAATGACATGGTATTTAACTAAGAAATTTCATGGTGTAAAGGTTATTTGTTCGAAATTTTGTGAAAAAAAAAATCAGCCATTTGAAGGGTTGGTGTGGTCGGGTTTGGTGAGATGAGTGATTTTAATAGCTTGGATGGCCCTAGGTAGCATGACTACTCAAGCCATAAGTTAGGCTGGGATATGAGTGATTTTGATAGCTTGGATGGCCCTAGATGGCGTTGCTACTCAAGCCACAAGTTAGGCTTTCCATTCATCTCATAATTCACATAACCTAGCAAACAAAAAATAAAGAATAATTTTATTCTTTTGATATAATTTTTTTTTTTACTATTTATTTACTTATCTAATTTGTTAAATGTTTCTTCTCTATTTCATTTATTGGAGATTAATTGTAAGTGGTGAGGACCATACAACTTCAAATCATATTGTTTTATTCACTAAATTCAAATAATAAGGAGTATTCTTATGCTCATTCCTCTTATCAAAATATTTCCATTTTCATTAAGTTTTTCAAGGTATTTAACTACTCACTCACATATTCTGGAATTGTTTTCACACCTATGTGTACAAGTTTAATATTCCCCATTTGCTATGTTTTTTCAATTCAATAAATAAACTCATATGTGCATGTTTAAGGTTATTCTAATAAATATATACAATGAATTTTAGCTTGAAGTTAAGAAATTTCTTGGTTAATGATAATTTAAGTTTGAAAATATACATCTTCAAATTACAATTTACAATAACTATTTACCCTTTTAATATAATTGTTATATTTTTTAATAGTATAGACTAACTCAACAAAATTGTCTTTTTCATGGGCATTTCTATGGTCAATTTTCCAAAATTTGGTAAATATTTTTAAGAGCCATAATTTTAAGCTAATTAATTTGCAATGTTTAAGTGCCTAGAGTTTTTTATGGTTTTGAATCCATTTATGAATTTTTAAACAAGAAATCACAATCTCTCCAAAAATTCTATTGTGAAAAGACCATTTTATCTATTAGTTATTAGAATGACTCATTTATAATTCTTCACCTATTTTTTCAATTAGCATTTGTTTTCTATACATATTTATTTCCTTTATAAGAAAAATCTTGTACATGATTTAGTATATATATATGTTACATTATAGTTATTAGATTTTTTTTTTAATTATTATATTGTATTGATGTTCTCAAAAGTTGAGGATTTAATTTTAAAAAATTAAATGTGATTTTTATCCAAAGAAGAAATTGAAAATACGCTCCCCATTTGCATGCTAAAATTATGGATTTGATATTACATAGTAGGTACATTTCATTTCCATCAAATTTGAAATGTGGTCTTCGATCCTAACTTTTTCCCTTTAATGTTACAATAAAATTCTTCATCAAATTGAAATGCTTTTAGTGCACGATACTTAATTTATTAACATTTACATTTATTTTTCCATGAGGGTAAACTTAAAGCTTAACATTGTTTTTCTTTATTTCATATTTTGATAAAATTAATTTTGGCCATTAAGTTTACTTAAAGCTAAGTTGAATAGAAACATGCTAACATGGGTAAAAGTGTCAAACCTATTAATTGGTATAAAAAAATCCCAACAAACATTAAATGAAAAAAAAAAATTATACAAATTTTCATTCGTGCTAATGTGGATGCATGTTAAAGTGCATTTTATGTTAACCGATTATAAATTTATGGGACTATTATAGATGAGATGAATAAATCCATCATGGAACTAGAGAGAGTTAGGATTGTTAGTTGGTGATCTCCCCTATAATGTCTCAACTTCTTGTGACATACGCATGTTTTGGTAATTTATCACATGTTTCTTACCTCTAAATTAGCATTTTCAATCAAAACAAACAAAAACAACATTGTATTTAGCCAAAGTATTAATTTCCTCTACAAGACTTGCTATAAGTTAAAATCATTCAAAATAGAATGTAATTTAGCCAAATATACCTAATTGAAAACAAAATAAGACATGATATTTCTCTATAATGTTTTTGAAATATTCATTTAAGAGTTGTGGTTGCATTAAGAACTTATGGTTATATTACAAGAAAAGGTTGGAAAACCCTTTTGAAATCTATGGCACTATGATTCTTTGAGTTCTATTATGGAATCTACACATATACTATGCCCTTTTAGGGACATCATTGGTGGTGTGACAATATTTTACGTAAGCATCATGGAATTGGAATTGGTGGTGTGATAATATGTTACATGAGCATAAGGAGTCTACTCAAATTTTATTCTCTTTTATAATTGGCATTTATGGCATGACAATATGTTATTTGCAACATGCTAGAATCGACCATTTTCATTTCACTAATTTGAACTCAATGCATTTCTCCTCCCCATTCAGTATTACAAATTGGTAAGATAATCAAGAGCAAATAAAGTGGTTGATAATAATTCTCACTATGACCACTTGAAACTCTACTAGCATGTGGGCATCCATTTATTTCTTCTCAAAAACACCCTTTGTTTGAATATGATTGGTTTTCATGCATTGATCTATCTTCATATCCCTGTGACCATCAATGTAATTATTGTAATAGGGAAAAATTTGGCCCACCCAAGTATAGCCCTTTCACTATTAGATAATGTGATCCATTAGTATATTAAAGGGACAAGAAATTTGGTAAGCATTAATTTGTTAGAATTTGGAAACATCTATCACTTATAAGTTTCATTATTTTGCTGACATGATAAAATGTATTTAACCATATTTCTTATAAATGATGTCAAATTATTAATTGGAAAAGCATAAACTCTTTTCTAGTCAGAAAGACATCAAAATAATTCTCAGGAAAATTTTCTATTTCCTTGATGATATTGATACTCGTATAGTTAGGGTGGAAGGTTTCAAGGTGTTTGAATCAACATCGGGGGACTTTTTAGACCCTCTAAAGGCACTATGCTTCCTTTTTGTGGAACCTCTGGGTGACACTATGCATCCCTTTGTCGAAATTCCTCCCAATTTTACAATTATCTCTTATGATTAACATTGATCCGTGTTAGTAAAGTTTTTTTGGTTTATTCCAAGAGTGTCTACATAAATTTTTCTTCGTGTTTTGGCCAAGGAACTCAGTGATGGTTTTGGGAAATAGTACTTGGGCGGTTGTTGAAATTTTTCTTCTTCCGCCATTAGAATTTTCTTGTGTTTTATTTGGTCAAAAAAAAAATTTGTGGTTGTTCATCGCCCTATAAGGGCTGGCTCGTGCTTTATTTCATGGTTTTGGTGTGACACTCATTGGTTGTTCCTCGCATTGCAAGGATTGGTTCGTGTTTTTCTTTCATGATTTTATGGATACGCTTTATGGTTAAGGACAATGACTTGGATGAATCGTTGCCACTTATTCCTACGTAAGCAGAACGATCCACAGGGCACTAGCCCACATATCTAATGTTTGGTTTTTGAAAACACATGCATGTGATGTTAGTTATGTTGGTTCTATTTGTTAATTTGAATGTATGTCCGATGATGGTTATGTTCTAGTTCCTATATTGTAGTTTCATAATAATTCTTATGGCCTATGGTTGTGATATGATATCTTTCAGAAGGTTTTTCAACAAGATGTCAATGTGCAATCTTTTATTTTAATAGGAATCTATAACATAAATTCACAAAAAAATATATGTCACACTATTTTTTTCACATATGTATCTTTTTTATTTTCTTCTTTCCATTGGATTGACTCATTATCTTGAAAAAATACACCTTGTTCTGATTTTACAATATATCCAACCCTCTACTTTTTTTCGGTGTCTCCTTCCCCTGCTTCAGGGGTATGTTAGTTAATAAATAATCAATGGAATGGAATCTTATTTATATGGAATATTCCATTGTAGATGCCACTAGAGGGATAACGACTCTAATTTAATTATTTTAAACATTTAACCCACGATTAATATCGATGTATTTGTTTTTCCCCTTTTTTCTTAATTTATAACGGTACACAAGATGAAGCCACCTTTAAAAAACATGGGTTTGAAAATTCCCCTACAACCCCCCCACCCCCCCCACAAAAAATAGAAGTATAATTTAATTAAAAGTTTTATAATAATAAAATACGTTGAAAATGGTGAATTGGGTTTATTTTGAATTATCGATATAGAATTTTTATTTTCTCATTTATATTTAATATTTCAAGTTGCAATGACTTTAAACCTTGTTGTTAAAGATTAAATAATCTCTCAAATATCAAAATATGTATATTCTTTACATACAATATAAAAATATTTTCCATATTGAAAATCAAATTTTCAATTAAACAAAGTTTGAATAATAAGAAATTGTTTATCTATGCATAAAATGAAAATATCATTCTAAGTAATCGAGTCTTCTACATATGCTTCATAAGAAATGTCACCATACCACATAAATCTCTAATTTCTTAATTAAGTCCACCACATAAGCATAAGTCAAAGCTCTAATAATTCATGAGTAAATTATCACTATTGTGTATATCCTTTATAATATCACAAAAGACACTAAACACATCATGTAATCTACATCACATAATGATCCATTATGGATCTTGGTGAGTCTAGTCACGGTTTGCTATGTAATGTTTGAAGAAAAAGATGGTCCTAAATAGCAATTGTTCTCGACAGGCTCAGAATTTTACAGTTTCATATGTTTGTGAAATCAGTTCCAAGTCGAAGATCTCGTTGCACTGATTTTAGTAGTATATTGGGTTTCGAAAATGGCCTTAATATGAGGAAGAAAATGTGTTTTGAAGTTTTCCTCCAACAAGTAAAAATTTCAAAGTCAAAAGGTCAACAGTCAACTCATGGTTCCATTGGTCAAAGCTCATGGATCTAATTGAAACATGGCATGCTCATATTCTACCAAGTGGCTCCTTCTGCTTTGTCGAATTTTAGAATTTATGATTGGTTAGTTGAATTTTATTTGTCCAATAAAGGAGCGCCATGTGGGACAATGATTAGCTACCACGTGGCCCCTCATGGTATGCTAAAAAAAAATTATGAGTACAAGGCCTCCGGGAGATTCGACATCATGACCTAGCATCAAACAACTCAAATTCAAACCGTTGGACCACGACTTAGTTTGAATTACAATGGTTGCAAGGAATTATGTATGGTATATGTGGTAAAAGGTTGACTTCTTAACCTAAGACTTTGGTTATCATTTATATCTCATGGGGCCTATGGTTACGAACCATATTACTCAACCAGATTGTATTGTTAACATATGGCGTGGGGTATTCAAACCATAACATATATGGTTACACTTATTACCAGCGGTGGTGGAGTTATTATAATGTTGAAAACTTCGATTAATAAAGTATTGAAAACTATATGATATGGTTATGCCATAACTGTCAAGTTTAATGCTATATGTATCACATGTCATTGCCAAGGGAAATGCCACAAGACCACTAGAGTGTTGATGTTTCGGTCATATGTTATGTTGCTGGAGTTGTGAGTCAGCATGCCACAGAGATGCCACCGAACTGTCGGGGAACAGGTATTTCCACAGTCAAGTTGTCAACGTAACCACTGGGAATATAAACATTATCTGGTGCGGTGTGGATTTTTTATGTGGCACACAGTTGGAAATGCCACAAATGGCAAGGAGTATGTTAACTACAATCCAACAGGCACAGAGTAAAGGTTATGTAGCAACGACATGGCACATAGTTATTAATGTCATATGCCACATGTTTAATGTAATACCACCACCGTAGGTTCATTAAAAAACATACCAAATATATATTTTTCCGACTATGGTATATAACCATATAACAAAATGCCATGGACTATAGTTCATCGCTATGAATATCTACAAGTTGGTAACAATCAAAAATTTGGATATAGTTCAATGTCGTCGGTCCAATAGGTATTCGACAAAGTTTTATTAAACTATTATATGGTTGCATATTGTTGCACCAATACAATGCGGAAAATGTAAATTATGTTGTAGCATATTATATCATATGGTTTTCAAACCATATAGTGCCACTTTGTAATATCGTTAAAACAAATTTCCATGTATTGCTAATCCGATTTAATTCGAACATCCCAACTTGTAATATTGTTATAAAATTTTACTTTTTGATATAAAAAATTTCTAAGATGGAAAATTTGTTAATCAAACTCTAAAATTAGAATTCTAAAAACCTTAGAAAAGGTTGTCGATGCACCAAAGGGAAACAAGCAATTCAAAGGCAGAGACAAGTGAAGCTCAAAGGTGGTGTTGAGTGTCATTTTGGAGTCGAATTGGTTTTTAGCATTCCAGAGGCATACAGAAGCCAAATTGGGTGCTTGAAGAGCCAAAACGATAGTTTTAGTGTGCTCGAGACTAATCAGCAAAGCCTATTTGACAGTTGTAGAAACTAATTGAGTTAGGTAATTGCATGATGTATTATTGATGCATGATAACTCAATTTTAGTTGAGGTTTAGAGTCCATGTAGGAGACTCTATGTTTTTGATGTAGATGACACATTGATTGTAGATTGTCAAGTATATTATGAGAGTTCTCAGTAGGAGAACATTTCCTTACAGAGGAAATTTCTGCAATTGTAAAAATAAAATTGATGCACCTCTTTTTAAATACTAAAATATGAACGGCCTAGCCTTTTGAGCAAGGCCCGGAGACATAGCCCAGGAGGGATGAAATCTGTCATCAAGCTTGGTGTCATTCTTCTTGATGTTTGTGTTATTATTTGTGTTATGTTCTTTATGTTTAACTTTCACATGTGAGCTAAATCATGCTTGAAGGAACACCAAATTAACATATTGTTTTAAAGACCCATTTTTAATCTTTCCAAGTGTCAGAGAAATATCTTCTTCCGAATTTTTGGATAATTTTTGGTATCAGAGCAGGTTCTCACTAGAGTGCAAGCATGGCTAAAATCACGAAGTAGACTCAATTGCAAGAACTAGAATATTTCAATCAAAAATATCAACAGGAGAATGTTGCATTGCAACGCATGGTGCAAGCATTGTAGGAAGACAAGAAAAGACTGTGAGTGAATATCAAATCTTTGCAAAAGAATCGAAGGAGGGGAATTCCTTCCATTCGAATTCCATCCACTGTAGGAGCCAATGAATTCATTCCACTTCATCAGGAAGATTAAGAAATTTCATCTCTGTCTACCACTCCAGAGGCACAGTTATTGGAAGAAGCCATTGGTACATTTTCCTCACCTTCAAAGGAATTTCCTTATGTACCAACATCACGAGGAAATGATTCGGAATTAGAGAAGGAGGAGGAATCTAGAAAACATGAGATTGGAATGTTCGAGAAGCATACCAAAGGAATGGGTATGAGGCTGATGAACAAGATGGGTTGTCAACAAGGACAAGGCCTCGGCAAGCATGTCCAAGGCAGACTTTAGCCAATCTCAATGCAGGAAAGACCTAAATATGAAGGATTGGGATATGACCAATCATTATGTGACTACAATGGGAAAATAGGTCACATAGCATATCGACGTTGGTCCTTACATCTCGATCTAATGAAAAAGAAGTTGTAGGATCGCAAAGGTAAATAAACGAATCATTCTTGTAGTGATTCAGAATGTGAGTCATCCAATCAAAATTTTATGATAAATTTTATTATAACGACATACCCATGTACCTTTTTTTTAAATAACACACATTGTGTAGCTAACTGTTGGAAACAAAAATTTTACAGTAATAAAGTGCATGCTACAAAGAGCAGTCAGCGGAAGGATCACGCGACACTGCAAGTGAATAAATGTTCAGAAAATACTTTGTTTCAATTATAGAAATACTCAGCATCATAAAAACAAAGCTTAGAAATATCCAAAAAAAATATGACCAGTACAAACTCAAGAGAAAGAGTTTGTCCTCAATGTAAGCTGAGAGGAAATTCGAAGAGCACATGTCCAATACTACCACTTGATTCGACACAAGTATAATCAAAGCAAGAGGAAGCGAATAAAATAGGAGAAGAAGAATGTAAGTCTCTAGAAAAGTCTCCTACTTGGAACTGGGAAAATTTCATGCCTTATGTGTAATTGTGTGTCTATGAATTGTCGACACATTAGTACGCCTATTTGAGTTTGTAATAGGGTCTATATGGTTTTTATATTAATGTTTGAATGTAATATATTAATTATTGTAATAAACTTTTGGAGGTCCAAAAGTCCTTTTTGTTGGTAGGTATCATCGAGGATGGATCTTGTTGAGTCTAGTCGTGGTTTGTTATGTAATGTTTGAAGACAAAGATGGTCTTAGATAGCAACTGTCCTCGACATGCTAAGAATTTTATAGTTTCATATGTTTGCAAAATTAGCGCCAAGTCAAAGAGATCACTGCGCTGATTCTGGTGGTATATCGGGTTTCGAAAATGGCCTCCGTATGAGGAAGAAAATGTGTTTTGAAGTTTTCCTCCAACAAGTAAAAAAGTCAAAGTCAACGCAGGTGATATTCTAAGTCAAAATTTCAACAGTCAACTCATGGTTCCAATTGAAAAATATCATGGATCCAGTTGACACATAGCGTGCTCAGATTCCACCAAGTGAGTCCTTCTCATTTGTCGAATTTTCGAATTTATGATTGGTTAGTTGAATTTTAATTTGACCAATAAAGGAGCACCACGTGGCCTCCTCATGGTATGCTAAAAAATTGTAATGAGTACAGGGCCTCCGAGAGATTTGACCTCATGACCTAGCATCAAACAACTCCAATCCAAATCACTAGACCACGGCTTCATTTGAATTACAATGGTGGAAAGGCATTATGTATGGTATATGTGGTAAAATTTTGGATTCTTAACCTAAGTCAAGACTTTGGTTATAATTTCTATGTCACGGGGTCTATGGTTACGAACCATATTACTTGACCAAATTCTATATTTAAAATATAGCACGCGGTATTCAAACCATAACATATATGGTTACGCCATGTTTTATTACTGTTATCACTGGAAAATAAGACAATCAAAGATGACATTATTAAATGTCAAGCAGAAGGATTTACAGGGCTGAAGCACATTAGAGAATATGAAGAGTTTAAAAAATCTCTAAGTTCCAGTAGAAAATCAAATTGCGCACTCAAGTCCATAGCAGAATGCACCTCCACATGCATTTTTCTTCGATAGGCACGCCTTTGCGTGGCTTTCCCTAAAAAATTCGTGCGGACCTGAGAGTGGCAGAAGTCACTTTCTGAGACCACAAGGCACACTCCAGGAAATTTATCCCACACTTGAGGTTGCCTAAGGACAACCTCCCAAGCCACCTTAGTACCTCAAGGGAGTACACAATGGAATAATGTGGCACACAATGGAATCACCCTCCTCTCTTGGGTCACCATCCATCAATGTACCAAGAGAGGGAAGGATAGTATGAATTCTTCTATAAAAGGCCACCAAGAGATGAACAAAGTGAGAACACATTTTTATGTTGACCAAAATTACCCTAAGAAATCCAACACTATGTGATCCTGAGCACAGATAGAGGGGATTCAGTTGATGGCCATCCAACAACTCCAATCCTTTGGAGTAGAGAGGGAGAGACTTTGCGCCAAGGTAGCTCGGAGGTTAAGACATCCTTGCTTCAGGTCTTAGAACTCCATAATTCTAAGGCCCCCTTGGAAAGTGGGTAAATGTTTCATCCTTTATTACTAATAGCACTCAATAAGAGGGGACGTAAGTGCAATTGTTTGGATTATTGAAGTTGTTTGACATTATTTAGAGCTTTTGTGTTATGTGTTTTAGTTTAGTTTTTATTTTCTCTCTATGTATGCATGCTATTTTCTTATCTAGTATGTTTTATGTTATGGAATGTTCACTAACTTGCTAACTCCCTTAATTATCTGCCTGTGACTAGGAACTTAAGAGGAAACAACCACTCCTCTTAAGCATGTGTGTTTTGGTACACTTGTGCACCAAATCCACCTACATAAGATTGGCGACTCCACTGATTTTACTTCTTAGTTTATGTGGTTGTGCCTTTTGCAAAGACCTCTTTCTTTGCTCTGTAGTTTGGCTTGAACAACCCCTTTTCTCTTCTTCTCTACCTCTTCACCCTCAGTGGGAGGCTGAAGCTCAAAAGCTCCAAAAAAAAATTTCAAGAAAATCGTGTGGTTTTTTCACAGATAGATGCACCTAACCGTGCATGTTCAGCAGTGACCTGCACGTAGACTTCACGTCTGTGTGAGCCTTTTGCGCGCGGAAACTAGAGGTAGAAAATTTCTGCTATTTCCCTTCATTTCCTGTTTATAAATTGACTAGAAACCCATAATAAATCTGCCAACACTGTTTGAGGTGTCCCATGACTTGTTGAAACTCACGCTTGGTTGCATTTTAGTAGTTTAGGTGTTAGTTTTAAAAATTTCAAGTTTATTTTCGCAAAGCGAACACATAGTTTAGGTAGGGGGAAAGAAATATGCATTCTGAAATAATTTATGTTTTGCGAATTTAGAAACCAAAAACCTCATAGGTAATTAACCAAAGTAAGTGGCCCCAATCCACACATGCTTCTTTAAATCTTTTTCACTTTCCTAATTTAAAGTCATTAATTTTAGTTCAATTTTTGGCACTAGGATTTAATTATCCTTAGAGAGAAAATAATGTCTATTTCCTTTTCACCCTTGGGTGATCCTAGGCAAGCATATGAACACTCTCTATTGATAATTTACCATCTCCCTATAGTTGATCTTTTAGATTAACTAGGCAACATTGTAAGCGGCCCATATCCGCACATGTTTTGCTTTTGAGCAAGGAACAACCAAACATAGTTTAATTGGGGATTTTGAAAAGGATCACCACATATCTACATGTTAAAACTATGCGATTGTTCACTTCTTTCTCACACACATACACACCCTAAGTGAATCAAAGCCACCTAAAACTAACTTAGTTAAACCCATTAAACTCTCCCCACAGGGACCACAAGAGAATTTATAGTTTAAGTTAGGACCAATGGGGTAGGCATCCAATAAGTCACCTTGGTCAATTTACATCTTGAAACATAGAAGTTGAATTTTTAGGGAAATTTTAAATCTGTTTGTTCGCCCACAGAAAAGAAAACCCGAGTGCCACAGAGACCCAATTCAGAGGGGGTTAAGCTTAGGCCCAGTGCGTGCGGTATTATTCGGGGCTACCTGACTTGTCTAATACTCGGTACTGGTAGCTGAATTGACAAGAAGCTCAAGACTCTAACGCTCATGTGGGATGACGGTACTTAGTGGAAAAAACTAGGGCATCCTTCCCTATAGGTGAAGGTGTAAGTAACACTAGAACCTCTACCCTTACCTTGGTCAATTTTCTTCGGTTAACTAGGGGCGTCACTAGTTCTTTCGAGACGTTGTGCCAGCATTCGCAAGATATTTTCTCAAGGCCTAGTTAAATTTGAGTAGGTGAGGGCGATTAGATCTTCTAGTATTTGTGTTGAAAATGGCAACAAGAAACAGTGAAGGAGGCCTCTTGAAACATCTTTCCTGATCCTAGTTGGAGAGTGATCACCTAAACTAGGTGGGGACCACACATGTGATTTTTGTCGAAAAGTCTATTTTTAGACTATGTCTATTTTTAGACATATGGAGCATGGTCTAGGAGTTGCGAGATGTTATTATTGGATGATTGGTCAAGTTGGTAAAAATAGATGGACATCTATTTTTAGACATACAGGTCGAAGTCTATTTTTAGACTGCCTATCTAAAAATAGAATAGTCAAATATTATTAGCCCTTAATAATATTTGGACTATAAACATTATCTTATCCTCTTGGAGCACTTCAGTTCAAGCTACAGATGTGGCACATGCAGCTGGCATAAGGAAATTCGAATTTCCTATGGGTTAGTTGAGCTATTTCATGTTTGACTTTAGTTAGAACTCATGTGGCAGAGTTTGGTGGAGTTGATAAGATAGTTGATGGAGTTGTGTTCGGTTTAACTTAGTTGAACTAGTTGTATTTAGTTTAACTGGCTAATACACTAGAGATGAGTGGTGTGAATTAATTATTAATTAATTAACTAATTATTAACTCATTATTCAACTAAAGAACATATCAGTTAACTCAGTGCATGGACAGTTCAGTGGAGACAGGTGTTAGAGGTAGGAGAAAGGGTGGAGTCTACTATCAGTTGTGACTATAGTGTGCATGAGATTTGCACAATCATTGGAGGATATTTCCAATGAGTATTGCACAGTTAAAGCCAAGGGAATTCGAATTCATTCCATCCATTCTCTCATCTTGGATTGCGCAGTAGAGGCAGGCAAACAGTGGAGGAGTTTTGAACCCGTGACTTGTTCAAAACTGAGCTAGTTTGTGTGTAACTTTTGGAGACAGTACTGAGTACTTGTGAGGAGTATTGTACTAAGATTGTTACATGATTCTTCTTCATTATAATATACATACAGTAGGGGGTTTTCAGCTGTAATCTTTCCTCGGTATACATAACTGTGTTATATGTGTTGAATTTCTATGTGCACATGTGAATGTTTTCAATACCGCTTGTTGTTTTTATTTCCGCATGTGATGATTAATGCGTAGAAGAGATTATGTGTTATGTGTGAAGCTCAAATAGTATGTTACAAGGATAATCTCGGTTGAATAAGTGATTTATTCAAGGAATTTCTACATGGTATCTGAGCGAGAATTGATCATCGGATCTATTACAGTGATTGCAATTTATTTCGGTAGACAGAGTCTGTAATCGGGCCAGGTAGCCTCTGGATCCATCCTTTCCGTTGAAAGGTGATATATCCAGTAAACGCTCATGCAGTCGATCTTTGTGCTAGAAATACTTTGTTCTCACGGGTTTTAGATCAAGAAGCAGTTAAGTTTTAGGATAAACTCAGGAAAATAAAGATGGAGAAGAATGACACTATTCCGGTATACTTGACAAAGTTTGTCCACTGCAGGGATGAGCTTGGGAGTGTAGTAGTTAGTGTGGATGATGAGGACTTGGTGAGCTTGGCTCTCCTTGGTCTTCTGAAGAGTTGGCATTCCTATGAGGATTCTATCAATGGTCGGGAGAAATTTCCAGGATTGGAGCGACTTTGGTCGGATCTTGTGCAAGAGGAGATAAGGCGGAATACCAGGGATGGATCTTCATCAAAGGTATCTGATGAAGAAGATTGTGCTTTGGCTGCCAAAGCAAGGAAGGGGAAGGGAAAGAAGAATGCTTCTCAATCTGGTGCGGATGGTAAAGAGCGTGACATGTCCAAAGTGAAGTGTTTTCATTGTCACGATCATGGACATTATGCCACAAATTTTCCACAGAAGAAGAAGAACAAGCAGGCTGCTGGAGCTGCAGCTGGTGAGGCTCTTGCCTCGCAATTTGAGCTGGACTTCTCATTGATCGCATGCATGGTGTCTAGTGCATTGGGATCGGGGTGGTATTTTGATAGTGGCGCTTCTTTTCACATGACGGGAGATGTGAATCTTTTCAGTGACTTGGTGGAGAAAAATCTCCAGATGCATGTTGAGTTGGGTGACAACGGACGATACAATGTGACCGGCATTGGTACCATAACCTTTCATAGGAAGTCAGGTAAACTCATTCTTTTACAAAATTTATTGCATGTACCAGGTTTAACAAAGAATTTAATCTCAGTCGCAATGTTAGAGGATAAAGGGTATGAAGTTGTCTTTAGAGAAGGGAAAGTTTTCCTTCGGCACAAGGCAACAGGACAAGTCAAGAAGGTTGGGATTCGGGCAAAGAATCTCTACAGACTTGAAGTAGATGGGATGTCTACGGAGCTTCCTACTATTGGGAAGCAGGAGAAAGACATGCAACTGATGCTTGAGAGGGAGCAAGTTTTGCATGCAGGTGATAGTGAACCTCGGGATGTGGAGCAGCCACAAGAAGAGGATCATGGAGTGGAAGAAACCACTCATGCAGAGAAATTTCGTGCCAGATGGGCAGAGGGAGTGCATGCAGCTATACCACCAGGTGAGAGGTGGGGCGACATGCATGATTAATCCTAAGAGGATATTTCTGGGCAGGATTCATGAGATGGTGTGGATCTCATGAATTGAACTTGGCTACGAGGTGCCCACAGCGCAACAGTAGCATGATCAGTTGGATTGATGCAGGCAGATCAAAGTGACAGTGTCGGATACTGGAGCGCGGATCAGAGTTGACAGCAAGTGCAAGAGTGCATGGGTGCAAGAGTTCAACAACGCAGTGGTTCCTAATGACATGTGCAATAGCTAAGCATAGGTCGAAGACTTTGATGATAGATGCATCAGACTGATTGAGTTGTTTGGAGCCTATTCAGTTTCGGAGATGTTGCATGCAAAGGGTGCATGGCGCATGCATGGAGTTGCATGGTGCATGCATGAGTTTTCATGGCGCATGCAAAGGGTGCATGGCGAATGCATGGAGTTGCATGTCGCATGCATGGAGTTGCATGGCGCTTGTGAAGGTTGCAGGGTGAATGCATGGAGTTGCATGTCGCATGAAAAGACATTCCTTTCTTGTTTAGAGGGAGTGTTGAAAATGGCAACAAGAAATAGTGAAGGAGGCATCCTGAAACATCTTTCCTGATCCTAGTTGGAGAGTGATCACCTAAACTAGGTGGGGACCACACATGTGATTTTTGTCGAAAAGTCTATTTTTAGACTATGTCTATTTTTAGACATATGGAGCATGGTCTAGGAGTTGCGGGATGCTATTATTGGATGATTGGTCAAGTTGGTAAAAATAGATGGACATCTATTTTTAGACATACAGGTCGAAGTCTATTTTTAGACTGCCTGTCTAAAAATAGAACAGTCAAATATTATTAGCCCTTAATAATATTTGGACTATAAACATTATCTTATCCTCTTGGAGCACTTCAGTTTGAGCTACAGATGTGGCACATGCAGCTGGCAGAAGGAAATTTGAATTTCCTATGGGTTATTTGAGCTATTGCATGTTTGACTTCAGTTAGAACTCATGTGGCAGAGTTTGGTGGAGTTGATGAGACAGTTGATGGAGTTGTGTTCGGTTTAACTTAGTTGAACTAGTTGTATTTAGTTAAACTGACTAATACACTAGTGATGAGTGGTGTGAATTAATTATTAATTAATTCACTAATTATTAACTCATTATTCAACTAAATAACACATCAGTTAACAGCAGTGCATGGACAGTTCAGTGGAGACCAGTGTTAGAGGTGGGTGAAAGGGTGGAGTCTACTATCAGTTGTGACTATAGTGTGCATGAGATTTGCACAATCATTGGAGGATATTGCCAATGAGGATTGCGTAGTTAAATCCAAGGGAATTCAAATTCATTCCATCCATTCTCTCATCTTGGATTGCGCAGTAGAGGCAGGCAAACAGTGGAGGAGTTTTGAACCCGTGACTTGTTCAAAACTGAGCTAGTTTGTGTGTAAATTTTGGAGACAGTACTGAGTACTTGTGAGGAGTATTGTACTGAGATTGTTACATGATTATTCTTCATTATAATATACAGACAGTAGGGGGTTTTCAGCTGTAAGATTTCCCCGGTATACATACTGTGTTATATGTGTTGAATTTCTATGTGCGCATGTGAATGTTTTCAATACCGCTTGTTGTTTTTATTTCCGCATGTGATGATTAATGCGTAGAAGAGATTATGTGTTATGTATGAAGCTCAAATAGTATGTTACCAGGATAATATCGGTGAATAATTCAGCAAATTATTCAAATTTCTACAATTTGAGTATCATATGCAAAAAAACCAAAAAACCGTATTGTTTGATTGACTGGTAACATAGGATGAATCTAAAGGGAAAATTTATCTTTTATTTTTTCTTTGTTTTATGTATGCGTTCATATTTTTTCTTTGATTGTAATCTCTATCCTCTCAAATATTTCCAAAACATACCTAGTTGACGCCATAATGAACCCAATGGGACCTCATCAATCTAGACGTCTTTTGGACCTCACCCCATTACTGGGAGGGGTTCTAGGTCTTTCGCCATTTAGGCTTCAAAGATGGAACACTGCCATCCTTATTGGTTCATCCTTTATTGGGGAATCATTAGTTGGTAACCCTCTTCGGTCACCCAACACCACACCAGTAAACACCCCCACAGGGTCACCACATACCACTCCTCCCACAACCCCAAGGGGACAAAGGAGCGCTACCCATTCAGGAAGGTAGGTGAACTCACAATAGGGTATGTCACAGACAAACCCTATACCTTACCAGAATAATATTTTTTCACAGGGTGCAATGACTACCAACTCGCAATCACCTTTCTTAGCTTCGTTAAATCTACCATATTTAACCAAGTTAACAAATAAACCCATTGCACACAACCCTACATGGCCACCCATGCTCACGAATCTCCCTTCGGCCATTCCCAAGTTCAAAGGGATGCAAGCAGAAGACCCTAGAAATCATGTTATGACTTTCCACCTGTGGTGTTCGTCGAACACCATCATTGACGATACTATTCGACTGAGACTATTTCAATGCACCGTAACAGAAATAGACGCAAAATGGTATGTGGAGAAACCATCTGATACACATGGAACCTTTAGCGAACTCTCTACTATGTTCTTGACCTATTTTTAGTTACCCATCCACCACAATTTTGGAATGGAATTACTGACCCACTTTAGGCAGACACCTGCTGTCCATATCTCGGACCATCTCCATGAATGGCGGCGGCGTCGTAGTTTGTGCAAAGACAATCTTGACAATCGAGTTTTGTTAGAACTATTCTTGAAATCTCTCACCACAAATATTTCAAAGGATGTGGCACAAAAAAATCCCATATTTGAAGAGGACGCCATCAGTAAGTTCCAATAGCTCGAGCTGATATACATGCAGTTAGTATATATTTACAATATCCTGCCTAATGCCCCGTGCCTGTAAACTTACAAAGAATTTCCAGGCGAGTCAAACTTTTCATATGGTTTGATTGGGTCATTTACCCAAAATTACCTAAGCAACAGTGTTCAGTACCCCGGTTACACATATGATTCTAACCAGAACATCCCGCAACCCGGCTACCAGAGTCATCTTGCACCTCCGCAAAATTTTACCAATAGGGCATCATCGTACCACCATCAGGAGGGAATACCATATCCTCCGGCTCAGGGGACCCAGTAAGAAGCTAGACATGTTGACGAAATAGCTCCCCCCAATAGCCATTCATAAACTAGGGATAGGGGAACCTAGTTGCCTCACTCTCTTGAGTTGTCGAACTTTCCACCTAGGGAGTTTCCAGGCACATAGAATATTGCAGACGGTTTGATCGGGCCTTTGGCCGAAGGCCACCTAAGTAGCAATAATCAGTACCTAGGAGACTTAGGGAGTTACCAGGTAAGTCGAATACTGCAAACGGTTTAATCGAGTCTTTGGCCCAAGATCACCTAGGCAGTAATAGTACCATGCATGCCAATACTACAGACAGTATGATTGGGTCTTTGAACCAAGATTACCTAGACAATAGTAGTACCATGTGCGTCGATACCACATATGGTTTGATCTGGTCTTTGGCCCAAGATCACCTAGGCATCAGTAGTATCATGCGCGTCGATACTGCAGATGGTTTGATCGGATCTTTGGCCCAAGGATACCTAGGCAGCAGTAATCAGTACCTTGGATACTCATATGATTCTACTCAGAATGTATCACAACCTGGCTATCATGAAAGTCACCCCCGTACTCATATACCAACCAGGGACAAGGGAACCAATATCCCCCATCCCCCTCATAGAATGGACCACTGCCACAACGTAATGTGCCAGTCAATCTACTGCAATATTCCAGGGCTCATCAATAACCATACAACAAGGAGAATTATAAAAATCCTCCAAATGCTGCAAAAAGAAGCCGAGGAACAAACAAAATGGAGATCCTGGATAGGGGGCAGTAACTAGTAACACCCCCCATGATCTCAGTCTGGGGGCAACCCTAGCCGAAATAAAAAACAGGAGCCAAGTAACAACTCCCAAGGGAAAGCTAGAACTCAAAGTATCTGATCACCAAACCACAACCAACACAGTGATCAACACCTCATAACACCCAAAGGAGGTGCCACACATTTGCACCTCCGAAAAAATAATTTTTCAATGCCGACATGTATGCCCTCTCTCATCTTTTTTTTTAGCACGTGTCTTTCAATAATATTCGAATAAAGGAGATGCTTTCACTTGGGGTATTTTTTTAGGTATTGTGCAAATGATCCATCGCTGATCCAGGAAGATCTTGTTCAGTGTAGATCGACAGAGAGGTCTAGTCAGCTCCAGAAGTCCGATGTCTGGTTCAGTCTTTATACCGTCAATTTCACCAGTGAAGAAATCCTCAAGATGTCATGTGGTTTGAGTTTCATGATGTAATGGTGTAATTTGGTCCTAGGTCCTCTATGGTGAAATACCTTACAAAATGTAATAAAATAAGACCTAATCCTAAACCTATGGTCTAATCCTAGCACTATGTCAAAAACTAGTTCTAAGACCTAATGTATAATAACTAACTAAACCTATGTGAAAACCTAGTGCAAACATACCCATGGTGATAAACCCTAGCACTAAACCTAAGCACTAAAACTTTGTATTAAACCTATGACATAAGACCATACAGTATATAAAACTTTATAATAAAGTTTTAAAACCCACCACAGTTAACCGCGGTCTGGAAAACACGTCGGAACTACCCAACATGTGAATGGGTATATAGACCGCAACGGATAAGGATTATGATTAGTAGTTGTCGGGTTATAATACCATGACCACCATCGTCAAAGATTAATATATGAACACTACGGTAGTTACGGTCACTGTCACCATCGGGAGTTAACCGTTGGAACCCAAACTGCAGAAACAGTCGCTACAGTTTTAAATTCTGCCTATTCACATGCCAGTAGTTATTCAATTCTGTGCGGTTAGGCTGACCATCAGGGTTAGCGCATATCCAAAGTTTATTTATTGGTTTTTGAAATTAATCCGTACTTAGGATGTAATTAACACCTTTATCCTATGTACTAGGTGTCACCATGAGATAAGACCGAGCCCTATTCAAGCTAATTCTGCTCAACCACTAGCCTAAATTTCCATAAAGGAGTTTGAATTCATCTTATAAAGCCATGATATTTTTCCTTAAGAGAACATCGAGAGTTTGGAGTTCAGATTCAGAGGGTTAGAGGAACTTTTTGTTTTCAGCATTTCTTGAGCATCCAGAGGCGGAATTAAGCGCAGAGATAGGCTTTGGAAAGATGAGAGAGAGGGATTTTTGTTTTCAATGACCAAAAGTGCCTATGAGCATGATCATTCAGGTGTTTTTTCTATGTAAAGACATCCTCAGATCAATCCTAATAAAGTGGACACCCAACTTGAAAGCGGACCTGGAGACGTAGTCCACCAAGGACGAGCTCCATAATCAATGTTTGTTGTTCCTTATCTCTATTATTTTATGTGTTTTAACTCTTAATTTGTTGTTGTTTTAAGTCGTAAATTATTTCCTTCAATCTTCCACATTAAATAACTCATCAGCTAACGATCAATTCACTTAATGGAAAACTAATCAAACTATCTTAGCACATAATCGATCACATTCAGATCATATATTTTGGTATCAGATCAAGTTGTTCTTTGTAGTATATTTTCTAGTGGATGTTAACCAGGTTCGGATTGCAACGTGGAGAAGGAAAGCTTGATGAGTTTGATCCAGAGATTGGAAATCGTAAATTCATTCATTAGTCGACGAGGAGAGGGACTCAAAACATTGAAAATGTTGTAACTGAAACTCCTGAAGTGAAGCACATGGAATAGAATCAAATTCAACAAATGTTTTTTAACATGAAACAGATGTTGGGAGAGCTATACAAATATAAGAAGGCGAGAGATGTAGCTTCTTCTTCGAAGGCATCAAAGAAGGACAAGGGTAAAGGAAAAGTAGATAAACCTCCTTCTCCTCCATCATCTACATGTTCATCTTCTTCTTCTTCTTCTAGTTCTGAATCTGAAAAAGAAAAGAAACCTTAGATTCCACTTTTGAAACTTGAAGTAAAGTTTGAGTTACCTATTTATGATGGCGAAATAAACCCAGAGAAAATAGATAATTGGATAAAACAATTAGAAGTGTATTGTTGGATTCAAAACATTTTTTATGATAAGATGAAGATCCAGTTAGCTACTCTTAGAATGGGGGGAATTGCTTTACTCTAGTGGGAGAGTAAAACACAGATAGATTTAAAGCGTAAAGGTAGAATCATCTCCTCATGGTCTAATTTTTTGAAAGCTCTAAAAAAAAATTCTATCTGTTGGGTTACACACAACAAGATGTTATTGATTTGCAGTGTTTACGACAAGGTAAGGGACAGAATGTTCAACAGTTCACTCTAGAATTCGGGAAGAAAGTGTTGGCGCTTGGTATTCCTTTGGATACACACGAAATTTTTTTAAAGTACATTGGTAGTTTACATTCAAATTTACAGCATACATTATTGATGTTCAATCCTAATGACTTTGATGAAGTATGTGTTCAAGACATACATGTCGAATAAGGTGGTAGGCCATTCAATTTTACACCAAAGACATCCAAACAGTTGGAGTCCAAAGACATCAAGAAGAAGGAAATTTCATAAGGAAATAAGATAGATATAGCTCAGAAGGAAGATGAAATACCTACCTGTACTCACTGCCAAAGGATCGGGCATGATGAAGCTAGATGTTGGAAACTTCACCGGAAACTCAAGCCAAAAAATTTCCAAAAGAAGAAAGGTGAAAATAATGCTGATACAACAATCCAACAAGATTTGGACTCCAATTCAGGTGATGAAGGGAAAATAATTGCAATGGTTATGATAGGTAAAAATTATGATGCTAGTTCAAGTTCAAGTACTCCTGCTTCTTCTTCAAACATTAATCACCTAGATGAAGATAAAAGAATTGAGTTATTTCATAGAAGGGTAACTTCTAAGCACACAACCATAGATACATTTTTTGACATAGGTTCACAGGAAAATTTGATATCTGAATCATTGGTTAAGAAATTGGGTTTAAAAACACATAATCAACCAAAACCACATCCATTAGGTTGGTTAAAGGAACAGACTCAGATTCATGTTCCCAAGCAGTGTCGTTTAAAATTTTTCATCACAACGAATTACATTGATGAAGTGGATTTAGATGTGATATCGTTAGACATATGTGGAATAGTGCTAGGAAGTCCTTATCTCTATGATCGTGATGCAGTATTTCATAGGAAAGAGCATAAGTATCATCTTAAGAAAGATGGAATTGAATACATAGTACGAGAACATAAAATCAAAACTCACTTGGATTTAGTTAATGCTAATCAGATGAAGCACTTAATAAGTTCAAGTAAGAGATATATACTCATTTTTTTAAAAGAAAAACATAAGGATCTTAATGATGCATGTTTAGGTTGCGAAACTCAGTTTAAAGATAGTTTGGTTAAAGTGGTAGATTCATTTCAAAGTATATCTAAAGAACCAAAACATCTACTTCATAAATGAGAAATGAAACATGAGAAACAATTGATGTTTATTTCCCCTCTTCCTAAAATTTGAATGTATCATAATTCAGTTATAGAGCACGAAGAAATAAAGCAACAAATTCTAGGAATGGTTGGAAAAGAATCCATGCGACCCAGTTCATCTCCATGTGGTTCACCCATAATTTTGGTTCCTAAGAAAAATGGGACATGGGGAATGTGTGTTGATTTTAAAGTTTTTGATTCATTTAAGTATAAAAATTTCATATCAATATTAGATCATCAGCAACCATTTGAAGTTAAAATATATGCTAGTGGTTATGCAATGGAAACAGTGATTCACACAGATCATGAGCCACATCAATACCTTCAGTCACAAACTAAGTTGCAACAATCTCGCCACTACAGATGGATTTGATTTCTTCAGAAAATTCACTTAGTAATTAAGGAAAGGAAGGTGTAACAAATAAAGTAGTTAATATTTTGTCTAGACCGTCTTTGAATGCTTCAGTAGTACTGCAAAATAGTTCATTGAAACATGAAATTTATGTAGAACAATATAGTACTGATGATGATTTCAAAGATATTTTTGAATCACTAACTCATGATACTCAGATAGAAGAAGTCAATTATCATATTCATGACATGTTGTTATATCATCTGGGTAAGTTGTGCATACCATAGACATAAAGGGTGTAAGTTATTCGGGAAGCTCATCCTTCTCGGATAAAAATACATTTTGGCGTAAGAAAGTCTATGGCGCAAATTCAAAGGTATTGTTATTGGCCTCATATGTATGAAACAATTGTGAAGTACATTGAGGTATGTGTGATGTGTTTGAAAATCAAGCCAAGAAATCGAAATATTGGTTTGTACATGCCACTTCCAGTTCTTTTGCAACCATGGGACAGCATGGATTTTGTTGAAGGACAGACAGAAATGGTGAACAAGATCGGGATACATATTCTTCGAGGTTACTACAGTAAACATCCTAAGTTTTGGGATGAATATTTACCTTATGTGCAACATGCTTACAATCAAGCCTTACATTCTTCTCTAATTGCGCCATGACAAGCATCAAGTTGATCATCATTTTCAAGTCGACGATCAGGTATGGTTGTATATCAAAAAACACAGGTTGAAAGGAGAAGGTAAGAAACTCAAATCTATCAGGTATGGTCCTTTCAAGATTGTTGTAAAGGTTGGAAATAATGCATTCCAATTAGATTACTGCCTTACATGTGTATTTATTAAGTTGTGAATGTAGAAAATATGAAGTTGTATAAACCTCCGATGATCATTGATCCCGAGGAAGATAAACAGGTTCCTACTATTGATGATTTAGCACCTGAGTATATGAACGAGTTTGTAGGAAGATACCATCTTGGATAGGAGAGTTCGTACTTCCAGACGAGGAGATGTGGAATATCTTAGAGTGGGGCTCAAGGGCATGAATCCGAGTAAGGAGAGATGGAAAGAGATCGAAAAAGTGAGGGAGTTGTACCCTCACCTGATATCTATTTAAAATCAAACTTTTGTGGTCCAAAAGCTTTCAAGTGGAAAGGATTGACCCAGGAGGATCTTGTTCATTGCAGATCGACAGAGAGGTCCATTCAGCTCTGTTACAAAACATTTTGTCACTGTCCCTGCAATCCCCATCTTACCCATTGGAGAGTCATTTCTATGATCAATAAGCAGTGTCATGCCTTGCAAACACCATCATTGCATCCCTTGCCATGAGGACAACATTCCTTCTGTTGACCATTTCCTGAGCATACCACTAAAAAAACCCTATTTTTTCCTTGGCGCGAGTAGCCAGTTACTCTTCCGCGCCGAGCTGGAAAATTAACACTGAGCCCACGCCAGTTGGCGCTCCGTCCCAGTTAAGCACCCGCGCCAAGATTTTTATGGAATGTTTTTTAAAAATAGAGGCGGAGGTTCCATTCCGACCACCTCGAGGATGAGCCATTGGGAGCGGTTGAACTGAAAAAACCATGGACTCCCTCCTTTAGCTAGTAGTTTCCACCTCTCTTGGAACTCTCCTAAAGGATAGGACTCCCTCCCACCTTTGTAGGGATCCCAACCTCCTCCTCTCCTCTATAAATATAGCCATCTTCCATTGATGTGCTAGTTGAACATATTCGAGTTGAACAGATAGCTGAAAAGTTAGCATAGAGAGAAGAAGCAATCATAGCTTCGGGAGAATAGTGTAGAGTGTGATTGTTTTTGTGTGATTGGGAACATAGTGAGATCTTGGACCTTTGTGTGTGAGGGTGTGGAAAACATGCTTGGATATATAACTGCCGAAGGAGAGCCTCAACATCAAGGCTTGGTTGTAAACTCCCCTTGTCTTTATCATAATAAAATGCATCTGATGTTTATCTTCCACTCTTGTTTACATTTATAATGAGATTTCTAGCATTCCTTGATCAGTTAGATAGATTGTAATTGTTTTATGTTTGACATGGTTTTACGCTTGTCGTGTTGTCTTGACTATTTATACAGGTAATCGAACATTGGTAGCAGTGTGTATCGAGCTTAAGAAGAGCGACAGATCAAGGAGTTTCGACAGAAGATGACAACATAGCATCAGGACAAGGTAGGTCATATTCCTTGCTCTGAATTTAATTTACAATCTAGGAAGGTAGATGTTAGTATGTTCCTGTAGTTGCTAGACCCACCCTAGGGCTAGAGGGATTGCCTCTGTCCGCAGAGGGGATTTACCTAGACAAAAATTTGGCAACTCCACTAGGGAATTTCCTTTGAGTTTGTCACTCTTTGAGGTCTTAGTCATTCGATGGATTTAGTCAAATGATCATTTCCCTGTTTTTTCCTATGTTTTTCATCAATTATGATCTTTTAGTTTTTGCTTGAAGTGGTGAGTCTGGTCTTGGTTGGGAGAAATTCTTTGTTTTTTCTTGTTCAAGCATTGGCACTTTTATTTTTATGACAGTAGCGCCAATTGGTGCTAGTTTTCAGTTAGCAACCCACACCAATTGGCCATTGGCGCTAGTTTTCAGTGAGCAAGTCGCGCCAGTTGGCGCTAGTTTCACCCACAGAAGTCGTGCCAATTTCAGGGTGTGTGAAAAATTGAGATTTTTTCCCTAAATCCCTCACCAGTGTGTCTTTCCCTTCCTGTCTTTTTCTCTGTATGATTTACACGTTCTCCCCTCTAATTTTTCACTTGTGAGCATAGATTACATTGCTCATTGTTCAGCTGAAAAGTCTTCTTTCTTTGATTGTTTGATGTAAAAGGGAATGAATGCCTTTTTTGAGCTCATGCTTTGGAAGTACTTTTTGTGCTTGACTTATGTGTCTTATAGCCTTCTGAGAAAATTCGTTACAAAGTGTTTAAAACAACGATTGCATTCTTAGTGTTTGTTTGCATCTCTTTTGCATTCATCCTTCATTAAGAAAATTTGTGTTCATTTAGTTTTCGTCTCAAAGTTTTCTTTTCGTTAAAGTGCATTACATCACATTACATTGAAAAGTCATTGTTGAGATTTATCATTGAAATTAGATTACATTTTTTAATGATTGAAAGCTAAAAATCGCATAGAGTGCATTCTCTTTCATTAAAAGCATGCATTAAGTAGATTCTCATTTCATAGAAAAATGCATGGAGTGCATTCTTTTTCTTTCAAACGAAAAAGGAAATTGTGCATAGATTAAAATTGCATAGTTTTCAAAAAAGAGGATTTTTCATAGATTACATTGCATAATTCGCATTGTTGAATGTTTTAGATTACTTTTGGATAGTGAAATTCATCTAGTTTGGAAAAGTTTCCTTTGTTGTTTGTCGCATCATTGTTTGAGACTCTTCCCTTAACTAGATAGCATTCATCTAATTGAAATATTTTTTTCTCATATAGCTGCATATAGGAGATTGTCAAATGACATTCGATAGGGCCTTGAAACCGAGACATAATTCAAGATCAACTTTTAAATCAATTCAATTAACCTAAGGAAGCATTGAAACCTAACAAAAAAAAAATTAGTGGTCTAGGCTAGAGATGTGTTCCGGCGTCTTAAAACCTAGTAGTTTTCGTTCGCCATCTGGCTTTAGACAGTGCTAGTACGGACTTGTGCTCCCTGTATCGTCACGTATATAAAGGGAGACCCCTATAGGTTGCAATCCTTTATCCATAGGAAGCTGATTCTGCCGCCTTGTGACCATGATACACCGAACACAACATTCGGGGAGACTACCTGCATGTACGTCAAGTCCTTGGTCATTTCTCTTTCATTTGATCACCAAGGTGTATATGGCAGTTCACGGAAACTTGGTATACCCTCTTGCTTAGATTGCCTGAGTATTCATTTTGGTATTTTTGTGACTCTCTAAAAGTGAAAAGATCATCAAGCGCTTATCCTTTCATGCTTGCTTCAACCTGAAAGTGATAGAGTCACCTTTTGCCTATTTCTCGACTCTTAAAATATGAAACAACAGAGTTTTGTTTCAATGTCCAAAAAAATTAATAGCCCATGAAATATTCCTAGTTAAAATTATCTTTCTTAGTGTTTTGTTTTATGGTTGTTTCCAATGGCAACATTTTCGGGTTTTACCAACCAAGGAATCCCCTCCGAAGGGAATCCTGGTCTTTTTCCTGCTTTTGGGAATGTTGGTGCTCCTTATATGGCAACATTATCCCTTCCTGGGTTAACTGTTGGTTTTCCTATCTAGTTGTTCTCAACCTCTATGGTCTCGAGTATTCCGTCCACTATACAACCATCTCCTCCACCTGAACAACATCGTGTTGATTCTAAAGTGGACCTCTCCCCTTCTTCACCTATTTCTTCATCCTCCTCTTCTACTTCGCCTCGTGAAAGTCTGGATTCTAGTAACCAAGTGGCTAAGAAGAAGAAGAAGACTGAGAAGAAGAAGTTGGATATGAGAGAGGCTAACTCTGCGGCTATTAAACCTAAGAAACCTTCCATCGATAAACCATCCAGCCTTCCAAGGAATTTCAAATTCCCTTGCATGCTCTGCAAAGGTGACCACTTTCTTCGAGTTTTCCCTGGAATTCCCAAGGTACTTTAAGCATGGTCCAACGGTTGTCCTTCGTTGTCTTTGGCTTCTGGAAGTCATATTGGTAGCACATCTTCGACTAGCCATGATAAGACTCATAAGAAACAGGGTAAGATTACCAATCCCTATAAGTTGTGTGAAGGGCATCATCCCATTCACCTTTGTCTGTACATGAATGAAGCCAAGAGAGTGTTGGACAACTCTAGTGTTTCTGCATCCTCCCTTCCGGTGGGTTACCAGAAGCCTTCTTTGAGTCCTCCACTAGTTGATTCAATGGCTAGTCAAGAGTCATCTTCGGTCGATCTTGCTCCCTCGGGAATTCAAATTCATGAATCCGTTCCCAACCAACCATTGGTCGAGGAATCGATTGATCTGCTCCCGCCTATGGTTCATCAGGCCTTTTCGGTCAAGAATGGATCTCATCCCCCTCACATTCCTCTTGTTTCTTTAGATTCCTCGGACTTGGAGAAAGATTCTCCCATCCCTACGATTCACGAAGTTGCTCCTCCTGCTCCCGTGATGAAAGCCGGGGAGGATGCTCCTCTTGCTTCGGTAACACCAAGGGAAGACCATCTCAGTTCGATGGTACCCCCTCCAAGTAGTTTGGTCGCTTCCTTCGATTGGAGTCGATTTGCAAGATATTGCCTTCCTTCTTGTGTGCCTTTTGGGATCACGGTACAAATCTTTGATATGATCATACCTAGCACGATTATAGATGAAGGCGCATCTGTTAGTATTCTGTCTTTAACTACTTGGCAAGCTTTTGGTTCTCCACCACTTGTGCCTGTTACGCAGAATCTGTTGGATTTTAACAGAGGAACCAGTCAACCGTTAAGGATCCTTTTGAAGTTTCCTGTTACTTTGGGAGGTAAAACCATCTATATAGACGTGATGGTTGTTCCAGGCCCCTTGGATTTTAATTTACTCCTAGGGCGCGAGTATACTTATGTCATGGGAGCGCTTGTCTCTTCCCTCTTTTGTGTGATTTGTTTTCCACATGAAGTTCGGATCATGACCATTGATCAGGTTTCATTCTTGGGTCCTGACATGACATCTGGTCCACCATCATCCTTTCTGGGTCTTTATCCACCAGTTTTATCTTCCCCATCACAGGTTAATTATGTGGCTAATTTTCCCATGCCCGCATTCAGTGATAGTTCCATTGTGCATCGTGTGCTAGGGGCATTGGGTCCTGATTTCCGAGATTTTGTTCTCCCATCCAGTGCAGAACTCTAGGAAGCCATGACTTCTTATTCATCATGATGAAAGGTTGTCATAGCATAGTTCGTTTTCTTGTGTCAAGCTCCGTAAAAAATGAAACAAGGTCCTCGGAGCATAGTTCGTTTTCTTGTGTCAAGCTCCTTAGAAAATGAAACAAGGTTTTTGGAGGATAGTTCATCTTCTATGTCAACCTTGTTAAAAAATGAATTAGGTCTTGAGGATAGTTATTTTAATTTGTCAACCTCGTTAAAACAATGAAACATGTTCCCGTTCAATTCAAGTCTTTGATAAGATCTCGTAAAATCCCAGTCGAGTCTTTCTCTTGATCTCATAATTTGAACCTTCACTCCATCTTCCATTCATATGGACTGAAGCTTGGGGGGAATGTACCTCGAATTGAGTCACCATGTTGGGGGCATGCTTACTTTTTCAAGCATAGTTTGTTTCCATTTCAAGCTTGTGTAAAAATGAAACCGGTTTCAAGCATAGTTTATCTTTGTTTCAAGCTTGTGTAAAAATTAAACCAACTTCAAGCAGAGTTACCTGATTTCAAGCTTGTGTAAAAATGAAACCATTCCCATTTTAAATGATCCAGGTGGATATTGGTGGCCACCCGCCTATTCCACTTGGGGCCCAACCATTGTCTCTTTCAGTTTTTTTCACAACTTACTATTTTTAGCAGTTTTTCGGGTCCTGAACTTCTGGAGCCATTTTGAAGCCCCAAACGGAGATAGTATGCCGAAGTTACGTCCCCGGGAAGTTGAAACCAAAATTTACCCAAACGAGGCCCATAGTTTTGGCACTTCATCTCCTAGGGTTAGGTCTTTGGACGTTTATAGTTATTCATTCTTTCTCCATAATAAATAGGCCCTCGAGCCTCATTGTAACACAGTTCAGAGGTCTGTAGTCACCACATCTCTTCTCAGAGATTCACTAACAGCACCCTAGCTATTTTATTTCCATCATGTTTGTAAGCATATTTCTGTGATTTGATATTAATGAAATGAAGCCTTCTTTCTGCTGTATTTCTATGTGTATGGTTATTTCTATATTCTGTTGCGTTCCTGCATAAATCCAGATCAGTGGTATCAGAGCGGTCTGCTTTTTCTCGATCCTTATTTGCATGTCCCCAATGAGGCCAGGGTATAAGGAGTTAGGGCTCGATCAGGTGGAACCTTTGCAAGATCAGCCTCGCAAACCCCAACAGACGCCCATGGGAGACGAAAAGAAAGATGAGGGAGCAGGATATCCTATCAAAATATTGCTCGAGGCCCTCGAAAAACAAAGGAACACGATGATGGATAAATTTTCCCAGATCGTTCAACGACCGCCCACCGGTGGTGCATCTGCATCCAACAGCCACTCTGGAGGCGTGACTCCCTTTAAGGTACAAGTAAAATTTGACATTCCCATATTTGAGGGTCAAATAGATGCAGATGTCATAGATAGATGGTTGAATCTGTTAGAAGGATATTTCTCGGTTCTTGACTTTTCCGACCGGGAGAAGATTATTTTTTCACTCCTCAAAGCTACCCCCCATGTTAAGCACTGGTGGGAAACCTACTATGAGAAAAAGGACGAGACAGAACCCTCTCTGTTCTCAGCCTTACCCACTTGGAATTCTTTCCAAGATGCCATCAAGGAACAATACTATCCCGTGGAGAGCTATGAGGACAAGTACATACAATGGACCACGCTACGGAAAAAAATGGATTAAGATGTGCATGAGCTAACGAATTTGTTCCATACCCTGTGCACAAATTTGGGTATCAAAGATTCAGAGAAACATTTGGTGCTAAAGTATCGCAGTTGTCTACACATATACATTCAGGAGGAAATGGAGTTCCTCGACATCTCCTCGCTTGGTATAGCATCTTGGTATGCTGCCAAGATTGAGCATAAATTCAAACAGAAGAGTCGAGACTTTGGATCTGCGAATAAAAATCAAGGGAAAGGTGCCCCCAAACCACAAAACAAAGGACAAAGCCAAGGCATGGCGGCCCAAGACAACCTTCCAAAGACACGAGCAAAGAACAACACTGCGAAGCCAAAGAAGGACATGGGAATGTGGTGTGAGTTCCATAAGAGCTCCACTCACAACACAAGTGAGTGTCGAGCCAAGCAGTCGCTAGTGGCCGAGATGAGGGCTTCTAAATCAGATGCATTCTTCGACTCTGAATCAGAACCTGACAAGGTGAATGTCAAAGGGAAGCAGATTATTGATGCGGAGGCCAATTCCATTGTTGCCACTATGAAGATCCAGAAGGAGGAACCAGAAGATCCAGAGGAGGCAGAGCGTCTCTTCCACTCCCAGATGTGGGTAAAGGGCTCCTCACTACGGTTCATTGTCGAAAATGGGAGCCAAAAGAACCTCATTTCAGCAAATGTTGTGAAGCGGTTGGGCTTGTTGACCACAGCACACCCACAACCATACACCATCGGGTGGCTTCACCAAGGACAGGATCTCCGCGTCAGCCAGCAGTGCCACCTTCCCTATAGCATCAAGCCCTTCAAGGATGAGGTATTGTGTTATACTACTCCTATTGATGTTTCTAATGTATTATTAGGCCAACCATACTTATGGAAGCGACATGTTGTGTATGAGTCCCGGCCCTGCGTTGTTATTGTTACTTTGGGAAATAAATTGTACATGATACCAGAGGTACCACCGCCTCCCACTATCTCTTTGGTTACTGCAAAAAAATGCAGTGAGCTCATTTCCAAAACCAGGAAATTTGTTTTCCTGATGATCCACCCCCAGGGAAAGAAGAATATTGTGGCCACGACCTCCAGACAGGGCTCCTCTGCACGACAATAAAAAATGGACAAGGTTGTGGATGATTACAGGGACATCTTCACCTCACCCATAGGGGTGCCTCTACACTGTCAGGTCAAGCACCCCATTGACCTGACCACAGTTTCACTACTACCCAATGGATCAATCTATAGGCGCTCTGTTCTGGAGAATGATGAAATCAAGAGGCAGATTTAGGAGCTGTTGTAGAAAGGCCACATCCGGCCAAGTTCATCGCCTTGTGGGAGCCCGATCGTGTTGGTACAGAAGAAGGATGGGACTTGGAGACTTTGTATTGATTATCGGGCGCTGAACAAGATCACTGTCTGGAATAGGTACCCTATCCCATGGATTGATGACCTTTTTTACCAACTCAAAGGGGAAAAATATTTCAGCAAGATCGACTTGAAGTCTGGGTATCACCAGGTACCAATCGAACCCTATGATGTGTGGAAGATTGCCTTCAAAGCCAAGGAGGGCCTTTTCAAATGGCTCGTCATTCCTTTCGGATTGACAAATGCTCCCGCAACCTTCATGAGGTTGATGGATGACATATTGCGTCCATTCACCAACTCATTTGTAGTGGTATACTTGGATGACATTATGATCTTTAGCCAAACTTGGGAAGAGCACCTCCACCACATCCGAGAAGTCCTCCAAACACTACAGCAACAAAAGCTGTGTGCCAATTTGGAGAAGTGCACTTTTTGCATGACCCAAGTTCAATATTTGGGATACATTATTGATGAAAGGAGGGTGCATGTGAATCCATCCAAGATCCAAGTCATTCGAGATTGGCCAGCCCCAACCACCCTAATAGAGCTTCACAGCTTTCTGGGTCTTGCTAATTTCTACCACAAGTTCGTGTTGGGATTCTCTCATATCACTTGGCCCTTGAGTCAAGTCACCAAGGGAGGAGCGAAAGAAAATTTATGTTGGTCGGAATCTCAACAGAAGGCATTCGTAGAATTGAAACATCGCCTCTGTTCTTCCCCAGTGCTCACATTACCAGACTTGCAACAACCATTTGAGATCGAGACAGATTCCTTTGACTATGCTATTGGGGCAGTTCTTACTCAACAGGGGCATCCAGTGGCATATCACAGTGAGAAATTTTCCGACACAGTTCGAAAGTATCCCACTTATGATAAATAAATGTATTCCATTGTGCAGGATTGTCGACAATGGAAGCATTACATTTTAGGGAAAAAGACAATCATCCACACAGACCACCAACCCCTGCAGTTCATACAGACATAAGGGAAGTTGTAGAATGATCTCCATCAGAAGTGGTCCACATATCTGCAACAATTTCATTTGAACATCAAGTACAAGAAGGGTAGCACCAATAATGTTGCAGACTACCTCAGCCGACCACCGATCGTGGCCATAACCATCATTCTCAACTCTTGTGGGCATGAGACTTCTGATTGGCCGCTTCTCTACAAGAGCGATCTCGAATTTAGATACACATACAAGGCACTCTTGGGGGGTATGCAAGTTCCAAATTTTCACCTCCAAGATGCACTATTATGTCACCTGGGACACCTTTGTGTTCCTTCGAGTCGTTGGGCATTTTGGGGTCGAGAAAATAGTGGCAGTACTGCAGAATTATTTCTATTGTCTGAAACTTCGACAGGATATCAGGAAGTAAATCAAATCCTGCACTGCTTGCGCCATTTCCAAACTGACCATCAATAAGAAAGGGCTCTATACTCTACTACCTACCCCTAGTCGACCTTGGGAATCCATCTCCATGGATTACATGGCAGGCCTTCCTTCTACTAAGCATGGAAATTACTGTGTTTTCGTGGTCGTCGACAAATTCTCAAAGATGGCCATTATGGCGGCCTGCAAGAAGAATAACACAGCAGAAGCCACTGCTAAACTCTTATTTGAACGAGTGTGGGTGCACTTTGGGATCCCACAGTCTATCATATCATATCGTGACAGCAAGTTCCTCAGCACATTTTGGTCCAGCCTCTGGTCAACGTTGGACACCAAGCTCACCAAGTCCACAGCTTTCCATCCCCAAACTGATGGCTAGACAGAGGTCGTCAACAGGATGATTGTACACATTCTCCACATGTACAATTCAAAGCATCCATGCACATGGGATGAGAGCCTTCCCTATGTACAACACAATCATAAACGGGCTCTCCACAGCTCAACTGGCCACAGCCCCTTTCAGGTGGGCTTGGGATTCCACCCACTATGTCCCATTGACGTCGCCATGCCATTTTCAGCTAGTCAGGCCGATTCGGCTCATGTCCAGTCCGAAGCTGACAAAGAAAAAAACTTCATCTAGTGCATTCAACACATCCTCCAACAGGTTCATGACATATTGGATAGAGCCAATGCTAAGTACAAGGAACGACATGATCAAAATCGGGTGCCACACAACTTCCAGGTGGGCGAAAAAGTGTGGCTACATTTTCAGAAGGAACCCCTCACTGGACCCCACTGAAAGATTCTCTCGCTCCGATATGGGCCGTACACCATCACCAAGGCTGTAGGGAACAATGCCTTCGAGCTCAGTATTCCACCATTCCTTGGCCTACACCCAGTATTCAATGTAGACCGCCTTCATCCCTACTTCCCACCTCTATTGGACACCTCTGACATTGCAGAAGAACTCACACCAAAAGATTTAAACCCAGACTACATGGAACATGCAAATCAAGAACACTCACCGAAAGAAGATCCAATTGTATCAGGTTGTCAAATCTAACCAGCTCCTACACCAAGGCAAGTGGTTCACCAGAGACCAAGTTCAACATAAGTTTCCTCATCTCATGGAGGAACTCAACGCAATGGGGACCATTGCTTCCTAAGGGCGGAGGAATGATCCAGGTGGATATTGGTGGCCACTCGCCTATTCCACTTGGGGCCCCACCATTGTCTCTTTCAGTTTTTTCCACAACTTACTATTTTTAGCAGTTTTTCGGGTCCTGAACTTCCAGAGCCTTTTTGAAGCCCCAAACGAGGATAGTATACCAAATTTATGTACCCAAGAAGTTGAAACACCAATTTACCCAAACGAGGCCCATAGTTTTGGTTCATCTCCTAAGGTTAGGTTTTTTTACATTAAGAGTTATCCATTTTTTCTCCATAATAAATAGGCCCTCGAGCCTCATTGTAACACAGTTCATAGGTTTGTAGTTACCACATCTCTTCTCAGAGATTCGCTACCAGCACCCTAGCTATTTTTTTTCCATCATGTTTGTAAGCATATTTATGTGATTTGATATTAATGAAATGAAGCCTTATTTCCGCTATATTTCTATGTTTATGGTTATTTCTGTATTCTGTTGCATTCCTGCATAAATCCGGATCAGGTAATGTACCTCGAATTGAGTCACCATGCTGGGGGAATGCTTACTTTTTCAAGCATAGTTTGTTTTCGTTTCAAGCTTGTGTAAAAATGAAACTAACTTCAAGCAGAGTTTCTTGATTTCAAGCTTGTGTAAAAATGAAACCATTCCTGATTTCAGCCTGTTTTTCCAAATGAGCCTTGGTTTTTCATTCCATCGTCACCGTTTTCTTGGTCGATCATATGCCTTCACTTGGTTGTTTTACCCATTCCTGAGGAACCGCTGTAATGAGTGGTCTTGTTAGCCAACCTCTTGACCTTTACTTGTTCTGAGCAGTTCCACCATTACCGGAACCAGTAGCTACCCTTAATACCACTCGTTCCACCAGGAGGAGTCATCTTTCAGCTCTTTTCTGACTCTCGAAAACTGAAAATATTGTCGAGACTCTTATTGTTTTGAACTTGTTAAATGGTTGCGAAACGATATCTTCCCAGTATACGTTTACCCTTTTTTCGGGTTGGGATATATTATTTACAAAAAAGGAATACCTTAGCCTATCGCGACTAAATGGTTCTTTCAGATATTGTTTTCTACCTTTTCATATCTGAGGGACTATTTACGAAAAGGGACGTGTTGGAGTTTTCTTTTCTGCCTCTTTTCAAACTCTCTAAACATGAAAAGACGCCAAGTTGTCCCTTTGTCAGACTCGTTAAACCTTGATGACATTGGAAATTGTCACCATGACGTTACTCGAGTTCCTCCTTCCTAGGGCTCGTAAAATGTACTCGGATGGATTTGTCTGAAGGACAAAATTACATGACAAGCATATGCTATCCTCTTCAAGCTTGTGTAAAAATAAAGAGCTACTCTCTAGAAATGGTGGGGGAAATGGAAGTTTTTCATCAGTTGTGTCGGTAGTATGTCACTCTTAAACATGACACTTGTCTGCAGTTCGTGTTGGGTTGGGATATCTTCACTCTGTCACTTTGCCTCCATGGGTTTTGGAAATCCATTTACCTCTCATTCGATTACAAATTTTTTCAACATGACCTCTGATCCTATTTGAGTCAAATTTTGCCAAATTCCAGAGTCGTGTCGCCGAAATGTTCAAGAGCAAATCCTTCTGTAGTCTGTACATTCCTTGATCCTCTGTTTCAGTCTTGATTCACACTCATATTACCTTCTCTGTTTCGTTTTGATAATGTGGGATTCATTATGACCCTCCTTCGACGGATCGCTTCCTATCGACTTCAGCTCATTATCCAGGAGGTTGATCTAGAGACTCCTTTCTGGTACCTTAGAGCTTGCATGCCCTAATGGCAAGTTCTTTGCATTCGGTGACAGGTTCACATCATCGGCCTTTGATCGAGTGATTTCATGGGTGTTCGACTTCAACTCACTGTTCACATTCCGTGGATTGTACTAGTAGTACCTTGAGAGCCATTGACATTATCGGTGGTTTCTCTCGCACTTATTAATGGTTCACATCATTGACCGGTAATCAAGTGATTTTCTAGCATGTTCAACTTCGACACGTCTATTCACATGTTGTAATTTGTACTTTGATCGGGTGGTGTTGGAGCGCAAGACCCTGGGCTTCGATCACAAAATTACAGGTTGCAAGGAGTGATGAGTCATTCATGATTATATACATGATTCTTTAGACGGCTGGTTGTGACCATACCATGGGTTATCTTGTTTTGATCCTCTCTATACGCATGGTTGCGCCCATACCGTGGATATATTTCATATGATCCCTTCATTCGGATGGCTGCGTCCATGCCGAGGATCCATTCACATGATCCTCTTCTTGATGGATAGATGCACCTATACCATGGATTCATGTATCTTCAACAAAGATTTCAGTTATGTATATATATATATTCTTTATTTTCAGGTCTCTTGACAGCAGCATCTAGTTCCTTGCACGTACTTGTAAATCATTTCATCCCTCACTCATGTTCGGACTTCATACTTTAGGGGGCATCTGTTACACAGTATTTTTTCACTGTCCCTGCAATCCCCATCTCGCCCATTGGAGGGTCATTTCTGTGATCAATAAGTAGTGTCATGCCTTGAAAATATCATCATTTCATCCCTTGCCATGAGGACAACATTCCTTCTTTTGACCATTTCCTGAGCAAACCACTAAAAACACTTGTTTTTGCCTTGCGCGAGTAGCCAGTTACACTCCCGCGCCGAGCTGGAAAATTAACACTGAGCCCGTGCCAGTTGGTGCTCTGTCCCAGTTAAGCACCCGTGCTAAGCTATTTATGGAATGTTTTTTAAAAATATATGTCGAGGTTCCATTCCAACCACCTCGAGGATGAGTCATTGGGAGTGGTTGAACTGAAACAACCACAGACTCCCTCCTTTAGTTAGTAGTTTCCACCTCCCTTGGAACTCTCCTAAAGTATATGACTCACTCCCACCTTTGTAGGGATCCCAACCTCCTCCTATCCTATATAAATATAGCCATCTTCCATTGATGTGCTAGTTGAACATACTCGTGTTGAACAGATAGCTAAAAAGTTAGCATAGAGAGAAGAAGCAATCATAGCTTCGGGAGAATAGTGTAGAGTGTGATTGTTTTTGTGTGACTGGGAACATAGTGAGATCTTGGACCTTTGTGTATGAGGGTGTGGCAAACGTGCTTGGATACAGACCTGCCGAAGGAGAGCCTCAACATCAAGGCTTGGTTGTAAACTCCCCTTGTCTTTATCATAATAAAATGCATCTGATGTTTATCTTCCACTCTTGTTTACATTTATAATGAGATTTCTAGCATTCCTTGATCAATTAGATAGATTTTAATTGTTTTATGTTTGTCGTGGTTTTATGCTTGTCATGTTGTCTTGACTGTCTATACAGGTAATCGAACATTGGTAGTAGCGTGTATCGAGCTTAAGAAGAGCAACAGATCAAGAAGTTTCGATGGAAGATGACAACATAGCATCAGGACAAGGTGGGTCATCTTCCTTGCTCTGAATTTCATTTACAATCTAGGAAGGTAGATGTTAGTATGTTCTCGTAGTTGCTAGACCCACTCTAGGGTTAGAGGGATCACCTCTATCCGTAGAGGGGATTTACCTGGAAAACAAGCTCCAGAAGTCTGATGTCCAGTTCAGTCTTCATACCGTCAGTTTCGCCAGTGAAAAACTCCTCAATATGTCACGTGGTTCAAATTTCGTGATGTGATGGTATAATTTGGTCCTAGGTCCTCTATGGTGAAATACCTTACAAAATGTAATGAAACAAGACCTAATCCTAAATCTATGGTCTAATCCTAGCACTATGTAAAAACCTAGTTCTAATACCTAAGATATAATAACTAATACCTAAACCTATGTGAAAACCTAGTGCAAACATACCCATGGTGATAAACCCTAGCACTAAACCTAAACGCTAAAACTTTGTATTAAACCTATGAAATAAGACCATACGGTATATAAAAATTTATAATAAAGTTTTAAAACCCACCATAGTTAACCGCGATCTGGAAAACACGTCGGAACTGCCCAACATGTGAACGGGTATATAGACCGCAACGGATAATGATTATGGTTAGTAGTTGTCGAGTTATAAGACCGTGACCGCCACCGTCAAAGATTAATATATGAAAATATGGCAGTTACGGTCACCGTCACCGTCAGGAGATAACCATTGGAACCCAAACTACAGAAATGGCCACTATAGTTTTAAATTCCGCCTATTCACATGCCGATAGTTATTCGATTCCGCACGGTTAGGCTGACCGTTAGGGTTAGCGCCTATCCAAAGTATATTTATGGGTTTTTGAAATTAACCTGCACTGTTGTAATTAACACCTTTATCCTATGTACTAGGTGTCACCATGAGATAAGACCAAGCCCTATTCAAGCTAATTCTACTCAACCACCAGCCTAAATTGGCATAAAGTAGTTCGAATTCATCTTATAAAGCCATGATATTTTTCCTTGAGAGAACATTGAGAGTTTGGAGTTCAGATTCAGAGGGTTAGAGGCAATTTTTGTTTTCAGCAATGCTCGACCGTCCGGAGGCGGAATTGAGCACAGAGATGGGCGTTGGAAAGTTGAGAGAGAGAGCTTCATGTTTTCAGTGACCAGAAGTTCCTACAAGCACGATCAGTCTGATGATTTTTCTATGTAAATACTTCCTCGGATCAATCTTAATAAAGCAGACACTCAACTCGAAAGCAGACCTGGAGACGTAGTCCACCAGGGACGAACTCCATAATCAATGTTTGTTGTTGGTTTAAGTTGTAAATTATTTCCTTTAGTCTTCCACATTAAAGCATTCATCAGTTAATGATCTATTCACTTAATGGGAAACTAATCAAACTATCTCAGCACATAATCGATCACATTTAGATCAATCGCTCCATCCACTAAAAGTTCCAGAGCAGGTATCATTCTACCCTCAGCATGACAGAGTCCTAGAAAAAATTTTTGTATCCTAACATCATTTCTCCATAAGATATTAACCATAGGTTTCGAGCACCCGACCATGTTTATCATCACCCCACCTTGCACATGATAAACATCATTTTTTGTCGATATAGCCTCCCCTCCATGGCACTCGTCACCCAAAGTAGACCATATATAACAAAAGTCATGACACCATGGCCACACCACTTTAGTCTGAGAAGCACCTCATGCCCATTTCACTCACCATGCATCAGGTCAAGTTTTACCATATCAAAATAAAACCCCTTTCCCGAACTACCAGGTTTTGCAAGCAAATCGAAAGCACACTATCACGCCTCGAATTTGTCCTACCATACCTCCATCAACATGGGCCATCTGTGACATTTTCCATCTTCTTCATCAACCCCACACATGATACCAACCAATGGGGCCCCCATCCTCAACAAAACACCTTCCTCACATCATCAGTGAGCGAACACTTTCATGTTTTGGGCACCCGTCTCTGTGTTTTGTACAAACCAAACCCTATTATTTCATTCTTTTGGTAAGTGTACAAAGACTACAAATAGTGCACTATTTCCCCCATTCATCCATCCATTTTCTCTCCCATGGCAGTAGTCCCTGGTCACCCTTGGTTGGAGTGTCACACCCTTCACGCATAAGCCACCATGACATTCTTAACTAATATATACCCACCGTGGACATCCTATCGACTCCAGGGATTTCCCCATCAAACATAGTTATGACTACCGCCAAGCTTCTTTTTATACTTCGACCTTGGGCCAGTGAATCCCCATCATCAGTTTTCAATCACCCCTCGCCATCATGCCTATGTTAAAATCATCACATCCAGGATCCTGATCCCATGCATCAATGACTCTCTCATTCGGTTGAGGCTTCCTTTTATTTGACATCAACACCTATTTTCCAAAAAGGAAGCGATACCTTGGATCACCCCTCACCACAAAAGGGACATCCTCAGGTGGCACTATGGGAGACATAATTTCCCACATATTTCATCGATCCTCCTGACATTCGACTACAACACAGGCTTTCATTTCAATATGGTATCGTACCTTACAATTATTTCACTTTGATCAAATTCGTCAAAGACTCGTGCCTTTATAAGCATCACTTTTAGTCATGCTTACACGGGAAGGTCCCAGTCATACACCCATGCATACAATGCACATTTATATGCCATACCAAGCTTACGCCTGTGGGTACCACATTCCACCTATTGTCAAATAAAAACACCCCTGAGGGCGTCAGCAATCGTCATCATCAACCAGTAGATCACTACCATTATAGTGACACAGACAAAATATGTATCTATCAAATAGATTTGTTTAGATATCCAAAGCATCACGAGCATAGGACATGCCCGCCTTGTAGAAAAAATTGTATTTATTACATTATACCATTGCTCGCAGGGTTCCCACAGGACATGGTCACTCTTCGACCTAGTGTAAGGTGTTTCCAACTCCATGTTACACGCAGGTCACTCTCTCTCTCCGCACAATACACAGAAAAGAAACTATAATGTATTTCGGCTATACAGTTATTCTTATACCTCACACATTAGGGGGCAACTGATATCACTAGAGAATCGGACAAGAAAATATTACATTATTAAATGTCAAGCAGAAGGATTTGCAGGGCTGAGGCACATTAAAGAATCTGATGAATTTAAAAAATATCTAAGGTCTAGGTGAAAAATAAAATTGTGCACTCAAGACCATAGTAGAATGCGCCTCCATACTCATTTTTCTTCGATAGGTGTGCCTTTGCGTGACTTTCCCTCAAAAATCTGAGCGGACCTGAGAGTGGCAGAAGTCACTTTCCAGGACCACAAGGCACACTCCAGGAAATTTATCCCACACTTGAGGCCGCCTAAGGACATCCACCCAAACCTCCTTAGGACCTCAAGGGAGAACACAATGGAATAATGTGACACACAATGGAATCACCCTCCTCTCTTGGGTCACCATCCATCAATGTACCAAGAGAGGGAAGGAGAGTTTGAACTCTTCTATAAAAGGCCACCAAGAGATTAACAAAGTGAGAACACATTGTTATGCTAGCCAAAATTTCCCCAAGCAATCCAAAATTTTGTGATCTGGAGCAAAGATAGAGGGGATTCAGTGGTTGGCCATCCAACAACTCCAATTCTTTGGAGTAGAGAGAGAGAGTTTGCGCCAAGGTAGCTTGGAGGTAAAGAAATCCTTGCATCAGGTCTTAGAACTCCCTAGTTCTAAGGGCCCCTTGGCAAGTGGGTAAACATTTCATCATTTATTCCTACTAGCACTCAATAAGAGGGGACGTAAGTGCCACCGTTTGGATTATTGAAGTTGTTTAACTCTAGTTAGAGCTTTTGTGTTATGTGTTTTAGTTTAGTTTTTATTTTCTCTCTATGTATGCATGCTATTTTCTTATCTAATATGTTTTATTTTTTGGCATGTTCACTAACTTGCTGACTCCCTTAATTATCTGTCTATGACCAGGAACTTAAGAGGAAACAACCACTCCTCTTAAGCATGTGTGGTTTGGTACGCTTGTGCACAAAATCCACCTACACAATTACCAATGGAGGCGAATTTATTACAATGTTGAAACCTTTGGTTAATAAAGTATTTTCAACCATATGATATGGTTATGCCATAACAGTCGGGTTTAATCGTATATGTATCACATGTCACTGCCAAGGGAAATTCCACGAGACCACTGAAGTGTTGATGTTTGGGTCATATGTTATGTTGTGGAGTCGTCAGTTAGCATGCGATGGATATGCCATCGAACCATCGGGGAGAAGGTATTGCCATAGTCAAGGTATCTACGTTACCACCTGGAGTATAAACATTATATGGTGCGGAGAAATTTTTTGATGTGGCACGGGATGTGGCACACAGTTGGCAATGCCACGAATGGCGCAAAGTATGTTAATTGCAATCCAACAGGTGCAAAGTAAAGGTTATGTGGCAACGACATGGCACAGAGTTATTAACATCATATGCCACATGTTTAATTTAATACCACTTGCCGAAGGTTCGTTACAAAACATACCAAATATATATTTCGTCGACTATGGTATATAACCATATAACAAAATTCCATGAGTTATAGTTCATTATGAATATCTGCGAGTTGGTAAGTATCAAAACTTTGGATATAGTTCATTTTTTCCGATCCAATAGTTATTCGAAAAGGTTTTATGAAACTATGATATGGTTGCATATTGTTGCACCAATACAATGCGCCAAATGTAAAGTTTGTTGTAACATATTATATTATATGGTTTTCAAACCATATAGCGCCACTTTGTGATATTGTGAAAAGAAACATCCATGTATTGCTAATTCGATTTAATTTGAATAACCCAACTTGTAATATTGTTATAACATTTGCCTTGTTGATATAACAAATTTCTCAGATGGAAAATTTGTTAAATCAAACTATAAAATTATAATTCCAAAAACCTTATAAAAGTTGTCAATGCACCATATGGAAAAAATAAATTCAAAGGCAGATAAAAGTGAAGCTCAAAGGTGGTGTTGAGTGCCATTTTGGATTCGAATTGGTTTTTGGCATTTCGAAAGCATAGAGATGCCAAATTGGTTTCTTGAAGAACCGAAACAGGGTTTTTGGTGCGCTCCAGACTCGTCGGCAGAGCCTGTTTGACAGTTGCAGCAAGTAATTCTTCAGAACTCAATAAATGAACTGTTGTCTCTCCAAGTCAAGTTGAGACAGGTAATTGAATGATGTATTGTTCATGCATGATTGTTCAATATCAGTTGAGGTTTAGAGTCCATGCAAGAGTAATTGAATGATGTATTGTTCATGCATGATTGTTCAATATCAGTTGAGGTTTAGAGTCCATGCAAGAGTCTCTATGTTTTTTTTGTAGATGACATTTGATTTTAGATTGTCAAGTATATTGTGAGAGTTCTCTATAGGAGAACATTTCCTTGCAGAGGAAATAGCCACAATTGTAAAAAGAAAATTGATGTACCTCTTTTTAAACACGGAAATATGAGTGGCGTAGCCTTTTGATCAGGGCCCGGAGACATAGCCCAAGAGGGGTGAACTTTGTCCTCAAGCTTGGTGTCATTCTTCTTGATGTTTGTGTGATTATTTGTGTTACTTTCTTTATGGTTAACTTGCACAAGTGAACTAAATCGTGCTTGAAGAAACACCAAATAACATATTGTTTTCAAGACCCATTTTTAATCTTTCCAAGTGTCGAAGAATGATCTTCTTCCGCATTTTCAAACCACATAAAAAACCTTGTAAATATTTTCAAATAAATTTAAACAATATGAAAAATACAATTATATTAAAACAAGTGTATTATGCAGCTTTGCTACTTAGTACCTCACTCTTATGCAAAAAAGTAAGAAGTTATTATAGCTAAGATAAAATGAATACTACGATATTTCAAAATAGATTTAGGCTATAAATAGGAAAAAATAATACGATTATTTTTTAAACTTTTTGGTCTCATAAAGATATTGGATACCTCGAGAGAATATTAAGATTGTTTGTATTTTGTTGATTCCTTGTAGTTTAAGGGTTGTACTAATTTCCAAATCGACTAGCATACAATAATGTTTAATAAGATTAAATTTGGTTGATGGAAGTTTTAAAAAGGTAAAATAACTCCTTGATTTGCTTTAAAATTTTATTTATATGTTTGATTTTTTTTTTAATAAATCCAAAGATAAATCATTATGATTTTTTATGAGCTTAAACATTTAGAAGTTGGTATTGTAACAAATATTTTTAACTTATGATTTAATATGGGTGTATATGGGATATATATAATAATAAATAAATAAACAAAGTTTAGTTGAATTATTGGATGTTTTGGCCCTTTTAGAGGTATATTTCTAGATCAATTTTGCCTTATATCTCGCAAGGAAATGTAATCAAAATAAAATAAAAGATATTTTCTTAGTCCATTGGAAATATCAACAAGTGAATTTGATCAACCAAATTAAGATGTGATTGAATACTTAATAATGCAATTAATCTTTATTATATTAAAAATAATTTTTGAAAAATATCATAAAAGAAATTGTGTTCATTTGTAATAATAACTCTCTATATGATTATTACTTAATTCATATAATTCCATTTATTTTAATGATAAAAATATTATAGATTTTTTTTTTTTTTTTAGATTTTGATAGATATAATAATAAGTAATTGTGAAAATTTTAGCTTTTAATATTATTTTAAATAATCACTTTTTATGAAACTATTTTTTGATATTAACTATTTTATGAATTTATTTTTTAATATCAATATAAAAAATAATTAATTAATTATAAAATTAAAACATAATTGTATATAAAATTTAAAATAAAAAATATTAAATTTTAACTATTTAATTAATTAGAAAAAATAAAAAATACTTATATTTTTTTTTAAATAAATACATATAATTTTAACCAAATGCATAAGTTTAAGGAAAAAGGTAAAATGAAAAAGTTAATATTGAGTACTTTAGATATTAAAATAAAATAAATTTGTTCATGGGGTTTTTGATAGATGGTGATCAGGTGCTTTGTTAAGATACTCCTTCATGTGAAATTATTGGTTCAATTCCCAGCCCTACATGCTTAAGTGCATGTGCACACATGCCAAAAGTTAATTCCACAAATGTGTTAGTGAAACTAGTAGACTATTCTCTGGTTTAAAAATCAATGCATGATAGATTAAAGTTAAAATAGATTCACATTAATTCTGAGTATGTGAGTCTATACATACACAAGTGCATGTGCACACATACCAACTCCTCATTTTTGGATTTTTGGATATGATAAAAATTTGCACTTCACTCATATTAAACTACACATCAATGTCATGTTCGAATTCTATATTAAATATTTAAAAAATGACATATCTCCTACTTTTAACCAATATTGAAATATTATTTTATTGTTAATTTATTTTATTGTTATATATAAACTCTATGTGAACTGAAGATTTAGACATCTCTTTCATATTTCAATAAAAATTGTTAATAACATTTTAATTATAAAATTTTATTGATAACACATCAAATCAAATATTCACAACTTATGAGACTTTATTGAAATTTGGTTATAAATATTGACATTGATATGTGTATTATGATTACACTTGGTGGTATATAATTTATTTTATTTTAGTTTATTTATTTTATTTTATTTTCCTTCTTAAAATATTACTCATAACCCTATAAAATTAGTCACTTTGAAGCAATAAAAAATAGAAATTTAAATTTAAATTTTTTTTTTTTTTTTTTTCCAAAATATTAAGTTTAATATCTAATTTTTCAAAACTTTAATAAATTTATAAAATCTATTTAAAATTCCTAATTTTAGAAATAATTGAAAGTCAATTTGCTTTTAAAAAAACAAGAACAATATAAATTCTCAATAAACATAAATAAATAAAAACTTATTTTTTCCATATTTTTATATAATTTTAGGGGCTAATATTCAGAAGTGGCTAATTTTCAATGTTTTTTCTAGCTAATTTCCACTTTTTTTTTCTAAAAATGATTAGCCCAATTTTTTATAGTATAGATTTATTTTACCTTAAAATTCGTCAAAATTTCCTATAAAAACTATATAAAATTATTAGAAATTTGAATAATTATACAAAAATATCACTAAACATTTTACACATTTCATATTATATACTAGAAAAATTAGTCAAAATTTCTGTGAACTACACGCTTAAAAAAAAAAAAAAAAAAAACTTAAAAACTTTTGTGAAAATCCTCTCAATTTCACATATTCTCATATTCCAAACTTATCATGACAATGATATATATATATATATATATATATATGACTTATATTTGCGGTTGGACTATTAATGAACTATTAGTAAGTTTTTAAACGATATAGGTCACCACACATGATGCTTATAGTGGGATTAACAATACTATTTATAAAATTATGATTATTTTATTAATTATGTGGAAGATAATGGTCTTTCCATCAATTGATATAACATGTTGCAAAATAAATGGTCCTTCACAACTATCAATGTACACAACATGATGCTTATAGTGGGATTAACAATATTATTTTATAAAATTATTATTATTTTATTAATTATGTGGAAGATAATGGTCCTTGCATCAATTTATATGAAATGTTGCAAAATAAATGGTCCTTCGCTACTATCAATGTATTTCATGATCCATGGCCTTAGATTATTGGAATATGGTATGGATCATTTTCCGTGTGTTATGGGAGAGTAATATATCCATTTCATAGATTTAAAACTCATCTACCACTTACATGCACATGGAGCGAATTTGCCAATGTAAAATCTAACATGTTATCAAATTCTTTATTAGGTGAGCGAATTCTATTATAGGAATTCCCCATATAAAAAAACTAATCTATTTAATAGTTAAACATGACTATTTTACAAAGGTTAGTGGAAAAAATGGAAAATCTATTAGGGTCAATATCAAAATATGAGCCAATTTCAAAATTTTAAAGGTTTTTTTTTTTTTTTAAATTACCAGGTATATTAATAATAGAAATTTTTAATATATATAAAAGTTAAGTTTAGGTTGGGTCAATTTTAATATTGGATGGAAAAATGATATTTCTATTAGTAGGATGTTATTATTAGGATTGTGTAAATCTTTGTTAAGTGTGAACACCTTTTAGGATAGTTTAATTCTCTCAAAGGTGGTTCTCATTCTCAACCCCTTCTCATGAGATTTAAAGCAATGGCCTAGTGAAAACTAAACCACCAAAAAATGAAATTCTTGAAAATAAATCATACTCACATAAATAACATGTTTATTATCCATTACTACCCACCATAATTTAAGTAAGTAGTTGCATTAAAAATGGATAAGCATAATATATAAATAATACATTTACCAAGAGTTGTTACTCTCCACCATTCTTATGTTTTCTTCAACATTTTAATAAGTAGGAGTAAAAATGTAAATATGCAGAAATAATTATATAATTTTACTTAATATCAATAATTAATGAGTAAAAAAATATTAATAATAAATTAAATTATTATAAATTGAAATAAAAAATAACTAAGTAAATAAAACAACTCCAATTTTAATATTTGTAATTTTCAAGGAATATATTCAATGTATCTTTTGCAAGAATAACAATTTTCTCAACAAAAACATTATCACTACAATAAGATATTATTGTTGTCACTGATTCTCCATGGCCACAATACATAATTACAATTAATAAAATGCCTCAATTTACCAATCAATAAAACCTAAATTGATTTTACATGGCCACAATACATAATTACAATTAATAAAATGCCTCAATTTACCAATTAATAAAACCTAAATTGAGTGGTTTGTGGGGTCTTGGTTAAACGGTGATGAGGTGGGTTGTTCCCTTCCCCTATCGGGGTGATGTATCTAGACATGTTGATGAATATGGAGTGATGTATCTTTCAAACATTTGATTCGACCATAAGGTCTTATTGCGACCTTGTATACTGTAATGTCATTTAGATAATTGTCTCACATATTTTATACAAATTATGGAAATGGGTGCAATATTCATGCATGAATTTTAGATATTTGTGTAATGATTTTTTATTCTTATGATTTATAGGAAAATATCCAAAAATAAAATCCTTGAAAATAACTCATACTCAAGCAAATAACATATTTGAGAGAGTGTATATTTACACAGTTATGTCCTTCATCGGGACATTAAATTCTCAAAATACAGGATTAAACAGCCTCCACAGTGTTTCATCCAAAAAAATTCTCTCAAAAATAACATATTTATGATCAATCACAATTGTAACAAGTCTTTGCATAAAAAATAGATAGGAATAAGATGTAAATAAATATATTTATTAGGAGTTACTTCCCACCTTTATTTATGTTTTCCTCGTAGTTTATGCAAGAGAAAAATTGTAAATGTGTAGACTTACTAGTAGTTATTACCCACCAAAATTTAAGCAAAAGTCCTTGTTAGTAAGTAATTAATTTATCCATTTCACATCTCAATCTATTATAGGGTTTTATTTTCTTATTGACAATTGTAAATTTAGCATTCACCAATGTAAGTTATAATTTTTTATGTAATTTTTCTAATAGCATAATTTCCAACTTGAGTGGCAAAGATTACACTGCCTACACTTTCTCTTGTTCAAATTTATTTTAATACAAAATGTATATTATGAGCTAACTTGGAAAAAAATGTTTGTAATTTTATTAATAAAAACAAAATGACAATACAACATATTGAATTCAATTGATTTATTATTATGTTTTGATTGAATGCTTTAGTTTAGGGACATTATAATATATCTCCTATATTGAGTTGACATTTAAATTTAAACTCACTTACAACCACTACAACATTTGCCCCATATTAAGCCAACATTTAAATGTTTACACTCACCTCATTACAATTATTATATTAATATAAATTCCGCATCCCTCTATATAAAAAATATTCTTATTTTTAATTCAATTAAAACCCTCACAATACATATAACTACAGCATTCTTTTTGACATGGTATTTCCTTTTGACTAGGTTTAATGTCAAAGTATTGTTATTTTTGGATTGTTAATATTTTTAAATTTTTGGTAAATTAATGATGAATTTTGTTTGTTTAATGTTATTTGTGTTATTTTCACTATTTTATTTTTATTATTCTATTTTAATTTTACTATTTTTTATTACTTTATTAATTTTTCATTCAATTTAACTATTTTAATATTTGTTTTGACTAAGTTTAATAATATTTTAATTTGTTAACGTTCATTTTCATTGATTTCTAGTTACGTTTTGACAATGACCGTTGCATATGTACATTATTTATATTGAATGATTTAGATTAACATAATCATCAATTTCCTAATGATGAACTACATTGATTAGTTCCAAATCATAATGTGATTTTCCTCAAAATTTCTCATAAAATATTTTATAATTTTCATATTTTAATTTTTTAATGTAATATGCATAGCATAGTTTATATATAGAGAGAGAGGGACTTCTCCAATCATAATGTGATTTTCCCAAAGATTTCTCATAAAATATTTTATAAATTTTATATTTTAATTTTTTAATGTACTATGCATAGCATAGAATATATATATAGATAAAAAGTTTTAATAAAGTTAAAAAAGATAGCGTGTATGTGTTTTTAACATGAACTAGACATTTTTATTTATTTATAAAAATCGTGATTGAGGTAAACAAAAGTTACATAGTGAGGATCTACATTTCAAAAAGAGTGCTTGCTATCGCCCCACTGACACAAATATGCTAGAGAGCATGAAGACAAGAACATGGAAAATTTTAGGGGCTAATCTTCTTTAAATTGATTCGCCCAAATTTTATAGTATAAAATTATTTTACCCTAAAAATCGCCAAAAATTTATATATAATAATAATAAAATGATTATAAAACTAAATATTTTTACAAAAAGAACATCAAAATTTTTACAATTTACATATTTGGGACTACTAAGATTCGTCAAGGTTTCTCAACATTAAGATAAATGTCCATCCTTAAAAAATTTCTTGGACAATAAGCTTTTGAGACTAAGAGAGCTAAAATTCATAACGTTATATGGCCAAATTTGGGCTTAGAGGCCTTGAAGGACAATAAAAATAGAGAATGAAACCACTATCATATGTTTTATCGAAAAAAGTGGATGCAGATCATATCCTATTACTTGAGCTTCAGAGGCAAACGAGATGATTAATTCCGAGAAGTACTTGAGCTTCGGAGGCAGACAAGATGATGAATTCTGAGAAGGCACAAACACGTCCTAAGATGTTGAGGTAGACCTAAGGTAATTGGAGGACCAAGGATGGGAGGAGTTGTAGAAGAAGTGTTAGGTAAACTTTATTTGGTGAATGAGTCAAAGTTGTTTGGTCAATCAATGGTGATTTTGAAAACATGATTTTGCTTTCCATGGATAATATGTAATGAACACTCTAAAAAGGCTAGGAATACTTCATTGTAAGGGGTTAGAGAGATGAGCACTAAAATATCACTTAACTGATTTGGTTGAGTTTTTTCCCCAAAAAAAAAAAAAAAAAAAAACTAATATGATATACATATGGTATTAAATGAGAACGATCACCAATACACATTATAAGAAAATCTTTCTCCCTTCATGTTATCATGCATGTATTTAAGCTAAGAATCCTTTAGCACAAACCTACAATCGGTTTACCTTTATGGGGTTGTCGTGATTTTTACATACATGCCCTTAGGATAATATCATAGTGGTTACTTGAGGAATGTAGGTAACTAAGCCTAGGGCTTCAATATTTTAGGCAAAGGTATATATATATATATATATATTGAACAAGCTCATTGGCAACTAATCAACACCAGGGAATGTGCTTAACTCTGATTATCAAAAGCTCGGTATACTTATTATCCTTCTCCCCTATCAAAACAGTTGAGGTGTGACTACTCTTATGTTGATGTGTTTAAAGCTAAGCAAGAATAGAAAAGATTGTATCTTTATCCAGGATAAGTGGAAAAGTTTGGGTAATCTACATGCCAAATCAATACTTTCTAAAATACTGAGACTTTGCACTTAAATATAATACCTATACATATAAGTTAGAGTTCTCTACCAATGTGTTGCTTAGTGTTGATGTTGCATCAAACACCCTCCAAAATTTTGTCTATACTTGAATTTTGGAGCCTACTGAGGATCTTACGATCTGTTGTTCCTTGTGAATCATAGTCGCTTCATGGTCGGTTGATGTTTTTCTAAATGCTAAATCTTCTTCTCAAATTCTAAGTGCCAAATTCACTTGCTCACACATGCTCAATCCTTGATGAACTCATAAATGCATCTTTTTTTATGCAAGCTTAGATACGCATTGTGCAACTCCTTAAGTAAGCCTTGTGCAATCTCTAGGAATAGTTCTTGCACAATGTCGAGTACAATCAATTGTTCAACCTATGCCAACAGTCATTGTGTAGTATCATTTGACATCCCCTCTCACTTTGGTTGCAATTTTACCACCATTCCAGTTACTTTTCTCAACTATCGCTTTTGTGCACCTTTGTTTTCACAAGTGTCACTTTCACTTTCACGACTATCGTTTTTCTTTGATTTCGCTCTAACAAGTGTTGGTTTCACTTTATCTTCACTCTTTCATGTGTCGTTTTCACTTTCTTTAGCTTTTGCAAGTGTCGTTTTTACATTTTCTTATTGTTACTAGTGTCATTTTAACTATTTTCACTTTTGCATGTATCGCAACTTTGTGCATCACTAGAGGCAAATCTAGCGCACTCTTATGCATTGGATCGCTATGTATATCATAATAATGTGTGTTGACACGTTCCAACAACTTAGTGCACTTTCTAGTTTTAGTCGACATTTATGTCACATTTTGTGTTCCAAGTGTCGCAATGCTACGTTTCAACTGTCGCACTTATCAATAAGTGTCACTTTTCTATCATTTCAAGGTGTGATCGCTAATCATGAGTCATGTGCATTCCCTTCGCTTGTATTAATGGCATTCATGTGTGTGATTTATGCTTTGGACTTGTTCAAATATCATTTCATCTCCTACTCCACAGGTCCCACACTTAGCCATGTTGGAGCTCTTCTTGGTCCTCCTGTTCAGTGTAAGATATGGAAGCATTAATCTCTCACAAGGTGATGAGCATTTCCTATTCATGAGCCTCATTGATCATATCTTACCTCCTAGACTTTAGCACTGATATTTCCTCAGGTCACTCCTATCATTGCACATTGAGAACCTTCAAAGCATGGCCACTAACCCTTGTTGCTTGTATTACCTCACTGCATTGAGACTTGATCAGTTTTGCCTTGTATAGAGCATGGAGAACTTCTAGTTAATAGTAAGAACCTACTCCATCCCCTTACAATAGCAAACTGCGTAATAAAAAGGTCTACCTTCCTTCATAGTGCAGTGAACATCTCTTAGGAAAATTGACTTAACTTTTTGCTGCTTACATCAGCCAACTACGCAATCTTCTCATTTAGTGAGCCTCCCTCTATGTGTGTCGCATTTCTAGTGGACATTTAATCCACCTATAGCTCACTATTTCCCTCAACTGTGTAATAATAGGAGTATGCCTCCCAATTAATGTGCATTATGTAGTCCTAGTGCCTAGTCCTGCCTCCTTTGTTGACTGGAATCCCTCACTACGCCATGCCTTGTTCTGGTTGCCTCCTTAGCACATGTCGCAGTTCTAGTGGAAAGTGCAACCTCTCCTAGATCACTGCAGAAGAGAATTGTGCAATACACTAAGCATGTCCTTCCTTCACTGCGCATTGCATAGTCTCGTCAGCAAGTCATCAACCCTTGTCCACTAGACCTCCCCACTGCGCAGAAACTTGTCCTATCTCTTCTACACTGCACAGTGCACAGTTCTGATGCACGATGAGGTCATCCCTCGGTCACTGTGAGGCTCACCCATGTAGTCATTGTCTCCCTCTCCCTTGAGCATTGTGCACTGCAAATTTTCAGTCAACATGCTTATCAACCTTGTCTCTTGCACTTGTTCACTGTGTTGGACCATGAAGAGCCCCTCCTTATAGCTCATTGTGCATTTCCAGTGAGCAGTGGTGTCTTCCCTTAGCCACTGCTGAGCTCAACTGCGTAATTCCCAAAAAACCTCTCTCTCTCTCAGTTCTTACACAAGCCCATCATAATCAACTTATTCCATGAGAAAAGTAGGGGTAGAATAGATGATTTCTGGATTGATCTTTCCTTGCCATGAGTGACCATTATTGGCAGGTGTTCCACCTCAATAGGGCAAGGAGATGCTCAAGGAAGATGTCAAGGAGAAGAAACAAAAATCCACTTGTAGAGAAGAAGCACAAAGAACCATCATGAAGGCATGAAGAGATATTATACCATGATAGAATGATGACATTTCATGATCACTCATAAGGTTCCAGCGCTGACCCCGAGACCGTTTAGAGGGTGAAGATGGACTATAGATCAGATCTATCATCAAGAATGCAAGACATAGCAATAGAGAGAGGAAATCGGCATTGCTACATCATCATGAAGTTCCATGTCATAATAGTCAAATCATGGCCTCTCAAAGTGTCATCACATAGTCCTATGTTGTCCATATACTTAGCCACGTGATGTGGAATGTAATTATGTATTTTCAAGAAAATGAAAAAATGTAAATATGTGGAATTCCAAGAGTCACATGTGGAATATGAAGAGTCACATGTGGACAAAAGAGTCACTAAGACAAGCCCAAGAGTCTTGTAGAATTTCAAGGGTCACTTGGAAGTCCAAGAATCATGAGGATAGCTCAAGAGTCATGGGGATATGAAAGGTCATTCCTCTTGTTATAAAAGAAACCTCATAACTAAAGAAAAAGACTTTTGGAGGCTGGGACTTTTGAGAGTTAGTCTTGGTTCCTCTGGCTTGGCATAAGAGAGAGGATCATTCCTTGGAGGAGCAAGTAGTGACTTAATGTTCCACTATTGGAGCTAGTGTCCCACCATTGCAACTGTGTGCTTGGATCTTTCACTTAATAATCAAAAACTCATTCAACCATCACATTTTCATGCATGTATCGTGAATGTTGTAAGACTATTCTTAGATGTTTGCAACATATGTTATGTTCATATGTACTAAAGAAATTGAAATACTTCATTGGCTTTGGTGCTTATCTTGTTGGATGTGTTGTATTTGATTTAATAATTGTTATGTCTATGTAAATTATTTTGCTATATAATAAACGAAATTTTTCTTGCTCTCATGTGCCTCTCTTAGGATAGTACTATTACTTTTCTTTTAGAGACTCACTATTTTCTCACCTCTCATGAAAGCCTCCTTTTACACATTGCAATTGGAGTTTCACAGTGTCAATTACTTGTTGATTTCAAAGGTTATGTGCATGCTCTCTTACGTTATTCATTGCAGCTCTCCTACGTTATTCATTGCAGCTAAAGCAAACCTTTGTTATGGTGGTCAGATTTATACTATGGATGGGGCTCCTACTCTAAACTATGTGAGGTCTAATTTGGACTTCACATTGGGGAGACCCCTTTTTGTTGGTGGAATCTAACACCATCAACACCTCCCAAATCTATTATTTATTATTTGCTTGGCAACCATACCTTCATCGCAAAGACAAGACCAGGTGAATTCATTGCTATATCTTATTTTATAGTTTCATCCATTTATTTTTTCAATTTAGCCTTTCAGTTCACTTTCTTTTCATATTTAATTGAAAAAAGTGTAATTGGTGTATCCATGGATATATTTATTCATCAATGGTTGGTTCATTTAGGCACCTGCGAATTAGTACTGCTCTTTAAACACTCTAGGAATTTGAATACGAAATACACATGAATTTATTTCCCTATCTCATGTTGTAAGGAATGTAATGGAGCACCAATATCAATTTTCCATATCCACTCATGCACATTGGATAACTATGATAGCTATGCCAAGCAATGGGTTGTATATCTAAACAATCCAATGCATCATCATGGTGTTATACAAATATTTTAGTGCATTATCATAGTGCTATCATCCATATATGTGACACTATAATGTACTAGACCAATGGAAACAATAGAGCATGAACAATAATTAGAGAAATATACATGTGGAAAAGAAAATACAAGAGCTAATGAGATTATGTTTGTAGAATATAACCTTGTATTAATAAATCCAAAGGAGTGAACAATGTTCATGGGCCTCTTTGAGGGGGAAACTGCCTTTGAGCAAAGCTCTAATATAATAACAATCCTTAACCAAATATTACATAACCTTCTCACTCTATAAATAGCTTCTTACTCACAAAAGCCAAACTACGTGTGTTCCCATCATTAATGAGTACCAAATACCTATGGGCCTTATTTAACAAGGATAGCCATTTTACATCATGTAACTAACCAATAACTATCTTATGGGCCTAAAGAAGATTTAATTACATATTTGACTAACTCCTAAGTACCGCAAAATGGGGATTTTAGGTTAGGACCCTAACATGCCCTCCCCTTTCAATACAAGCATTGTCATCAAGGCTGGTGTGGAAACTACTGCAGTATCATTGTTAGGTCCTAGGTGGCATCTTCACATTGAATATTCTTCCATTGTATTAGGACTTCCAAATAGTGCACTGACATAGTTGGCATTATCTAGAGGCTAGTATTGCTTCAAGTCATAGCCAAATGGATCCTTCCTCGTCAAGTTCTACAAGGCTAGCTTGAAAGTGGCAATTCAAGCTAGTGACCTACTTCAAACATGATACATAAAAGAATGGATGGATCTTGGAGTGGCAAAGAAAGAGTCAATCTATAATCAACTTGGCCAATGTGTTGGGGGACTCATTAGCCTTATGGTTCCTTGTTGGTCCAATTAGTAAATCTCTACTATAATGGCACAAATAGGTTAAATCTCCCATATCAACACATATAGCCCACAAGGAACAAGAGCACATCAACAACATTATATAAAGCATAGGTTGGGTTTCCTACCAATTAAGTAACTTTGGACATCGACATAGGGGAACCAACTTTGATGTACTTACTCAATAGAGTGGAAGTTTATATTCTTGATTCTTTAGTGAATTTGCATGTATGTCACGATAGAGAAAAACGTAGAGTATGAAATGAATACTATACTTACATTGTGATCGAGTATGAATTATGTCTGATGGATAATTTTTAAAGGACTTCTAGTTGGAGTTGACTTAATAAGTAGAAGGTCGTGGAAGCCAAACTAAATGTTACAAATGAGTAAGTCAATCAACAAAAATTCATTTGATGTTATGTCTAATTATAGTGTATATCTATGAGAATATGGTATAATGTGATTTCATTGATTTTAGTGGTATAGCTAATGAGTCATCTAAGGGACGAGAGTTCGAACTATAAAGAATGAATGGAATATACCCTAGGATAACAAATTATGCAAACTAAACCTAGAAACACTATAGAAGTCCGCCTACAACCCTACAGACTTGTTAACTTGTTAAGGGTAACATGTCATTTGAATTTGATTCAATTATATTTCACCTTGATATATTTGATATGCATGAGTGCATATTTGTGCATGGTACAAGACGAAGCATTACCAACTTGCCAACATATGGACATAACCATTGAACCTTAAAGGGGTGTGGAGTCTCTCTTTGTAGGGGAATGCACATTGAGGTGGGATGACCTTACTCCCCAACAATATATCCTTCCATGCACAAAACCAAGCTAACCTAAAAGGACCCCTTAGCCAAATTAATTAATAAAATAATTAACCACTTCAAGGGCACTCTCGAATATATTATAATTTTATTAAAGAATGACTTATTAATATAAACATATAGATATAAAATTTAGGTAAAAGATGGCATTGACACATCGAGGGCCTTGGCTTTGGTAGGAGAACCCTGAGAATACAAACATGTTGCAAAAACCCTGCCAACATGGAAAAACAACACAAGATGGTATATGGGATGTGGAAATTCAACCATCATGGAAAAAAGGCATGAGATGACATTTGGGATTTGGAAAGAAACTAATTGGATAAATTTTGATGTTGTCAATGGATGATAAAGTTCATGTTGTCTATATTATGCATTTATACACTACTTATAAGCCACAAAGTTCGAGAGTATCATGTAAAGAATCTTTCCCAGAGTATATGAATTGGCACCATGAGAGTTGGCAATGGCTAAAGAATTTGGAGATGATGAATGGAGTGCTATTAAAAATCAAGGAGACTACTTACCTGTCAAGTGCGATTTCATTGAGATTTGGATTATAATTATTTCTAACTTTATTTTCTAGAGACATTCACATATGAATTTCTAGCTATAGCAACCTAGTTACTAGCATGAGAATGCATTATGTTTCATAGCTATATTAGACTCATTGTAAGCACAAATGTTTATATCTTTATATTTATTGCTTAAAAAATAATAGGTTGCATGTTTTGATTATTTATACTACTTGTAAGTGGGTGTGCTTCTGAATTATGGGCACAGCAATGTATAGTTGAGAAGAGAGAAGAGAAATGGCATGCTCGTGTCATCTTTGGGAGTGTTGAATGGTTTGAATCTCCACTAATAAATGATAAACCAACATCGATCCATTTTAACTTTGAGGCATCAAATCTCTCAAGATGCAAACCTCTTTTTTCAATGTAAAACTTGAGAGATTTGATCCCTTTCAACCATTAATACATTAAAAATTAAGATGGCTCTAGGGTGGTATATATATATATATATATATATTTCTTCTTCATGCCATGAGAATATTGGCAAAACCATGAGACAAGTAAAAACATATATATATATTATTTTAATAATTATTCATTTTATTTTATTTCCATTTTTATATAATTTGAATGAAGCAAAATATTTACATAACAAAACAGAGTATTACATCTCTTCTACACTAAGTTGAAGAGCATTTTCCACCTCACTTAATATAAGTTGAAGAGCATCTTCAACCACAATGAGTATATTCACCTTCGTAAATTTCATTTTATTAAATTGTTGTTGATTTCCCTGAGAATTGATACTGAGTTGTGGATTCACTACAAAATTATGGCTATAGGCTTTGTTGAATAAAATTGTAACTGACTTTGAAAATGCACTGGGGGTGAAAGCAAAGTATGGATTCCTGGCTGATGAGATGTCCAACATTGTATACTCGGCTTTTGTCATATGCTAATAATTCAAATATATAGATAAAGTAATATCCAATTTTACATTTGAATTTGAAAACGACTAGTGTGTGTGCTAGTATTCTTCATATCAGCAAAACTTATTTCCTAGTCTATTGGCTATTAATTACGCCGAAGGTGTTCCTATTATGAGTTTTGCTGGGATGAACAGTGCTCCAGCCAATCTCTGTGCTCCACCTATCGCCCTTCTGCCCTGTGAAAAATTGACATTTGGCAGCCCTCCATTCCACTCTGCTGCTCTCAGCTCTGGCCGTGCTGCTGTCGAATCGACGCCGCGCTGCGGTTTATATGTTGCGGCATGTAATCTCCTCGGCGGTCCCGCAGTCATAGCTGGTGGCTAACAAAATTCGACTTGGTTTTCAAACCATTTAATGCTCCTCCGCGTGAATACCAATGCCAATGTGATATTATTTAATACAATCTTCGTTGGCGGTCTACGTGGTGATCACCGATGGTTAACACGAATCTTGGCACCATTTGTAAACTTGCGGTCGATTCAAATATTCCCGCAGCAATCAATGTACCTGTCACAATTTGCAATATGATTAAATCTTTAACTTTTGCAAATTGCGGTTTAATAAAAGGATTATGTCATAATAAAACGATGTGGGTTTTGTTTTTATACCAAGTATTTAAACCATGGAATTTTAATTATGCGTTGTATGATAGTTTCAATACATATAACTTTATTAACCCACCATGTTTTATAACCATGTGTTGTAATAAGTCGAAACATGTGATTTATTTTGCACTAGGAATTGATGTGATGTTTTAAATTTGTTTTGTGTTTTTTAAAGTTATATTTTTAGTATTATTTTTTGGTTTTATTTTGTTTTAAAAGAATTTAATTTATTTACAATATATATAAAAAATAAATAAAAAATAAAAAATGTTTTTATTTTTATTTTATTTTATGTTTTTTTTTTTATATTTATTGGATTTTGATGTTTTAAATAAAGAAGCCTAAGGTGTCCCTATTATGAGCTTTGCTGGGATGAACATTGCTCCCAGCGAATCTTTGTGCTCCACCTATCGCCTTTCTAGCCTCTCAAAATTTGACACTTGGCGGTTGCTCCCACCCTCCTGCTCTCAGTTGCTTCCCGCGCGCGTCAGCTCCTCCGCATCCGTAGTGCTGTCGCGTCGTCCCCCTTCGGCGTTCCGTCGGGCCAATTATTAAAATGACCAAGTGCTAGTATACTCTCCATCCAATATTTAAATCCAACCGTGAACCGTATATATCGACGGTGAGCAATATATGCCACATTTAATGGCCAAATGACCAGAAAATAGGCTCGCCCTCCATACATACCCTGTCATCATTGTATTCCACGACACCACATTCTGTTCAAGTATTCTGTCAGGAACTTTCCGTGCATCCTCGGTAGTCCCACACTTTCCTGACAGTGTGACAAGAGCACACGCCAAACAGACATCTGACTGAAATCCAACTGTCTTAACACAGCCATGGAGCTGTTTCCACAATGCCACAACCTCAATTCGGCACACGCTCGCACAACGTTGGCGAAAGTAAATTCGTTTGGTTTCGTGCCAGCCAATTGCATATTGGTAAAACTCGAAAACATTCAAGATCTCTACTACACCCTCCAGATCTTTACGAGAGCAGAAGAACGAACCCACAGGCGTGAATACCCCACTTACTCTGCTGTCATATACAAGCTGTGTCAAGCAGGTAAGTTTGAAGCCGTCCAAACCCTTCTTGATCGCATTGAATCTGAAGATATTATAATTACAATGAATCTCTGTTCGATGCCATTAATCAACATCATGGGGAAATCTGGTATGCTAGAGGAAGTCATTGATGCTATTCATAGATTCTCAAGTTCCACTGCAGGCAAACTACAAGCGATTTAATGTTATTCTTGAAGTTTTACTCAGTAGGGGGTCGGTTATCAGAGGTCCGGGAGTTGTTTGAAAGCTCTCAGTGATTGAGGATAGTTCCAAATGTGGTTAGTTTTAATAAACTTATCAAAACAGAGTGTAATTTAAACCGTTTGGCTGTTGCACACCAACTGTTTAACGAAATGTCTCAAAGACTAATCGAACCCAAATACCGTGACTTGTAATATATAATGTCTGGCTTTTTTTCTTTTTTCTGTAGGAAGGGGTTATGAGCGAGGCCATTGAGTTTTTTGGACGAAAGTAGTGAAGGGTTGTTACACACTCAAAGAGAGTTTACTGCAGCTATACAGGCGACAGTGGTAAAAATTCCAGAGTACCAATCCGTAAGTAGCACAATGCACCTCTGTGCACAATAGTACAAAGGCCACTGACAAGCCTTTTGTGTGTGAGTTGTGCCAACTAATTAAAAACATTATAAATATGTGACACCATACTAGTTACCAAGTCCACAACAAGGCAGTAAGCTCTATACCGTAATTCAAATTTCAATATGTTTATCTGGCATCTATAGCATAACTAAATATCCCACATAACTCTATGGTCTTCACACCGAGACCTATGTTATTTACAAATGTGGGGTTTTGCTTAAAAACATTTGACATCCTTGCAAATAGGATAAAAAAAATAACTCACTAAACAGCCTGCCGACCAATCTTGAAAAACAAAAATACTGCACTCCACTGAGGAGATAACTCATACAAATTTTAGAGAATGTGACAACATTGAACTTTGATCCATCTAAACCTTATCTGATCAAAACATAGCATAACATGTTGTGTGTATATCCTGTGTAAATATACTGCACCTAGATGCCTTCAAAATAATCAAACCCTTATATTATATAACAATGCCCTTTCATCACAGAGAGCATGTTGTGTGTATATCCTGTGTAAAATTACTGCACCTAGGTGCCATCAAAATAATCAAACCCTTACATTATATAACAGTGCCCTTTCATCACTGAGAAGAGAAAATCAAGATTAAGCTTGTAAATTCTTGTTAAATTTGGCATGGCATAATGGTTTTTCCCATTAGATCTTCAAAATAATCAAATCCTTATATTATATAACAATGCCCTTTCATCACTGAGAGCATGTTGTGTGTATATCCTGTGTAAATATACTGCACTAGATGCCTTCAAAATAATCAAACCCTTATATTATATAACAATGCACTTTCATCACTGAGAAGAGAAAATCAAGATTAAGCTTGGAAATTCTTGTTAAATTTGGCATGGCATAATGGTTTTTCCCATTAGATCTTCAAAATAATCAAACCCTTATATTATATAACAATGCCCTTTCATCACAGAGAGCATGTTGTGTGGTTATACTGTGTAAATATACTGCACCTAGATGCCTTCAAAATAATCAAATCCTTATATTATATAACAATGTCATTTCATCACTGAGAAGAGAAAATCAAGATTAAGCTTGTAAATTCTTGTTAAATTTGGCATGGCATAATGGTTTTTCCCATTAGATCTTCAAAATAATCAAACCCTTATATTATATAACAATGCCCCTTCATCACTGAGAGCATGTTGTGTGTATATCCTGTGTAAATATACTGCACCTAGATGCCTTCAAAATAATCAAACCCTTATATTATATAACAATGCCCTTTCATCAATGAGAAGAGAAAATCAAGATTAAGCTTGTAAATTCTTGTTAAATTTGGCATGGCATAATGATTATTCCCATTGGATCTATGATATTAAATTTAAAAACTCAGAATTTAGGAATTTAAATTATAAACAAAATAATAAATAAAAACAAAAACGCATATTCAAGAAACTTCCGTCACTTCCAACCCTTAAATAGAAGATTTCTTCGCGAATTGCTACTCATGGTCAAGCTTAGTTAGTTAGTGTAAATACAAATTGAGGAGACAATATTTGAAAAAGAAATATACATATATCAAATGCCATGGACATCCTGCAGAAAGAAATTAACTGTGAAACATGATTCTCCTCTGTAATAATAATAACCATCACATAACAATTTTACGTTGTTAACCAAAGAGATGGATATAATAACAAGATACAATTCCCTCAATTCTGCCATGCAACGGAGACTTTCTCTAACAGCAGTCAATCCAGTGCTTCATTTATTTAAAAAATACCAAATCAATTTCAATCGGGAAGCTTTCCAGACCTGAAAATTGCAAACTTGGATTTCGCCGAATGCGAGAAGGGCACGCCATTTTCAACGAGAAAACCCTCGAGAACTTTCTTCGCTCCCTCAGGATCACTGCTCTCGCATTCAATCTCATAACAGGTCCCAAAATCGTACTGCGTCTCATCCAGCTCGATTTTCAAACCCTGCCAATCAAAAACCCCTCTAACATTCCTAAACCCTCCAAGGCAAACAAACCCTTTACACCCGTATTCCGCCAAAACCCTCTTAACGATCCCGCACTCGAGCCCCACCAACCGCCAGGGCTCCGCTATGCAGGCCCTCCCGAGGACGGAGTCCACGTCCTCCTCCTCCTCGTCCACGCGGCTGATTCCGTCGGCGATAACGGCCTTACCCTTCAAAGAAACCACACAGCGGGAATCCCCATCGTAAAACCGCAGGCGGAGAACCGCCCGCGCGCCACTCAGCTCCCCGTTGCTGCCATCGAAAAAAACGTTTTCCTGCAGGTGGGTTGCGAGGCGGAAGGGGAGCAATAATCGCGCAACCTCCTGGTGAGCGGCGGCATCCGGCAGCTTTAATTTAACCTCTATTTCCATTTCCAGAAAAGCAAAAACGCTAAGGGGGCGGACTGAACTTTTATTTACTAGTTATTGCTAATGTTGAAGTCGATCCTGGTGGCTACTGAGGGCTTGGAGTCGAACTGGGCATGAAAAACGGCGGTGTCTCCGGCCTTGCAGCAGCGGAGGAAGGGGTAGAAACCCCAATTAGGCGGCTGCATCCATTTGCATTGCCGGTCTTTTCCGTTCAATTATGTAGATGTTTTGGGAGTTAGCTCTTGGAATAATCTATCTCTTGCGTATTGTAAAATTCCAAAATAATCTATCTCTTGTGTATTGTAAAATTCCAAAAAACTGTATAGGAAAAGGGCATAATTAAAGCATTAGATGGAAAAGCAATCTGTCCTATAGATTATTTTTAGCCTCATAAACCTTAAAAATACTTTCTTTCTTTCTTTTTTCTTGTCTCACTTTCACCAAAATTACCATAATATTTGTGAGAACTAAACCTCCACAGAATAATCTTGCTTATAAGATAAGAACTAAACCATATAATAATTTTGTTTTAAACCATAAAATTTGTGAGAACCAAACTTTCACACAATAATCTTATTGATTAGAACAAAAGACTTATGAAAACCAAACCTCCACACATAATAGCTTCTACAATGTGTTTTTTTTATTCCCTCTTTATCTTCTTCTTTAAGTGTATACCCAGAGTCAAGTTTGGACAATGGACAATGGGTGTTGAAGATGAATTAGTTTTTAATATAAGTTTGGATGGTGTAATTATTTTCTCTTATTATTAATATTATTTTATTAATACATCATTTGTTTTTATATTTCATATATAAATTGCTATTTAGTATTAATTAGGTTTTTTTGGATTTATTTGATTAATAAGAGATTTCAACATTAAATTTTATGGTTTACATTATACGTCATAAAATATTAATTGTTAATTACAATATCTTAAAGAGTATTGAATTAATATGTATTTAAACATAATTTAATATATTTTAAAAAATCATAAATAAAATTATTATATCTATTAATTACGTCAGAGGCATTTTCTTTATGAGATTGGGCGTGCAAACACTATTCACCCTACCCAATTAGAAAGCTTCCTTATTGCCCTTCTAGCCAATTATATGGTGACATGTGCAAGCAGGGGTGAGTTTAAGTCGTCCTGGTCGTCCTTGATTTCTCCACCGTCCTGGCAATTCTTGCACTAGACGTCTGTCTCAAATTGGGTGGCCATTGACGACCTCTGCCACTTCCTTCGAGTGCTTCTGCTTTAGAATAGGTCGTGGATGACTCGATCATTAACTATGGTTCCTTTGAGATATAATCATTTTTTCCTGCCAATTCCTCCCATACACCCTATTGTTTTTGGTAGCTCGTCCTACTCTGATATAGTGTTTATGTGTTGTTTGTTCTTGTTTTGTATTTCTCCACTGCATCTTATGTTTTGGCGCCCTCCTGTGGGTGTACATTGTTATTTATTCTTTAGCACATGGGTTTTTTTGGCCAATATATGACATCTACATATATTTTTACATGTTGGACAATAGAAAAGAGGTAACTGAAATCAAGCATATGTAAAACATTTTCTCTGTCATGACAAAATGTTGTGTTTTTTTCTACTTGAAAAAAAATAGTCTGTAAAATGTTGTTGCTCTTGATTTGATTATTCGATGTTTTCCAGCCATCTTATGTCCATTCATTTAAACCCAAATCTTTTTAGATCGAAGACTTTCATTTGGTGTTTAGTGATGGTACAAATTCAAATGAAGTACTATTTGATATTAATTTTAATGCTGGACATTTTTGTATGTGAAAATGATTTAATTTGAGCTTGTATACTGCATATGAGTTAAAATACTAAGAGATATGAACTCTTAGTATCATGAAATTATTGGCACTTTACATAATCATAAAACCCTAATACAGTGAATGGATGCCTCATAAGCTTGACCGCTTTAATGATTTATGGAAACAGTTTGATTTTTTTATGATTTGAATTTATTGCATAATGGTTTAAGTTATTTCTGAAATGATGTTCAAAAGTGGTTTTACATGCTTTAACTAATGCAATTTTGCAGCGTTTGGCATTGGAACATCACTAAGAATCAAACAGACCCCATCGATGCTTGAACATCCTATTGAAGGATGCTAACAATTTGTTGGTTTAAGTGACTGTTTTGTTTCGTTAAGGACTGCAATATCTCAAGGGTTTCATAAATCCGGAATTGAAATTATGCTAAGGAACAAAAAAAAATCAAGGCAATTTTGTTTATGTTCACATATTTCTGTCTATACTTAAAATGTTTTCACTTTTAACGGACCCTTCACACATGAATAAAGTGGATCAATGCATGTTTGGTATTGAAATCTAGCTTACTTAGCCTGATCACACCCAACAAATTCGTTGAGGCCTACTGTAATCATTGTTCAAGAGTTTTACCCATGTGGTTCGATTATTTACGACAAATTTCTACTTTAAGGGGATGGTTGAGATGTATGCTTTCTTGCATTCTCATGGGCTGTGAATCGTGAATCCTTGCTTTTTATTTCTAGTCACACTTTATAAATTTGTGAAGGGTGATATTATGCCCATAATAGATGGTGTATAATGCTTTGAATACATTTACTTGTGGATCAAATATTGTGTATCAACATGTTTTCACATGAATTACCTTGAGATTCCCATCATGTCAAGTCATGAATATTGTTAGATGTTAGGCATATCTTGAATGTTAGTATTTATGAACAATTTAAACCACTTAATTTCACATCTTAAACATTTATTTCTCATGGCCAAGAGAATACCACTAAATGACATGAGTCGATCCACATTGGATGACGTTTTCCCTAAAACTTATGTTTTGGAGCACTGTTGATATTTGGGTTAATCTCTCAAGTTGTCTGGAAGAATTCAAATATTTAATCTTTGGAATTTTATTTCATGGAGTGTAGTTAGATGATCAAACAAATTTGTGTAGTTTCATATGGTTGGATGTTCCAAGTGAAGTTAACTTTGTAGTTACATTATTGTAAATCCCTGCATTGATTCTAGTAATTGCATTGATTCCAGTAACTTTAGGACTAATTTAGAAAGATTTGAGTTTCATGTTTATCCTTACTTACTTCTAGGCTTGGCATGTGAAATGTTCTAAACAATGTTATTTTGTTTATAATAATACGTTGATTATTACATTGATGGGGATATTAGGTGGATGTCACTTGGTAACCAATTAAATGGGGTGAGATTAGTTGATGAACGATTGAGATCATTGCTGGAGAAATAGAGGCGTTAACTAGCAGAAAATTGCTCGATAAATAGAGGTGTTAACCATTGCTTCATAAATTGTCTTTACACAATGAAAAAAGATACTTTTATTTCAATGGAATTTCACATAGAGTAGCCAAATTTGGCAAGAGATGCTTCTGAGCCTAGTGTTGTATTCAAATGAGCATCTCTTTCTCAAGTTTTTTCTTTTTTTCCAAATTTATTTTCTTTCTCATTATTGGAAAGTAGCTCCATGATTTTTTTATTTGATCCAATGTATGAGGGAGTTCATGAATCCATTTTGTATGCTTCTTGAGTGCAAAGGGTTTCCTTTCCTTCATTTTCTCTCTTCATATTTGTCATTTGTTGATTCTTATCCCACCTTGGTACTTTCTCCACTTCTCAAATGTCATATAGTAAAGCATAGGATGAGAAGGGAGCACGGAGAGGAAGGATGGCATCATTACTATGCCATTATTCTGGGACAATTATGTTAGTGTTACTTTATGTTAGTGTAACTTTCTTTTTAAATTTAACCTCCTATTACATTCTTTAAAAGATATATAGAAACTAAAATTTCGATATATTTCACTTAATTATTATTTTCCACATTCCCCACTCTCGGGCGTTACTTTGCATCTCTCTATGCAAATGCTAGTTTTACAATTATTAATATGCAAGAATGCCTAGATATTAAATAAAATGTTTTCTTCTTTTTATCATATTGTGTTAATCAAGGTTTTCATTGATGCCAATGTGGTATTGACCAAGATGTCAATATTCTTGAGATGTCTGGTTCCAAATGATGATGCCATGACTCTTGGTTGACTAGGATACCATCAATGAAGATGTCAAGTCATGAAAAAGTCAAACCACGAATGAAGGAAGCCCTAAGTACTTGATTTAATGTTGCATGCACTTAATGATCTAGATCTTAACCCTTGATGTCAGACACTTGGATGATATTTGATGATGATACATGATGATGCCATACACTTGATGAAGGTTGGAAGACTAGATGATGATGTGGAAGATCTCATTTGATGGTTGGAAGACTACCTTGAAAATTTCCTAATGATGTTGCACTATGACATATTACTGCACTATTATTAAATACATGATGTTACACCTTCATGATGATATCGATGTTGGATACTATCATGATGACATGGATGTCCTACATGATGACACCATGATCTTATGATTGATAAGCCAAACAATGGAGAAGACAAACAAAGGAGAAGCCAAGCATTGGAGAAGCCATGTTGTCCTATTCACTTTCTGCACACAAAAATTAAGGACAATCACAAATAAAATTTGTTTTTACCACCTTAGAGGCATCCTTCCAAATTGAATCCTATACCATCTTTTAGAGCATATTTTTTCCTTTCCAATGAGCCTTTACTTGCCCAGAAACTCCCAACAGTTTGTAAGAAATTGAATTTTTAAGGTAAAAATTATATATATGTAGTCAAGCCGACCTATGCACAGTCATATAAAGTCGGCCTCTCTTCCAATGGATGTGTCTCTTCATAGGGAAAAACAACTATATATATAAATATGCGCTCGTTCATTTCTCAACCACCAATTCGGTGAAGAAGACACATAATTCGGTCAAGATTTCAGAGAAAAATCACATAAGGTAAACTAAGGTCGAGGAGGACAGTTTGGGTAAATTCTGTGTTGGGTTGTCATTCAAAATTGAACAAGAAACTCAGATACCTGTTGTGAAGTGCAGACCTTGGATCAGAATTAAAAAGGGACAGAAAATAGTGTTAATATAACCTGAAGTAATACACAGTCATACACAGAATTCGGATAGTCAAACTATGGTAAAGTGTGTGGGAGAATTATTGCTATGCTCTCCATAACTCGGATCTGTTGGGTCGCCATTACCTTGAACAAGAATACAGACCTCGATTTGTTGTCACCTATGATAATTCTGCTCTCAAATTTGTTAAATAACTGTGGGTAGTTTCACTTTGTGCTTGAACAGCTCTCTTGTGGAAGCTTTAAAGTTTAAACCTTGATAAAGGTTTATAACAACCTGCAATTTTGGCTCTTTGGACAGTCAGCTCAAATAGACCTGTGTGAACCTATGGAGAGGAGGTTGCACGTGTTTTTTAGCTCACAACAAGACTCAGACAGTGGGTTAAAAGGTGACAACATAAAACAGCAAAGGATTGTGATTATTTTAGTATACGTGGGTTAATAAGGCTCGGATTTAAGTCTACAACAGTGCCCAGTATTAAGGCTTGGACTATACTTGGACTAAATAAGGTTAAGACCTTCCTACCTGTAGCAGCTCGAATAAACAATCTTTTGTGGGAGCTCGAATAAGCAGTCTTCTGTGGGAACTAGTTTTATTTTGCAGCTCAAACCTCTTGCCTTCATTTGTGAAGCCAAAACCTATGATCATCTTGTTTGAGGCTGGACTTAGAGCAGTCCCTCCTTTTGTGTTCTTTGGAACAAGATTGAAGAGCTAGAAGATATAACTGAAGACCTATTTTGGAGCACCCTTGCTTAAGCATCTTATAGACAATTTTGAAGACAATCCTTGGAGCAGTCTTTGAAGACAGATTGAGCTATATACATATTAAAGAACAACTTATTGAGGATAGTGGTTTTGGGACCAAGGGAGATTAGCCTGAAGGCTACATTGGATAAAAGGCTTTGTGGAGTGGCCTCATTTAATAGTATTTTGTATTTAACTTGAGGATTTGTGTAGCTGACCCTAGAGCAATCATTGAAGCCATCCCTTGGTTGAAAAAATTGTGAAGCATTTGGAGGAACCATTGTGAAGACACCTTAAGGTATCACCAAGCTCTGTTGAAGATCCCTTAAGTATTGGAGACACCCTTGTAGACCATGATGCAGTGAAGCCATCATGAGGTAACTTGGATAATTTGATTAGGTACCATGAAGGACAATGAAGACACCTTCATGTGAAGAAATCAAGGTTGTCATTAATGGAGACTACAGTGAAGACTAAGCGAAGATTGACAAGGCTCGTTGAAGAAGACACTGGGAGCCGTGAAGTATAACCAAATATATATTGACGAAGTAAAGCAAGGGTTGGAGCCCAAGAGGTTGGAGCCTCGTAGAGTTGGAGCCCTAAAGGATAGGAGTCCTCAAGAAACCAAGTTGGATCATGTATCAAAGATAGGGTTGGAGCTTTAGAGATTGGTGCCTCAAATTGACAAGGTTGGAGCCTTGGAAAGTCCAAGTCGGTGCTTGGAAAAATACAGGTTGGAGCTTGGGATATTGAATATTGGTGTCTTCATCTAGGGCTGGAGCCCTACATATATTGTACTTGATTTATTGTAAAGAAGAAATTAATAAAAGAATTTATTCTTATTGTACATTTCGTGTTCTAAATATAAGTGATCTAACTGGTAAAAATAACAATTGAAAATAAATATTGATTCACCCCCCCCCCCAAGTATTTCCAAAAATTGGTATCAGATCTAGTGCCTTCACTCAAAGCCTAACAACTTGAAGGTTGATCCTTAGAACACAAATGGCAAATCCAAGGAAGAAAGCCTCCAATCCTTCGAAAGATGTCTCTTCCTCAACCGTGAAAAATGAAGACAATCAAATTGGGAAAGTTCCATTGTTCAATGGAAACATTGATGTATGGAAGATGAGAATGAGAAATTTCTTAATGGTTGAAGGCATGGAAGTATGGGAATCGATGATTATTGACAGTGTGACGAAAGGAGAATACGAGTATAATACAAGAGAAATGAAGCCAATCTTGAATGGACTACTTGATCCTATAAAGGCCAAAATGGAAAAATGTTCATCAACAAAAGATTTGTTGGACAAAATTCATGATCTTCACTCAAAAGGAGCATTGACCATGACTGTTAGTCAATAAAATGATGGAAAGCAAGAAGAAAATCTAGAATCCATTAAGGAAGTTGAAAATAAGAGTGATGACATCAAGGCCACAAAAGACTTAAAAGAAGAAGAAAGTAAAGAAGACTTTGAAGAATATCTCCTGACTAAACTTATAGCTGTCGTGGAAGAGATTAATAGCTTGAAAAGGGAAACTGAGGAACTTGAGAAGAAATCACAATATGGTGACCAAGACAAGACAAGGAAGTAAGTTGACCTTTTCAAGATTCAAGTACAAGAAAGAGATGATGAGCTCACCAAAATTAAGGACAAATTTCATCAAAACAAAAGAAAGCATCATGAAGAAGTCATATCCATGACAAATCAATTGGATAAGGAAAAGAACAGGGAAGAAACTTTGTCAAGCCATCTTGAACAAAGAAATGAATACTTGAACAAACTTAAAGGACAAGTTGGTCAATACAAGGAAGAAGTCTACTCCCTTAGATCACAACTAGAAGAAGCAAGGAAACAAGCACAAGGAGTTGAGAAGGTGATGGAATCTTTGGCATTCATAGAACAACAAGTTGATGAATCAGAAAAGGAGAGAAACATTGTGACGTGTCAACTAAAAGAAAAGGATGGAGAGATTTTCTTACTAAAATCAAATGTCATCTCTCTAAAAATCGTAACACGTGAAGTAACAAGGATGATGGAAGAAATGAAGAAGCAACTAGTTATGAAAGATGGAGATTGTGAAAAGTTGAAAGGAGAAATTGTCTTTCTTAAAAAGGAAGTTGACTTGTTGAATAAGAACTTGAAAATTTCTCAAACCCTATATGACATCCTAAGTCATCAAAGGTCTCCCCTTGATAAATCAGGGCTTGGCTATGTAGGTGAATCCTCAAGCAAGAATGATAATGTTTCCAAAAACAAGGATGTGAGGAGGCCAGGAAGAAATGTTGATTCTCCAAGTTCCAGCAAAGGCAAGGAGAAGAGTCAAGAAAAAAATGGAAGAAATCCTACTCCAAGGAGACTTGCAGATGATGTCAAGAATACCAAAGGAAATGAATATCATCAAAGAGTACCAAGGAAAAAAGACTTCAGAAGTACATCGAGGAAATCTTCATCTCCTAGGTACCAAAGTATACTTCTTGGTAATTTCTATTATTGTACAAACTTTGGGCACATGGAAAAATATTGTAGGGCATATCACAAAGACAAATATAATGGTCCTGATCAATATTATAGAAGCAATTTGGTAAGAAGTCATGATTACTCATTCATGAACAAGATGGAGTGATTCAATTGCCATATCATTGGACATATGGCACGTGAGTGTAACTTGACTTGGGTTCCTAAAACCATGAAAACCAAGCCAGAGAAGAAAGTTACACAAGTATGGAGAAGGAAGAAAATTGGGTTTGAAAGTCATCCTTGATATTCCAAGTATTTGATGGTGAGACTTTTCCAAAAAGAGACCATACAGTTAACGGGAGATTTGTGACTCTTGAGCTTATGATGCTTAAGCATTCTTAAAGAAGCTATCTGTGAATGGTCCCTATGAAATCCTTGATGATTCACACATGAACAATCATCCTTTGATAGATCATCTCTCAGGAGCAACTCCATTTATGAAATGTAGACACATATATCATGGACCGCATTTCCAGAGGGAAGAGCACCATGACAGGGGGAGTAACATACCCATGAAGAAATATTATTGATGAAGAAAAAAAATGCAGCCTAACAAGGGGAGTACTTTGGCACCCCGTTTTCCATTGATGTCAAAGGGGGAGAGAATGTTGGAAAAGCAAGAATATTGCCATCAATGACAAAGGGGGGGATTGTTAATCAAGGTTGTCATTGATGTCAATGTGGCATTGACCGAGATGTCAATATTCTTGAGATTCTCGATTCCGATGATGATGCCATGACTCTTGGTTGACTAGGATACCATAAATGAAGATGTCAAGTCACGAAGAAGTCAAACCACTAATGAAGGAAGCCCTAAGTACTTGATCTAATGTTACATGCACTTGATGATCTAGATCTTAACCCTTGATGTCATATGATGATGTCATACACTTAGATGATACTTGATGATGACATATTATGATGTCATACACTTGATGAAGGTTGGAAGACTAGATTATGATGTGGAAGATCTCATTTGATGGTTGGAAGACTACCTTGAAACTTTCCTAATGATGTTGCACTATGACATATTACTGCACTATTATTGAATACATGATGTTATACCTTCATGATAATATCGATGCTAGATACTATCATGATGACATGGATGTCCTACATGATGGCACTATGATCCTATGATTGATAAGCCAAACAATGGAGAAGACAAACAAAGGAGAAGCCAAGCAATGGAGAACCCATGTTGTCCTATTCACTTTCTGAACACAAAAATTAAGGACAATCACAAAGAAAAATTATTTTTACCACCTTAGTGGCATCCTTCCAAATTGAGTCCTATAATATCTTTTAGAGCATATTTTTTCCTTTCCAATGAGCCTTTACTTGCCCTGAAACTCCAAATAGTTTGTGAGAAATTGATTTTTTAAGGAAAATAAATATATATATATATATATTTGCAGTCAAGCCAACCTATGCACATTCATATAAGTTCGTCCTATCTTCCAATGGACGTGTCTCTTCATAGGGACAAACAACTATATATATAAATGTGTGCTCATTCATTTCTCAGCCAGCAATTTGGAGAAGAAGACACAGAATTCGGTCAAGATTTCAGAGAAAAATCACAAAAGGTAAACTAAGGTCGAGGAGGACAGTTTGGGTAAATTTTGTGGTGGGTTGTCATTCAAAATTGAACAAGAAACTAAGATACTTGTTTTGAAGTGCAGACCTCAGATCAGAATTAAAATGCGACGGAAAATAGTGTTAATATAACCTGAATTAATACACAGTCGTACACAAAATTCAGACTTTCAAACTATGGTAAATTTTGTGGGAGAATTATTCCTATATTGTCCATAACTCGGAGTTGTTGGGTCACCATTACCTTGAACAAGAATAAAAACCTCGATTTTTTGTCACCTTTGATAATTCTACTCTCGAATTTGTTAAAGAACTGTGGGTAGTTTCACTTTTTGCTTGAACAACTCTCTTGTGGAAGGTTTAAAGTTTAAACCTTGAGTAAGGTTTATAACAGCCTGCAATTTCGGCTCTTTGGATAGTTAGCTCAGATAGACCTATGTGAACCTATGGAGAGAAGTTTTCACGTGTTGTTTATCTCACAACAAGACTCAAACAGTGGGTTAAAAGGTGACAACGCAGAACATCAGAGGACTATGATTATTGAAGTATACGTGGGTTAAGAAGGCTCGGATTTAAGTCTACACCAGTGCCAAGTATTAAGGCTTGGACTATACATCAATGGACTATACCCAGACTAAATAAGGTTAATACCTTCCTACCTGTAGCAGCTCAAATAAACAATCTTCTATGGGAGCTCTAATAAGTAGTATTTTGTGGGAACTCATTTTATTTTGCAGCTCAAACTTGTAGCCTTCATTTGTGAAGCCCAAACCTGTGATCATCTTGTTTGAGGCCAGACTTAGATCAGTCCCTCCTTTTGTGTCCTTTGGAACAATATTTAAGAGCTAGAAGATATGACTGAAGACCTATTTTGGAGCACCCTTGCTGAAGCATCTTAAAGACAATTTTGAAGACAATCCTTGGATCAGTCTTTGAAGACAGGTTGAGCTATATACATCATGAAGAATAGCTTATTGAGGACTGTGGTTTTTGGACCAAGGGAGATTAGCCTGAAGGCTACATTAGATAAAATATTTTGTTGAGTAGCCTCATTTAATAGTCTTTTATATTGAACTTTAGGATTTGTATATTTGACCCTGGAGCAGTCATTAAAGCCATCCCTTGGTTGAAAAAATTGTGAAGCATTTGGAGGAACTGTTGTGAAGACACCTTGAGGGATCACCAAGTTTTTTTGAAGATCCCTTTAAGTATTGGAGACACCCTTGTAGACCATGATACAGTGAAGCCATCAGGAGGTAACATGGAGAATTTGATTGGGTACCATGAAGGACAGCGAAGACACCTTCATGTGAAGAAATCAAGGTTGTAATTAATGGAGACTACAATGAAGACTAAGGGAAGAATGACAGGGCTCGTTGAAAAAGACATTGGGAGTCATGAAGTATAACCAAATATATCTTGACAAAATAAAGCAAGGGTTGGAGCCCAAGAGGTTGGAGCCTCGTAGAGTTGGAGCCCAAGAGGTTTGAGCCCCATAGAGTTGGAGCCCTAAAGGATAGGAGTCCTCAAGAAACTAGGTTGGATCCTATACCAAAGATAGGTTGGATCCCTAGAGGCCGATGCCTCGAATTGACAAATCATAGGTTGGTAAATCATAGGTTGGAGCCTGGGAGATTGAAGATTGGTGTCTTCATCTACGGTTGGAGCCCTACATATATTGTACTTGATTTATTGTAAAGAAGAAATTAATAAAAGCATTTATTCTTACTATACATTTCTTGTTCTAAATATAAGTGATCTAACTAGTAAAAATAACAATTGAAAAGAAATACTAATTCAACCCGCTGCCCCGGACCCCGAACAGGGGGGGCTGCCGCCCCCCCTGCTGCGCCCGGCGCAACGTACAAGGGGGGCGATCGCCCCCCCTATGACCCCCCCACGCGTGACTAGTCGTGGAAACCCTCTTAGTATTTCCAACATATTGTGTGTGATATTTTTCCCTCTATTTTCTCTTATTATTATATATAATTAATTGTAATTAGTTATTTATTTATATGTTATATCTAATATTCTTTTAATTATGATTTTTAAAAAATATATATGTTTTTTAAATATATTTAAAGAAATGTTATATAATTTTATTTATAGGGTTGGAAAAATTATATAAATATTTATTGTTTTTAATGGGAAAAAAATAATTATAAATGTTTATTGATGTAAATGAAAAAAGAATTGTGTTGGTAGTGGAAGAATATGGTTAGCAATGAGAAGCAACTTTGCAATATACTAAATTTTCAACGATTTTTTTTGGGTGGGGGCGAGTGTTAATATGATTCTTGAGTGCAGTAATAATATAGTTAAGTGTATTTGTCCATGGGGTATTCGATATACGGTGATTGGATGCTCTGTTAAGGCACTCCTTGATGTGAAGTCATCTGTTCAATTCCCCGACCCGTTGGGGGTGATATATTTGACATGATGAAGATGTATTCTTGTCAAGTAGAAAGTTTAGGAATTATATGTCGATATTGGAAGGAAAGGCTTTCTCCAAATTTTTTGTTTCTAGATTCCTACATTTCCTATTTTCCAGATACTTCGTTTTTACATACACAATTCTAATTATCCCACTACAACTCTTGTAGCATCATCAAAAGTGATTTATCAAAAAACCAAAAATGCATTTTATCTCTAAGCCTAATTGGAAGTTTGGAAGCCTTTAGGGGCATTTTCCTATTCAAAAGTTTCCTGCTAGAGCTGGATTGTTTATTTATTCATCTATTTTAATGGAGAAAACATAATATTCCCCTGGATTTTCAGAGCTAAGTGATTTTTGTTGTTCTATATTCCTATAGACAAAAGGAGATTCTTCTTATGCATGACCCTTGTACTAGTGTAATCTTCATTTGAAATAACCTTGAGAGTATTTTTTATCTACAATGTCATTGTAACCATCCACACAGGGATGTCATACAGAACCTAAAGTCCAATGCCTTCTCCACCATGAAGTTATTCTATCTTAATGTTATTTTGAGATTCATTGAGGATTCCATCAAATTCTCTTCTCCATCTAAAAGGTGACAAAGCAGCATAACCAAAAAATTCAGGAGAGCCATGAAAACACCAATTTCACAAAATTTGACAAGAAAAAGACACAACTGGGACGGATGAGCTGTAACAGCCCTGGTTAAAAAATCCATGTAAAACAATATAAGACCAAGGTCGTGGGACACGTATTCAAAGTTTAATGTTGGGAAAAAGATCCTAACAGGTGTTCATTTCAGTTATTATGGCTAAAAGAAATTGGCAAAGGCAATGACAAAGGCTTTGGAAAGGCATGAGGCATTAATTAGCATTTTATTTATGAAAATAATGGAAAATAGGAGAAAAGGGAGGTGAAAGGTCACAGGTTTCATGTGAGGAGAAAATGAAGGAAAATAATGTAAATTGAAGAAAATAGAAGCCTCATTGATAAAAAGCCTTTTGAGGATCAGTTGGCAATCTTTTTCTCACACTTATGGCTCTCATTCTATTCTCTCTCTCTCTCACTCTCTCTCTCTCTCTCTCTCTCTCTCGCATACTCTTGGATACTTAGAGTTTCTTGGAACACTCTTAGAGGAGTGTGGCATATTTTGGATTTGGAGCAAGAAGGTAAAGGAAAGGCAGGAAATATCAATAAGACATCGGGATCAATGGCTACAGTTGGATTTTTTTGCAGGTATCGAGTTGCATGTATGGTTTCCTTGCTAGTTTTGGCATGCATGTGGTTTCTTGGTTATGATATGTCATTGGCATGGAGGTTTGCATGGATTTACAATGGATTTTCCTAGCCTTGTCATTTCTTGGATAGCCATGGTGTTATGGGTTCAGTTTCATTGTTTGTTTTTCTGATTGGTTCTCATGATCCTTTAGTTGTGGGTTGAGTTATTAGTTCCCAGAAGCCTTGGTTGGACAAATGATCTTGAAGCCCTAGGTAGGTTGATTTACTAGTCCTGGAAGGCCTGGTTGGACAAACGCTCTGGAAGCCCTATAACAAAAGGGGTTGAGTTACTAGTCCTGGAAGCCCTGGTTGGAACAAACACTCGGGAGCCTTGTAAAAACTTGGGCAGAGACCAATTTGTGATGCTTATGATGTCCAACAATGAGTTGGAATCACTGGTTGAGGGTTGAGGTGGTTTGGCCTCTAGAAGCCCTAGTTCAAGGTTTTGATGGATTTTGTTTATGAGATCCCACATTCATGCTTGGAATATGGCATGAGAGTGGCTGGTTGAATTGATATTTGGCTCATCCATGTCTATGGTCACGGGGAACGTGGAAGTCCCAGACTTGGTTTCATTTCTCTTATGGAAATAAGAGCCCTTTTTCCCTTGTATTGATGGGTAAATATGTTTGCTATTATATGGTTTATATGGTTGATATGTGCTTTTCATTTATGTTGCTTATATGTTGGTTATGACTGAATTTTGTGATGGTGATGAAGTATGTCTCGCATCATGTTTTGATGCGTAATTGAATGAATATTGTATCTATGCATAAATAGACTATAATGTAGTTAATGTGATGTAGCAACAATGGTTCTTAGCGATTATGGGATAATTATGAGATCCCTATGCTCAGACACATTTTTTACACTTGTATACTACATATTTATGACATGTTTGACAAAATTCCTGTCATGGATAGTAAGGGTCCAGTCAAGTCCTTATTCAAATAATTGCTTAACATCATTGTTTCGTTGTGTTATTTTATTCTTGAACTTCCCATTGAGTTATAGGTAGTGGCTTGAGCTCTGGGCCTGAAAAACTGCCTTAAATCCCATGAACGCAAGCACGGGTCTGGGTTATTTAGTCCCTGGACGTAGTCATGTAGTCTTGTGTGTGCGTATAGAGCTTAAGTGGTTTAAAAACTTAGTGGGACCCAGGGGATAGCTACCTAAGTGGTTGGTATGGTTCTTGGGAGTATTTGTGCTAATGTGGAGGGTCTGCATGATGTGTTTTCGTCGGTTCCACTTCCTTAAGGTCACCTAAGAGGTTGAATCTGATCATAGTATCCTCTCGTCACATATGTACCTCGGTTGGCTGATTACTTGGGTAGATGTGGGACGGGGATGTTACAGAGTGGTATTAGAGCATGGTTCAACCCTTGGATTAGATAGGCGGTGTGTGTTGGTCATGCATTCATGTCAGTTGCACGTGTGTTAATAATCCTTATGGTCTATATGCTTGTTGCATACACATGGTGTCGTTCATGGTTGTAGTCATGTCGCCATGTGAAAGAGGATGTTTTTTTAAGTGTGTTGTCATGAGTGTATGATTGGTTATGCATTTCTATGTGTTTTCCATGGATACATGTCAATTGCATATGTGTTCTTAATGCATGTAAATTGTGTGCTTGTTGTGTATGCATGGTGGTGGTCATCGTTGCAGTTGTGTCACCATGTGGAAGTTGATGGTATTTTTTTTGGGGTGTGATCGTCATGAGTGCATGCCAGTTATTCATTTTTTATGCATGTCAGTGTATATATGTTGTTATGCATGCACTTTCATGGTTATGGTTGTTGTCCATGAGGTCATTGTATACAACTAGGTCATCATGATGTTTTTTAGTATGTTATGATGCTAATGTGTTGGCTGAAATAGAGCAAGAGATGCAGATCATCAAAGTGAATTTGTGGTATAGGTTCAAGGTAAGAGCATATCGTCATACAGGTATTGTATGTTTGGAATGTAGGTATGTTGGTTAATGGTTTTTATAAGCATTAGGGCTATATACATGTTTGTCATCTTATTATTGTTGCAGTTACATGTATGACAAATGCTAGTTGATCAATTTAGCTATATGCATTATGGTTATGTGTATGTCTTTCATTTTATTGATGTTATGGTCAGATACATGATAGATGTTGGTAAAATAGTGTGATCATATGGAAATTGTAATAGCCTTGGTAAAAATTCATGTAAAAATATATAATACCAAGGTCGATGGGACACATATTCCAAGCTGAATAGTGGGAAAAAAATCCTAGCGGGTGTTCATTTCGATTATTATGGCTAAAGGAAAATGGCAAACGAAAGGGCAAAGGATTTAGAAAGGCATGAGGCATTAATTGGAATTTTATTTATGAAAATAATGGAAATTAGGATAAAATGAAGGTGAAAGGTCATAGGTTGCATGTGAGGAGGAAAATGAAGGAAAATAATGGAAAATAAAGAAAATAGAGGCATCATTAATAAAAAGGATTTTGAGGATTAGTTGGGAAGTTTTTTGCTCAGTTTAGTTTTGGAGCTCTCATTATTCTCTCTCTCTCTCATACTCTTGGATACTTAGATTTTTATTGGAGCACTCTTGGAGGGTGTGGATACTTGGTGATTTGGAGCAAGAAGGAAAAGGAAGAGCAGGAAAGCACAAGAGGACATCAAAATCAGCATTTACAGTAGGTTCTGAGTGCAGATACTGAGATGCATGTATAATTTCCTCACTAGTTTTGGCATGCATGGTATTTCATGTGGTTTCTTGATAATGATCTGTCATTGGCATGGAGGATGGTCAGTTACAATTGATTTTCCTAACCTTACCATTTCCTAGATAGTCATGGTGATTGTGGGTTTATTTCCATTGATTTTTTTATGGTTGGATCTCATAATTCCTTTAGTTGTGGATTGAGTTATTAGTTCTTGGAAGCCTTGGTTGGAAAAACGCTCCGGAAGCTTGGTGGATAATTGTGGGTTGAGTTACTATTCCTAGAAGCCTTGGTTGGAAAAACGCTCTGGAAGCCCTAGGTGGGTTGAGTTACTAGTCCTGGAAGCACTGGTTGGAAAAACACTCTAGAATCCCTATAAAATTTGGGGTTGAGTTACTAGTCCTGGAATCCCTGGTTGGAACAAAAACTTTGGAGCCCTGGAATAGCTTGGATAGAGATCAATTCGTGATGGTTAGTAATGTCTGACCGTGAGGTGGAATCACTAGTTTTGGGTTGAGATGGTTTGGTCTCTCGAGCCCTCATTTGGTGTTGATTGATGTGTTTCATAAAGTCCTTCATTCATTCTTTCCAATATGGCATGGGGGTGATTGGCTGAAGTGAGACTTGGCTCAGCCAATCTATGGTCAGGTGGAACATGGAAGTCCCATCTCTGGTTGGTTTTTACACTCAATAATGAGAAGCTCATTCATTTTGTATTTGGTATGAAAATGTACTAGTTATTATGTGGATTTCATTGATGTTATATCCATGGTATTTTTGCTGCTATTATGTTGGTTATCAATTGTATTTTATCAGTGATGATGTATGGCTCTATCTAAGTTTTTTCCCGTAAATGAATTCACAATGTATCTATGGTAAAATAGATTGTATTGCATCTAATGATGTAAGGGAGAAATTATTCTTAGCGATTCTCAGATAAGTATTATACCCCCATGTTTAATTATGTTTTTCACCCATAGATGCAATTTTTGTGACATGTTTGACGAAATTACTGTCATGGCTAGGTGGGTTCAAATGAGTTCTGGATGATGTGATTACTTCCATGTATTTTTTTTAATGTTATTTATCAGCTCCTGAAGTTACAGGAAGTTCTCAGTAGTGACCTGGGCTTAGAGGCTGAAAATGTGACACAAATACTACAATTGTAGGCATAGAATTGATTGTTTGGGGCCCTGGTGTTACACATTATTTTGTCACCGTCCTTGCAATCCCCATCCCGAACATTAGAGGACCATTTTAGTGACTTCTGTGTATTGTAATACCTTGCTATAAGTGTCATTGCACCTTGGCATGTCAAGAACATTTCCTTTGTTGATCATTCCTCAAGCAGACTCTCAAAAAAATGTGATTTTGGGTTGGCACTGGTAGGCAGTTATGGCCTCGCACCCATAGAGAAATTAACACTGGGCCTCGTGCCCATTGGCACTCTGTCTCAGTGGGGCACCCGCACCGAGATGTTTTTGGAAATTTTTTTAAATAGAAACTAAGTTTCCATGCCTAACAACTTCGTGAGCGGAGTCAGCATGGTTTGTTCGACTGAATAACGTTAAAGTCCTCCCTTTGGCTTCTTGCTTCCTACAATTTTGAAACTCCCCAAAGGGATAAGACCTCTCTTCCACCTTATGAGGGATCCCAAACCACTCCCTCCTCTCCTATAAATACTCCCTTCTCACATTGTTTCAGCTAGCTAAACAGTCATTACTATAACTAGTGTGTAGAATAAGGCAGAGAGGAATCCATTGTTGAGAGACAAATTAGGCCCATTTCATCATAGAGTCAAATCCCGAACGAATGCTTGAGATGCGCTCTACTGAACCCATCGAAGGAGGCTGCAACGTCAAGGCATTAAGGTTATAAACTTATTTTCTCTATCATTAATACATGACTGGTTTTTGGTTCCAATTTTGTGTTCAATCATATCCAAAATGTTTGATTCTCCTTGAACAATTGAATAGATGTAAATGAGAATATGTTTTCGTATGTTGTCATCGTTCACTTGATATTTGTGCAGGTACGCGGACATTATCACTGAAAGACCATGATGTGTGAATACAAATATCAGAGGATCTTTGTTACAAGCCATGACAAGAGCGTTGGACCAAGTTAGGTTATCTATCCCAACTCGTTTTTAATTTATAAGGTAGGAGTCTGAAATTCAAGCATGTTCCCTTGTTTCTAGACCCGCCCTAGGGCTAGAGGGATCGATGTTGAGTCAAATTATACGTGTATAATTTGCCAATATAAATTTTCAACCCAGGAAGGTAAAGTGATGAGATGCAGTGCACAGTATATGTAGGTTGATTACTGCAAATGTTAATTAACTATATAAATAACAACTAATGCTTCTTTCCCGTGTCAATACTATGGCAACAAAGGCTATGGAGTGGCATATATCATCCCTCTATAGCACTTAAGATTGCTGATATTGACCGTGAAAAGATCAAACAACAATCAACAACTCATGCTGCTTTCCTGTATCAGTACTATTGTAGCAATGGTTATGGAGTGGCATATATCATCCCTCTATAACACTTGTGTTTGTTGATACTGATGCAGGAAAGATAAAAGAAATCAATCCCAAACAAGAGTCAAACTTAAATAGCATGAATCCAAGAATTGGCCAAATGAAAAGAGCTCATCAACATAAAATATTAATTCACTTAACCAATCTACAGTTTGTTGTAGGAAATATAGAAAGGAAACACTAACTGTTACAGGAAATTATTAATGCATAATTAAAACAGAAATAAGCACACACTCTGCTGCAGGAGTTGTGAGCGAAGTGGGCCCTCCTTCACTCACAACTCCTTCAAAGATTAAATAAGTTGCTCAGGAAAATAAACATAACATAAACGATTCTATTAATCTGAAATAATAGTCGATTACAGTCTGATATTATGCTCTGTAACAGTCGCTTTCAAAGCAACCCAAGAACTCCTTGTATAAGCAAATTACATCTGATTTTATACATTTCTGGTAGCCCATATTTGGCTTTGAACAAAACATATTACTAAACTAGGCCTACAACCCACAGATACAAATTGACAAATTAAATTGTTGTTGGGTCTAATCCATGACTGAAGGCATGGATTAGACCATTTTTGTTGCGCGATTGAAGCTGTCTGTCGATCTCACTGCAGGATTTTGAGGTGGTTGTAGGAAATCGGCGTATCTGCAAGAAATCCAGAATGGATGCAGGAATCTCGGCTGTATGAGTTGTCTGCAAGATTGGCGGAACTATCTGAATCTAACAAATATGCCCATGAGTCCAAGGCTAGTTAGAGTAGTAATGAAATAATGACACAACCAGTTCAAAGAATGCTCTAAATTAGATAAAATGACACTTCTAATGTTGTTTCAACATACCTTAGGCGTATGATACCCTCTTTTAGCCAAAATCATATGACATAGCCAGACTAGGCATAATTAAAGAGAAAAACGTACTCAAAAATGGGGGAAACAAGGCTTAGTATAGGTGGCAAAAATAGGTAAAGTTCAGACTTAACATCTCCCCCACACCAAAACTCTTGCATGTCCCTATGTAAGCAAAACTAAAGCAGTCTTCAACAGAAAGCTATTTTTTCACCTGGGCTACAACCACTATAGCCAGGTGATCTAACTGAGCCCAACTAGATTCTTCTCGAATCTGTCCTCTATACTCCTCAGTCTTCCTCTTCAAGTGGTCAATATGGGCCTGCTTATTCTTCATTATGTGGGCCTCCTTTTCGTGCCACTCTTCGTGCTCCTGCTGCATCTTGCAACTATTTTATTTTAGAGCCGCGTTCTCTGCTTTCAAGACCCGTTCTGAAAGGGTAAGTTCTATGATAGTTTCCTCCAGCATTTGTCGAGATTGTTTCTTTAATGGGGTCACCTCTCCCTCATTATTCCCTTGTGAGGATTTTGGCACACTCACATCCTCCTATGAATTCATGGCTTCGTTCTGACTTTCCTGCAACGAGGGGTCTGGAAAGGACACAATGTCCTTGTCACTGACTTAACAGGGTTCACCTTTTATTTTCCCTTCGGCTGGCCGCGAGACTTCTCGATATTTTTATTTTTAGTTGGTGCCCCCTCTTTTGTTGTATCCTTGATGGCCAGCTGGGCAGCTTGGCTTCTGGTATACCGTTTTGCAGGGGTCAAAGGCCCCTTCTGCTGAGAGCTCTTCCCAGAAGTTTCACCGGTCACCACAAATCCATCATCCTCGTCATCTTTTTCCACCTTTGGTACATGCGTCCACGGTTTCTTTTTCATCTTCTCTGTTGGTTTCTCTTCCTTGACCCCTAAATAGTCAGAATCTCCATCCTCAACAAAATAATTTTCTTGTAGAAAATTCTCCTAAGTCTTCTCATGTTTTCGTAAGACCTCCACTAGAATAAGCTTTACCAGCCTGTGATGGTAAAGGTTTTCCTCTATGTGGGAAAACCTATCTTTTTCGGCCAAAGACATCTTGATCAACGACATTTTTAAATAATATGGAAAATTTAAAGGTTTGTCCTAGAATTGTCCAAGGAGCCTAATATGAAACAGGAAAGAAAGGCCAAACAAGCCTTCACATGTAACATATTTCTACAGGAAAAATATTAACTGACGGTACTAGCGCCTTAAGAATTCTTACGGAATCCCCTTACTCTAGTCAGGGTTCGAATGGTCCTTCTGCAGGAAAGTCGTGCACATGTCTTTGTTGAAGCGATGGTTTTTAAACCACTACTCTCCATCTTGTGGGATCCCACACGCCCTTGCCACTAGTTCTTATGTCAACCTGAATTGGATGTTCCCCACCTGTGCTTTGTCTCTGTTTAATTTCAAGGCAAAATATTTGGTTACTTCATAATTATGCCCGTTGAACCTTTGAAAGAAATGCAGCCATCTCGCCTTTCCTATTCTTGCCTTGCTGCGAGGATCAGATTTTAGTAGTGAGAGACTCTGAGGCTCGAATCTGACGGGGGCTCGAACCTTAGTCATGGCGGAGGAGAAAAATGGATAGGCAGGGGAAAAAATGGACAGGGAAGTTACGGACAGACAAAATAGAGATAATTCATGTTGTGGGAATGTAGTCTGAGACTTATGCAACAACTCGACGACAAGAGGAAATAAATAGAAAATACAGAGCTTCTTCGGCGACAGGTCGTGATCATTTTTTCTATCATGATCTAACCTACATGTTAAATCTCGAAAGTACAAACACCGCTGGTGAAATGATGACAGGTCATGGAATTAATGTCGTAATGGCCCATGGCTGCAAAGGGTTACCGTAGCCTTAGATATGCAAAAAATTAAAAATTAAGTATCATTATACCTTTACCTCGAGAGCCTTATCACCGGTTGTACGTTACCCCTTACCTCCAACGGTCCTATCCTTAATGACGTAGCCTACTCTTGCAATGATAACCTATTACCTCAGACATATAATCCACGACCTTAACCACATAATGAATTTTCAGTAGTTTATTACATGATTTTAATCTATTTTTTGTTTAATGATTTTATTTTCTTTTCTCTTGTCTTTTCAAGAAATCCAGGTGTTGCTGTGTCTAACAATTGTTCTGCAGGAATTAAGAACGGGTTGTCGAATGCTCTGTGGAAATTAAAACTATGACTATTGAACATTCTGTAGAAATAACGGTTAAATACTCTTCAGGAACTGAACTGCAACTAATGAACATTCTGTAGGAATTAAAATAACTGTGAACATTCTTTAGGAAGTCAAAACTGTAACTGTTGAACATTCTGTAGGAATTGAAGCTAAATCTGCATGAACCGCTCTCTCCACCCATTGTGTACAGTCCATTGCACATGAACGAATGTGTCGATGTCAAATTTGCAATGGGATCATTGGATTACCATTCATTGAGGTCAATTGTTAACCAATACGAGGTACATCACCAGTATGAGAGTGAGGACCATTAAGATACCCTAATGCATCCTATCAGGTGTAAATATATGAGTTGTTGTCAAACCCCCTGTAGGATCCAGTAGTAAAGAATCCATAATGATTCTCCATTACCACTGGTGAGATATCCTGTCATTGGGGCATACAAGCTTCAAGGCATCACAAGGCTCTAATCCTGTACCCAGATAATTTACTGAAGTCGATGGGCCAGAATTGTTGGAAGGAAGGCCTTAAGAAATCTCACATCAGTCCAACATGAGAAACCCATAGATTAACCAGAAAAACAAATTTATTGAAAGGATCCCAAGGGATCTAATGATCTGTGTTTTTAACAAGCCCAGGGCAGTCCATGCTCGTCAGATTTCAATTTTAGAGAGTCTGAAATACTGAAAAAGAAGACTCCAATGGGTTCCTTTTCCATAAATAGTCCATTGGGCCCGAAAAAAGGAATAAAACTATACCCAATAGACATTCCTCTCATGGTTTATAGAGCACAAGGAGGAAAAGAGTGAGGAAAATCAGAAAGAGATAGTGGAAGGAAGGATCCCTTCCCTTACCATCTCCAGCTCTTTCTTCTTCACAATTTCCTTCACAAATTCCTCCTTGGATTGGGGTTTTTGGTATAGCTTGAGTCTTTGCCTATTCACCAAGAAGGTAACATTCTAATTATCAACAGTTTTAATCCAAACATATCCATTATGAAAATCTTTCTCAATTTCATAGGGTCCTATCCATTGTGTGTTAAATTTCCCTTTAAGGTTTTTAAATTTAGAATAATACAACAATGCCTAGTTTCCCTCTTTGAACTGCTTCTTTTTTATGTATCTATCATGTCATTTAGCCCTTTATTGTTGGTGCAAGTCAGTATGCTGAAAAGAATCCTGCCTAATCTCATATAATTCGTTGAGCTGTAATATTCTCTGCTCTTGTGCTTCATCGAAGTTCATACCCAATTCTGATGTCGTTCTAAAGGTTTTGATCTGAAATTCAGTGGGCAGCAAAACTTGTTTTCCATAGACTAGTGTTTATGGAGAAAAGCCAGTGGTACCCCTCCATGTGATACGGTAAGCCCACAAGGCCTCAAGAAGTCTGTCAGACCAATCCTTCTTATGTAATTGAACTGTTTTGGTAAGGATTGTTTCCAACATCTTGTTGGTTGATTCCACTTGCCCATTGGCCTGTGGATGATAAGGGGTGGACTTCCGGTGGGTAATATGATATTTTTGCACAATTTCCTGCATAATCTTATACACAAACTGAGCACCCTAATCAGTAACTATTTCCCTAGGTACTCCAAATCTTACAAAAATATTAGAGAAAATAAATTTTGCCACTACTTTTTCTGTTGCTCTAGGTAGTGTTTTTGCCTCCACCCACTTTGTCACATAGTCACTACAAACTAAAATATACTTCTTACCTTTGGATGGGGGGTTTATGGGACCTACAAAGTCAAGAGCCCACCTCTCGAATGGTTCTATGAGAACCTGTGGCTGCAAAGGCATTTCATCTGATTGTACAGGTCGCCCCATTCTTTGGCAGCTATCACATTTTCGAACATACTCCTTTGCATCCTTGAAGAGGTCTGGCCAGTAATAACCTAAACAAAGGATCTTGTAAGTTGTTTGCTTGTCTGCAAAGTGTCCTCCACATGGTTCATCATGGCAGTCTCTTAAGATGTCATAGATCTCGTCTTCTCTGACACACCTACGAATAATCAAATCAGCTCATGTGAAAAAAATATCTCCCCTAATCTAAGAATAATCAGCACTATTCCTAATGATTCTCTTTTTCTAATTAGATGAAAAGTAAGGTGGAAACTTTCATGTAGCAAGATAATTGGCCATGTATACAAACCAAGGTGTTTTAATGGAGATGTCAAATAGGTTTTCATCTAGAAAGTTATCATTAATAAGAACATCCTCACCTGCATGATTAAGCCTAGATAAGAAATCAGCTACATGATTTTCTTTTCCTAGCCTATCCACTACCATGATGTCAAATTCCTGCAACAGCAGCAACCACCTAGTAATTCTGTGATTAGTGATTGGTTTATTCATGAGATAATGAATACCAAAATGATCTGTGTGCACAAAAACTTCATAACCTATGATGTAATATCTAAACTTATTAATAGCATAAATTATAGCAAGGAACTCTTTTTTAGTCACTGTATAATTCACTTATGCAGGAGTTAAATTTTTACTGACAAAATAAATAGCATGGGTGACAGGATCCTCCTTTTGACCCAATACTACTCCTATGGTTGAATCAGAGGCATCAGTGGAAATATGAAAAGGCAGATTCCAATCTGGGCCTCGTAAGACAGGTGCTAATGAAATTTTTTCCTTGATTTTATCAAATGGAGCTTGACATTCATCATTCCAATGAAATTGAGATTCTTTAGTCAACAATTTAAATAATGGAGAGGCTACCTTTGTAAAATTTTCAACAAATCTCCTATAGTAGCCTGCATGTCCAAGAAGGATTCTAACTCCCTTTTGATTAGTTGGTGGGGGCAGTTTTACAATAACCTCAATCTTTGTTGGATCAACCATGATTCCTGCAGCAGAAACATGATGACCCAAAACAATACCTTCAGTCATAATCATAAAATATTTTTCATTACTTAACGAAAGATTAGTTTCTCTACATCTCTACAAATCTTCTTCAAGATTAAGTAAAGCTTCTTCAAAATTATCACCCATAACTGTAAAATCATCCGTATAAACTTGTACGCAATCGTGCAAAAGATCAAATAAAATACCAAGGACCGCCCACTGAAATGTGGCTGGTGTGGTGCATAGACCAAATGGTAAGACTTTGTATGCATAGGTACCCCAGGGACATGTAAATGTTGTCTTTTCCTGATCCTCTGGAGCTATCCTAATTTGATTATATCCATTGAATCCATCTAGGAAGGAAAAGTACTTTTTCCCTGCTAAAGTATTCAGTACTTGGTCTATAAACGGTAAAGGTAAATGGTCTTTTAATGTAGCTTTGTTTAATTCCCTATAATCTACGCACACTCGCCATTTACCATTTTTCTTGGGGACAATGACTAGTGGGGATACCCACTGGCTATTTGAAATAGGATAGATGAATCCTACATTTAACAACTGTTGTAATTCATCTTTTACAATTTCTCTTAAAGCAGGGTTCATCCTCCTTTGTGGTTGTCTTACGGGCCTAGCATTTTCTTATATATATATATGTGTGTGTGTGTGTGTGTGTGTGTGTGTGTGTGTGTGTGTGTGTGTGTGTGTGTGTGATGAATGCATGTGTTTGGGTGAATGCCTCTCATATTGGTATATTCCCATGCAAATGTGTCTGAAAATTTTCTCAATGTTTGTATTAATTGCTTTTCTTGTTCAGGAGTTAAGGCAGAATTAATGTTTAAATATTTCTCAGGAAAAATTTCTACTACCTTACTCCCCCATTCAGACATTGAATATGCACGAAATGCAGATAAGAGTGTTGAATGTAATTCAGAAGATGCACTATGTTCATAAAAATCCTACAGATCAATAATGATATCTAAATTATGACTAGATTTTCATTCTAACTACTGCGGGATTAGAAGTACAACAATTTATCAGATCTTCTTTAGAATTTTCCTTAAGACTTATGGCTTGGGCTATTGTCAAAACTGGTAAGGTACCTTCTGAATCATTTTCTTCTTCTTCTTATTCAACCCATTGTGTGTTTTTTGATCTCAAGAGGGGTTTATCAAGGGGGTACAAGTTAATGTGCTTTGTTTCAGCCCCATGAGTGATAGTCATGTTTCCATATCTACACCCTATGTAGGCATCATCCATAGCTAACCATGGTCCCCCCAAGATCAATGGGTGCCCTCCCAGGTTAGTTTTAGGTTGAAGAACATAAAAATATGTAGGATACTCCCAGTAATCTAATGAGATGAAAATGTCTTCTAAAACACCCTCTGGCTTTACCTTAGACCTATCTGCTAATTCTAACATGATAGGAGTGGGTAACAAGTCAAAGGATCCTATATGCGACAAAGTTTCCATAGTCATCACATTGATGGTTGCACCTAAATAAATCAAAGCATTATTTATGGGATATCCATTGATAAAGGTGGTAACCATAGGGATTCTGGGATCCGCATATTTTTCGGTAACAAATCCAGTAGACATTAAACTTGCAATATTTCCACCTACTTGAATGGTTGAGGGTTCTTTCTTTTGTCTCCCTGGTTTCTTGGTACATAGTTCCCTCACTGTTTTAGCATATATTTGGATGTCCTTTATTGCTTGCAGCAATGGGATCTTAATGCACATGTTTCTTAGTTCGGATACAAGATCAAATTCAGGTTGTTTTGCTTTGATTTCCATTTCAAACCTCTCTAGAAAAGGAGGCTCGACTATATGAGATGAGGAAGGTTCTTGTGGCCTTGAGGTAGATGATTTTGCTGGTTCAGGTGTGGTTTCCTCTTCAGGCATCTCTAAAATATCTTCCTCTACAATCTCCTCAATTATTTCAAGCCAATTCACGACTCTTCTTGACCTAAGGTTGATTTCCTACAGTTGAACAGGTAATTCCTTCAACTGTAGAGGGAGCTCCTGTAACACAGGAACAGGCATTTCCTGCAGAGACATAGGAAATTCCTGTAAAACAGGGATAGAAACTTCCTGCAGTAGCTGGGATGCAATACAGTAGGTCGAAAAAGTGGGATAAGTGACCAATCCAATGTTGTGAGCGGATCAGACAATTTTATTGTTGGGGTTAGACACTGGTTGAGTAGGAATTTGCGTGGGACGAGGTTGATTTGGTGGAGCAGTCAATTGAAGTTGTTGTTGTGGTTGTATCATTTGTTGCGGTGTGGGCTATGAATAAAAGTTTTGATGTGGGAAACTTTGTGTATTCGGATAAGAATAGTTCCCCTGCCAAGGCTATTGAGGAGGCTAAGGCTGCCAGGGCATTGGAACATTCCACATCTGATTTTGAGCATAAGGAAATTGAAAATTTGACTGTGACATACCTGTAGGACGTGGTTGCCATCGTCTCTGAGGTTCCATTGCATAAATTGCATTGACATCTCCTTGATCTGCTATGTATTTTGCCTTAATTTCAGGCAGAGAAGGACATTGATCAATGGAATGCTCAGCCTCCCAAATTCGACATACCTCGATACTATCAACAAAGCATTTCCTTAGAGCATGTTTCTTCTTGCATTTAGAGCAGAACACCATCAAGGCTTTATCAAATTCATCTTGTTTCTCATGTTTCTTCTTAGCCTGCTAAACATCTAATTTTGAAGATAAAGTGCTAAGAATATCATTTTTAAAATTTTCAAATAAATTACCCATTTCAGCTCTGGTTACTCCAGCTTCAGCAACTGATTTGACAAGATTGGAAGAAGGATCTCTTGGTCCACCTTCAACCTTGGAGTTTCCTCTTGAATATATTTACAAAGCTCACACACATCATCATAACTTAGCTTCGATACATCTCCTGCTCCCATTATATTTAAGACCTCCAGATATTATGGTTTGATGGCCCTAAGAAAAATGGTCCTCTTGGTCTCTTTCTCCAATTGATTCATCTTAGATATCTATAAATTGTATTGGAATCTTTCCACAAAATCCTTGAGGCTCTCCCCTTCCTTCTAGGTCATGCTAAATATTTCTTCCCTAAGATCCCTTGTTTTGTAGTAATCCTGGTACTTTTTCAAAAACGCCTTCTTCATGTCGTCCCAAGTTGCAATGGAGTTTGATCCCAACCCCATAAATCACCTGAGAGCTGCATATTTCAATGTAGTAGGAAACAATTTCAGCTTTTGAGCATTGGAAGAATAGTTATAGCTCATGCAGAGTACATTGAACTCAAATAAGAAGGAAACAGGGTCTTCACTAGAGGCACCACGAAAGTTAAGCAAGGCTGAGGGAGGAATGTTTTTCATCTGAGTGACTCCCCCAGTCTCTCTGATAGGAAATTCGAATGTGAAAATTTTCTCCTCGTTCTCATCAGTGCCTTCTAAATGAGCCATGTCATTCCAAGAAAGAGTAAGACCTTGGAAGGCTACAAATTCTTCAGAGTCGATGGTTTGAAACTCTAGTTCTTTGACAGGATTTACAAGGAATTATTCTTCAGGTTGACCACTGAGAAGAGATGTAGTATTCCTCGTAAGGGGATATTCAAGATGGGCAACAACAGACTATTCTCCAACAGAGGATTCTACTGTAGAAAGGTCAACGTGTTCAGAACTACTGAACTCCTATTCGGATTCCTCCTTCTTCGCTGCCTTGTTTCTTACAAATTTCCTTGTTCTTGCCAGTGTATTAGTAAATGGAGTGGTGCTCACACCACCCTGAAAAATATAGAAAATATTGGACCCTATTCATCTAATATTCAAACAAAATAAAAATAAAAACTTACCAAACAATCAGGACACAACTTTGGCGAGTGTCTGACCTCTTTGGTGCGTAGGCTTTGCCTTGCGTCTTTGCATTTCGACTCCCCCAATCCTGAAAAGAATTTAAAAAAAAAAAAAAAAAAAAAAAAAAAAAAACTAAAACACTTTCAGTATCATCCTTAGCACCTCCCCTGCAACAGCGCAAAAATTTTGAGTCAAATTATACATGTATAATTTTCCAATATAAATTTTCAACCCAGGAAGGTAAACAGATGAGAAGTAGTGCACAGTATATGCAGGATGATTACTGCAAGTGTTAATTAACTATATAAATAACAACTAATGCTTCTTTCTTGTGTCAATACTATCACAACAAAGGCTATGGAGTGGTATATATCATCCCTCTATAGCACTTAAGATTGTTGATATTGACCGTGAAAAGATCAAATAATAATCAACAACTCATGCTGCTTTCCTAAATCAGTACTATTGCAGCAATGGTTATGGAGCGGCATATATCATCCCTATATAACACTTGTGTTTGTTGATACTGATGCAGGAAAGATAAAATAAACCAATCCCAATCAAGATTCAAACTTAAAAATCATGAATCCAAGCATTGGCCAAATGAAAAGAGCTCATCAACATAAAATATTAATTCACTTAACCAATCTACCATTTATTGTAGGAAATACAGAAAGGAAACACTAGTTGTTATAGGAAATTATTAATGAATAATTTAAACAGAAATAAGCACACACTCTGCTACAGGAATTGTGAGCAAAGGGGGCCCTCCTTCACTCACAACTCCTTAAAAGATTAAAGAAGTTTCTCAGGAAAATAAACATAACATAAATGATTTTATTAGTCTGAAATAATAGTCAATTACAGTCTGATATCGTGCTCTGTAACAATCGCTTTCAGCCCAACCCAAAAACTCCTTATATAAGAAAATTACATCCGATTTTATAAATTTCTGGCAGCCCATATTTTTCTTTAAACAAAACAGATTACTAAACTAATCCTACAACCCATAATACAGATACAGATTGACAAAGTAAACTGATGTTGGGTCTAATCCATGACCGAAGGCATTGATTAGACCATTTCTGTTGCGCGACTGGAGTTGTATGTCGATCTCGCTGCAGGATTTTGAGGTGGTTGTAGGAAATCGGCGTAACTATAGGAAATCCAGAACGACTGTAGGAATCTCGGTTGTATGAGCTATCTGTAGGATTCGCGGAACTATTTGAATCTAACAAATATGCACATGAGTCCAAGGCTAGTTAGATTAGTAATGCAATAATGACACAACCAGTTCAAAGAATGATCGAAAGTAGATAAAATGACACTTCAAATGTTGTTTCAACATACCTTAGGCCTATGATACCCTTTTTTAGCCAAAATTAGATGACATAGTCGGACTAGGTATAATTAAAGAATAAAAAGTGGTCAAAAATGGGGGAAACAAGGCTTAGTATAGGTGGAAAAAATAGGTAAAGTTTAGACCTAACAATCGCCTCTGTCTGTAGAGGGGATTTTCTTATTCAACAATTTGGCGACTCCATTGGGGATCAATGTGTTTGTCATCTCTCGTTGTTCGTCTAGTGTTTTGCTTGTATATCTGACTTTGGTCGTATTGCCACTCTTCTGCTTTGTTTTTCTTGTCTGACTATTTCCAGCCATCATACGTAGTTTCAAAGTGTTAGGTCTAGCCTTTTAATAGTAGATTTTTATCCTTTCCTTAGTTTTGTAGATCGGCGTTGTTGTTTCCTTAACAGTCGTGTCAATTGGTGCTTGCTGCCTATTTTACAGGTACGCTTTCCCTTGTTCAGTGCGGATTACGGCTGAATAGTTGGGTTGAATCCTGTACGTTTCAATTTGGGCTTCTTCCCTGAGTTTTTCTAGTGTGTCTTGCCTCTGGATTGGTTTTTCCCCTGAATTAGTGAATTTGAATTTCTTCTCAGATGTTTTCTCCTCATTTGATTTGTGTGGTTTTGGTATCCTAGGGTTTCTAGGTGGCTTTTGTTGCTTGTTTAGCCACCTCCTCACTGAGCTTCTGAGTTGAGTATGAGTCAGTCTAGTCTTTTATCTTTTCATCTTGTTGACTGTTTGTTTTATCTTTTCTTTCGATTATACATGTTGTTGGGTCATTGAACTGTCATCTTGGTGTCTGTTTGACCTTCCCTCTGTCGCCTTGATCATAGATTACATTTCTCATTGAGTCGATTTGAAATTACTCTTTTTGCTTGAAGGAATGTGTCTATGTTTTGAGTGTGTTTTACATTCGCATTGGATAAGTCTCTTTGTCTTTGATCATTTCATTCGAGTGGCTCGAAACTTGTATTCATTTTTTCTTTTAGTGTAACGGTGCATTTTTCTTCTCATTCATCTAAAAGAACAAATTTATCATTCTTTCACTTGGTTTCTAATGAAACGTAGTCTTTTACATTAGTATACTTCTCATTAAAAGTGAACTAAAAAAGAAGATCCTTTTGTTTTCTGCTTTGGTTGTGTTTGATTCATTAGGAAAATTTCTTCTTGCATTTGATTACTTGCTGCTTTGTTGTGAACTTCTATCCCTCTCTTAGCTAGCTATTCATCGAATTGAAATAATTTTCTTTCACTTACAGTTGTGCATTAGGGATTAGAGATTACATTCGGTAAGGCCTTGAAAATACAACATTAATTCAAGATCGACTTTAAAATTAACTCAATCAACCTAAGGAAGCATTGAAACTTAACGCTCACATTTAGAGGTCTAAGCTAGTGACGTGTTCTGGAATCATTAAACCTAGTAGTTGTCATTTTCCATCCGGCATTAGAAATCACTAGCATGGACTTGCACTCCAAGTACCGTCTAGTATATAAAGGGAGACCCTCATAGGTTGCAATCCTTTATCCATAGGAAGTCGAGTTTGTTGCCCTGTAACCATGATACATCAAACACAACATTTGGGGAGACTTCCTACACATACGTTAAGTCCTTTGTCATTTCTCTTTCATTGGATCACAAAGTGTATATTGCAATTCACGGGAGCTTGGTACACCCTCTTGCCTGAGTAGTCATTTTGATCTTTTTGTGACTCCCTAAAATGTAACACCCCCAATTTATGTGTTGAAATTAGACATTTGAACTTTAATCCTAAGGGGAGTGGACCCCAAAGGATGAATGAATGGTGAATGTAATTTAATATTCAATTTGAGGAAATGAATAAAGTACTAGTATGCATGTTGACCAAAAATGAGATTTGAGACCACTTGCTAAATCCATGAGGATGGATAAGGCAACTATTCCCCACAATCCTTCAAAAATCCTTGGAAGGAATTAATGCTAATTTAGATTTTGAGGAAGAATCTAAATTTCCCCAATGATGAGGAAATTAGTTGGGAAGAGGTGAAAAGCTAGAAAAGCTGAGGGAAAGCATAAAGTAGCTTTAAAGAATCCCAAAAATGGGAAGCCTAGGCAAACAGGAAGAAAAGCATCCTGCTATTCTGGACGCAGAATTAGAAATAGGCTTTGGGGAAATATTAGCTTAAATAAGCTGCTCCTAAACAGATCAGGGGTTGTTGATCTATGGTGGAGATGGTCTCAGCTCGGGGGTGAGTTCTGGGAGAGAAATAGAACTCTACGGTTGGGAGGTCGGTCTACTGCATGAGTGGTATGTATTTAAAATCACCCAGGGATTTTATTTTCTGCAGTATGAATTGGCTACATATAATTAACTACTCTATATTAGAAGTGTAGATGATGTCTGCTGGGTAATGGTAGATAAGAAATTCAATTATAGTCAATTCTGGCCTATCATTCTTTATTATGAGTAATGGTAATTATGGTCAGATGAATTTTATTTGTAACTTTAATCTGCTTCAATAAATAAGAGAGGGACAGTAGAAAGGGGTTCTTCAACCCAAATGGCAGAGAAAGGAGAAATTGTTGGAGTCTGTAGTGTTCTTACTTTTAACAGAAGTAAATTAGCAGAAGCAAATCTTCTACCTTCTGTATGGTAGTAAGAACAACAGCCTGGGATAGTATCCACCAGAATGTCTAAACCCAACCCGGGTCTAAATCTGGAGATACTATACAAAAGAAATATCCCAGGGGGATTCAAGAAACACAATTATAAAAACTTAAGTGGTTCTTAGAATGGAATACTCCAGATTCTCAGAAAAAAAAAACAATTATAGAAACAAACCAATGTTACTGTCTGTACAAATTAGTGATACTGAAACACCCTGAACAGATTCCCAATGGAGATAAATTTAGAAAATTCATCATGGATACATCTAAAACAGATCATGGTTGTGCAATTAAACAATTTGTAAATACATGGAAGAATATAGCCATAATATAAAGTACTCTAAATCTTATTACTAAAGCTGTAAGGAAATCAGGGGAAAACTTATTCAGTTCAGAAATATAGTTCATACATGTGTTGTAAGACAGAAATTATACACCCCAGGAGGTATGTGCCTGTCATCTTAAATCCTGGTTATACCTGAGATTAAAATATTAATATGACCAGTATTTATTTCGCAACTATAAAACATTATGGAATATCACAGGCAAGAGTCATAACTAGCTGCCTTCAATTTCGGTGTATTATTTTGAATACATGTGATAAATTTATGATAGCAACACAGAAGTAAACACAGTAAGAGACCGGGTAAATATACCCAGAGACTGACATACATTATATCATTTTCCATACGAAAATCATAACCGCAAGCCTACAGTAGATATTGAATTGTATTAACTCTGCAGACCTTCTGAAAATACGGGAAATTCGTATATCATATCAACAGAAGGAAACATTGTAGAACAAATCTAGAATGAAAACTCTTCACATATCCTATCACCGTTCATCTGCATCAAAACGAAACAATTATCGTATGCCAAGCATTTGGTCAAAAACGCACTGACTAGAATATACAATAGACATATATATATTTTAAATCCGGCGTCGATATTCACTGTCCACGATTAAAAATTAGCGTCAGATGTTGAAAGAGTCTCGGCATAAATGTCGAACAAAACTCAGCAGAACTAAAAGCGCAAACAGTGATGACTGCAGTTCTTAAGACGAATTAGAAACAAAGTTATCCATTATATGTCTAAAAGGAACGAAATCAAAAATCTATAGTGAGCAACAATGGCATCGTTCCATCCTGAGAAATTCAGGAATCGATGTCTTGCCATCAAGCATTCATTTGGAAGCTATCGCAATAGTAGAATGCTACGAATACCGACCTGTAGGTATGAGTAGAAGTTCAAATTAGTACGTGAGACAAATTGTGCGAAAAACCCGCGTTGCAGAGACTAGTTTATACATAGGGAACGAAAACTTCACCTCAGCGTATAGGATCTGACTCCTGCATATAACTGAGGAGAGGTGTTAGAAACTCACAAGAATGCGAAGGCAGTAAGAGTCAAAATACGTATAGAAATTCCAAACAATGGGTACTGATGTAAAATGGTCGGGTATCGCTATTGCGAACCCCATAAACTGGAAGGCTACCGCCAGTAGCAAGCCACAACAAAAAAAAATGCGTGACCAGAGACGATGGGACGAGAAACCATTACTTGAACACCGAAAGATTGGGAAGAAAAAGCTCTTCTGCGAAACGCCCAGGCACCAAGATGAAACCACGAACTGGAGGCGAAGTTTGTTAACTACAAACAAAATTAAAAAAACACAATCATAGCCACTGCAACAAACGCCTGGTGAAAAATATTGAACGATTTAGTAATAGAAATATGATTCTGGTAAATGGTTATCAGACTAAACTAAAAAAAAAAACCCCAAACAACAATTTACCTGCGTGGAAGCCAGATGTAACCCAGATTTCCAGACTTCAGTCGCCTGGGGGAGAAACGACCTCAACAGGCCGAGCCATGGCGTAAGGAGAACAGAAGGGGAGAACCCTCTCTACAAAGGAAACGTGACTCCTGCATCGATGTGCCAAGCTATGGGATGGCCGCGGTACTCGTTCGGAACGAGAGAAAAGAACACAGTTAAGCCATGAGTGAATTAAATATCAACCGGAATCCAGGTCTATAAACCCTAAACCGCCATGCGCCATACACTTGTCCTCATCACAACGACTGTCATGGGGTTGAACAACTCGGCGGGATGGGCACAATTAAATTCAGAGGTAGGTAGAGTACTACGACACCAGTTAATAAGCCATAGTCTCGAACAGTGAATAGCGTCATTTCAAACGAACAAGTCATGTGAAGTAAATCCGAGGTGGCACCGCCTTTCACCAGTTGGTACTCCAGACTTAAATGTCAAGGATCGGGCCAAATCAACGTACGCAGAGTGCAATGATGCCCTCGAAATCTCGAGCAGAGTTCAAAACGAAACATATGTAATTCCGTATGGTCGCAAATTGAAATAACATATGTGTTAAATTATGGTTCAATAGTAAATGATCTCGGTTAGGTATGTTTGAATTTCATTAGACCCTTCGTTATACCCATATGATATATACATCTAAACCCATCGTGTTGTATTATGCATATGCCAAGGTTTCGTCACTACCATGGTTAAGGCCTACGCAAATCCTTTGATTAGCGCGTGGTATGGGAGGAGTGTCCTCGATGTATATAAATCAAAAATATATATTGTGACATGCATGTATACAAGTTCTATGGAATTGGCATTTAACATATGTTGGAAATTATGTCATGTGGCATAATTTAGGGATATATATATATTATATGGCCACACCCAAGTATATAGTTGGGAAAGACAATTTAACCTTAACATGAGGATCTTAACCAGATTCTATGCATAAGTTTAATTAATACATTCTAGGATATAAACTGTTAATATCAAAAAAAAAAAAAAATTGTTGTGGGAATAGAGGTACATTACAAATGGTATCAGAGCCAGGTTATAAAAACTGGGCTGTTATGATTGTGCTCACTGAATTCTCAATGTTATTTTTATAAATGAATATTGCAGAGATTGTTTTTTTCAATATTACTGATCAATATTCTGAGTGTATACAGTGGTGCTAAAATGGCTGAAGGTGGAGAAATTTATGTGGATCTGCGTGATGAGTTTGGTTCACCAGATCCCAATGCCCCGGTAATGGCTATGTTGCACAGGTTGCAACGAGAATTGGTTGAGCTAAGGAGCCAGAATGACATATTGTCATCAGCCAGTAAGGAGCAGGAAAATCTCATTAGAGAACTAACTTCCCGGAACAGCCAAGAAGGCGAAGGTTCCGGAAAGAGGAAGATGGATGAATCTGATGATGATGATGCTGCTAGACATCAATGTAAACAGAAAAGAGAATTGCAAGGGGAATTCCGAAAGATTAAACCTCCCTCCTATGATGGGGAGAAGGAGGAAGATGCTGAAGCTTGGTTGCTGAACATGATTAAGTATTTCCAAGTTTATGAATATGAGAGCAATCTGAAAGCTAGATTAGTTGTTTACCAGCTACAAGGTAAAGCTACCTTGTGGTGGGAGGAGACAAAAATGGTGCATGCCATTGATGAAAAGACAGTTACTTGGGAGGATTTCCAGGCTAAGTTCAAAAATCGTTATTTGAATGAGCGCTATTATGATGATAAAGCAAAAGAATTCCATGAACTTAGACTAGGACAGCTCACTATTGATGAGTTTGTTACTAAGTTTACAAACCTGTTGAGATACGTACCCTACATTAGGGAAGAAAAGGAAAAAGTACAAAGGTCTCTGAACTGTTTGCCTACAGTATACAAAGATAAAATTGAGTTTGACAACCCAAAGACAATTGACGAAGCGGTTAGAAAAGCGAGATTATGCTATCAGCAGTTTAAAGGAAAGGCTGAACAAGGAAAAAGCTGGTTAAACAAGGGTGAGTTTAAGGGAAAAAGATAGAAACCAGCATATTTAAAGAATTTTTGCAGGGATCATCTGCGGAAAAAGTTTAATAAACCCAAAGAGAGCCAAACTGCTCAATCCCAGGTGGCTTCAAAACAAATAGATGGGGAAAATAAAAAGGAAGGGACAGTCAGAATGAAGGAACCCTTGAAATGTTGGGGCTGTGGAGAATCCCATATTTTGAGGGACTGTCCCCATAGAAACATTCATATGATCAGAAGAGAGCGGGAGGCGACAACAGTAAATGACATCGCCAGAAATATACCAACTATCAGTGCAGCCTTGGAAAATCGGCAAGCAGAACATCAAGCAACCATGGTGGAAATGGAGGGTAAGATTTCTGATCTACCTGTTACTGTTTTGATTGATCCAGGTGCTTCTTTGAGTTACATTAGTCCTGGAATTGTAGAAAAATGTAAAATCAAACCTGAAAAATTTCAGCAGTCATGGTTGGTACAGCTGGCCACTGGGACTAAGAGAAAAGTAACACATAAATTGCCTAAAACAACAGTTCAATTAAATGGTTTTCCAACAGAAGTAAATATGAACATACTACTGTTAGGATCCTATGACTTACTGATAGGAATGGATTGGCTGGAAAAGAGGAAAGCCCTGATGAATTGCTGGGATAAAACCCTGCATTGTGTGGATGAAGAAGGGAAACCTTTTACTCTAAAAGGAAAACCAAAATCCATTTCAGTAAGACAAATATTAGCCTTACAATTAAAACGAACAGCTAGAAAAGGATACCAAGTTTATGTAGTACATGTGGAAGAAGTAGAACAGAAAATTGGAGAAGATCTGTTGAAGGAGTTCCCAGTGGTAAGGGAATTTAAGGAAGTTTTTCCAGATGAGATTCCTCATCTTCCCCCTAAAAGAGAAATTTATTTTACCATAGATTTGGTGCTGAGAGCAACACTTGTTTCCCAAGCCCCCTACAGAATGAGCCCTCCTGAACTTATGGAGCTGAAGATGCAATTGCAAAAATTATTAGATAAAGGTTACATTAGACCCAATGTGTCTCCTTGGGGAGCACCAGTCTTATTCGTGAAAAAGAAGGATGGAACTTTCAGGATGTGCATTGATTATCGTCAACTAAACAAGTTGACCATTAAAAATAGATATCCGCTCCCTAGAATTGATGATCTTTTTGACCAGGTGAGAGGGGCCTCAGTCTTTTCGAAGATTGACTTAAGAACTGGATATCACCAGCTCAGAATCAAGGAAGAAGACATCAGCAAAACAGCTTTTCGAACCCGGTATGGACACTACGAATTTGTAGTCTTACCTTTTGGATTGACAAATGCCCCTGCCACGTTTATGTGTATGATGAACAGTGTGTTAAATAAGTATTTGGACAAATTTGTTCTTGTGTTCATAGATGATATCCTAGTCTACTCCAAAAATGAAGATGAACATCAAGAACACTTGAGAATAGTGTTGCAGGCTTTAAAAGAAAACCAGTTATATGCCAAGTTCAGCAAATGTGAATTCTATAAAGATAAAATTCAGTATCTGGGGCATATTATTTCTGAAAAAGGCCTTGCAGTTGATCCTGAAAAGATAAAAGCCATTAAAGAATGGCTAGTCCCAACTGATGTTTCAACAGTAAGGTCATTCATGGGGATGGCAGGCTATTATCGTAGATTTGTGGAGAGATTTTCTGCTATAGCAAATCCCATTACCTCATTGCAGAGAAAGGGGGTCAAGTTCATGTGGATTGAAAAGTGTCAAAACAGCTTCGAACAATTAAAACAAAAACTTACTTCAGCCCCTATACTAAACATTGCAGATCCTGATAAGGAATTTGTGGTGTGTACCGATGCTTGCAGAGAGGGGTTGGGAGGAGTCCTGTTGCAGGAAAACTCCGTTATTGCCTATGAATCTCGAAAATTGAAAATACATGAACAGAATTATAGTGCCTATGATTTGGAATTAGCAGTTGTTATCCATGCTTTAAAAATGTGGCGGCACTATCTTCTTGGGAAAAAGTTTACCTTAATGACCAATCACATTAGTCTCAAATACTTCTTTTCCCAAACTGATCTGAATGCAAGGCAAGCCAGATGGTTGTCCTTTTTAAGTGAATTTGATATGGACATAAAACATATCAAGGGAAAAGAGAATAAAGTTGCTGATGCATTAAGCAGGAATGCTTGCCAGAATATAAACAGCCTTGGAAGTAGTGCACAGATCGAAGTAGAAGAATTGGTGAGAAAAGCAGCAAATCAAGATCCAAACTATGAAACACTCTTGGTGAAACTACAGAAAAAGGAGAAAACTGATTTCACTCAAAACCAAAAAGGGCTGCTATATTATAAAAACAGGTTGTATATTCCAAATGTAGAGTCCTTAAAAAGAGAAATTTTGGATGAATATCACAAACAACCATATGCAGGACATCCAGGATATCAGAAAGTGTTAACAGCCCTGAAAAAGAAATTGTTCTGGCCAGGAATGAAGAAAGATGTGGCAGAATATTTAAGTAAGTGCATGGAATGTCAACTAGTCAAAGTTGAACATCAACATCCAGCAGGTCTTTTGAACCCTTTGCCAATAGCAGAATGGAAATGGGACATAGTTTCCATGGAATTTATAACAGGGTTACCCAAAACCAAATATCAACATGATTCTGTAATGGTAGTGGTAGACACTCTCACAAAAGTTGCCCACTTTATACCAGTGAAATCTACCTTTGGGACAGCTCAAGTAGCGAATGTGTTTCTGAAGGAGGTAGTAAGGCTTCATGGGGTTCCCAAAGTAATTGTATCAGACCGAGATGTTAAGTTTACAACAGCCTTTTGGAAAGGATTGTTTGGAGGGATGGGTACTAAGTTGAATTTTAGTACTGCCTATCACCCTCAGACCGATGGGAAAACAGAAAGGACTAATCAAATTTTGGAGGATATGCTGAGAATGTATGTGATGGACAGACCATCAAAGTGGGAAGAGTATTTGCACTTAGCTGAATTTTCCTATAACAATAGCTACCAATCTTCAATCAAAATGAGTCTGTTTGAGGCACTGTACGGAAGGAAGTGTCGTACTCCTTTGAGCTGGAGTCAACCAGAGGATAAACTAATGTTGGGACCTGATGCCTTACAAGAAATGGAGAAAATTGTAAAACAGATACAAAGAAACATCAAGACAGCACAAGATCGCCAGAAAAGCTATGCTGATAAGAAAAGGGTGCATCAAGAATTCAAAGTGGGAGATCATGTGTATTTGCGTATCAAACCCAAAAAGAGCACACTTTATGCTGGAAGTTGTGCCAAATTGGCTCCTAGATATTGTGGTCCTTTTGAAGTCTTAGAAAGGGTGGGACCAGTGGCATACAAATTGGCCTTACCACCCCATGTTAGAGTTCATGATGTGTTTCATGTTTCATTATTAAAAAGATATGTGCATGATGCTTCTCACATAGTTGAGTGGAATGTTGTACAGGTGGAACCAGAAGGGGAATTTCTGCCAGAACCGCTTCAAGTATTGGAGCGAGAAGAAATTGAATTGCGAAACAGAATAGTAGCCAGAGTAAAAGTGCAGTGGAAGCACTTTACTGCTGAAGAAGCTAATTGGGAAAGAGAAGTTGAAATGATGGAGAGATATCCATTTTTGTTTAAGAAATGAACTCTAGTAGTTAAATAACAACACCGAGGATGGTGTTTATTTTTAGAGGGGGAATATGTAACACCCCCAATTTATGTGTTGAAATTAGACATTTGAACTTTAATCCTAAGGGGAGTGGACCCCAAAGGATGAATGAATGGTGAATGTAATTTAATATTCAATTTGAGGAAATGAATAAAGTACTAGTATGCATGTTGACCAAAAATGAGATTTGAGACCACTTACTAAATCCATGAGGATGGATAAGGCAACTATTCCCCACAATCCTTCAAAAATCCTTGGAAGGAATTAATGCTAATTTAGATTTTGGAGGAAGAATCTAAATTTCCCCAATGATGAGGAAAGTAGTTGGGAAGAGGTAAAAAGCTGGAAAAGTTGAGGGAAAGCATAAAGCAGCTTTAAAGAATCCCAAAAATGGGAAGCCTAGGAAAACAGGAAGAAAAGCATCCTACTATTCTGGACGCAGAATTAGAAACAGGCTTTGGGGAACTATTAGCTTAAATAAGCTACTCCTAAACAGATCAGGGGTTGATCTATGGTGGAGGTGGTCTCAGCTCGGGGGTGAGTTCTGGGAGAGAAATAGAACTCTACGGTTGGGAGGTTGGTCTACTGCATGAGTGGTATGTATTTAAATCACCCAGGGATTTTACTTTCTGCAGTATGAATTGGCTACATATAATTAACTACTCTATATTAGAAGTGTAGATGTTGTATGCTGGGTAATGGTAGATAAGAAATTCAATTATAGTCAATTCTGGCCTATCAGTCTTTATTATGAGTAATGATAATTATGGTAAGATGGATTTTATTTGTAACTTTAATCTGCTTCATAAATAAGAGAGGGACAGTAGGAATGGGTTCTTCAACCCAAATGGCAGAGAAAGGAGAAATTGTTGGAGTCTGTAGTGTTCTTACTTTTAACAGAAGTAAATAGCAGAAGCAAATCTTCTACCTTCCGTATGGTAGTAAGAACAATAGCCTGGGATAGTATCCACCAGAATGTCTAAACCCAACCTGGGTCTAAATCTGGAGATACTATACAAAAGAAATATCCCAGGGGGATTCAAGAAACACAATTATAAAAACTTAAGTAATTATTAGAATGGAATATTCCAGATTCTCAGAAGAACAATTATAGAAACAAACCAATGTTACTGTCTGTACAAATTAGTGATACTGAAACACCCTGAACAGATTCTCCAATAGAGATAAATTCAGAAAATTCATCATGGGTACATCTAAAATAGATCATGGATTGTGCAATTAAACAATTTGTAAATACATGGAAGAATATAGCCATAATATAAAGTACTCTAAATTTTATTACTAAAGCTGTAAGGAAATCAGTGGAAAACTTATTCAGTTCAAAAATATAGTTCATACATGTGTTGTAAGGCAGAAATTATACACCCCAGGGGGTATGTGCCTGTCATCTTAAATTCTGGTTATACCTGAGATTAAAAGATTAATATGACCAGTATTTATTTCGTAACTATAAAACATTATTGAATATCACATGCAAGAGTCATAACTATCTGCCCTTCAATTTCGGTATATTATTCTGAATACATGTGATAAATTTATGATAGTCACACAGAAATAAACATAGTAAGGGACCAGGTAAATATAACCAGAGACTGACATACATTATATCATTTTCCATACGAAAATCACAACCGCAAGCCTACAGTAGATATTGAACTGTATTAACTCTGAAGACCTTCTGGAAATACGGGAAATTCGTATCTCATATCAACAGAAGGAAACATTATAGAACAAATCTAGAATGGAAATGATAAATAAATTAAGGCTCTTCACATATCCTATCACCATTCATCTGCATCAAAACGAAACAAATATCGTATGCCAAGCATTCAGTCAAAAACGCAGTGACTAGAATATACCACAGACATATATATATATATATATATATATATATATATATATATATATATATATATATATATATATATATATATATATATATATATATATATATATATATATATATATATTTTAAATCCGGCGTCAATATTCACTGTCCACGATTAAAAATATGCGTCAGATGTTGAAAGAGTCTCGGCATAAATGTCGAACAAAACTCAGCAGAACTAAAAGCGCAAACGGTGATGACCGCAGTTCTTAAGACGAATTAGAAACAAAGTTATCCATTATATGTCTGAAAGGAACAAAATCAAAAACCTATAGTGAGCAACGATGGCATCGTTCCATCCTGAGAAATTCAGGAATCGATGTCTTGCCATCAAGCATTCATTTGGAAGCTATCGCAATAGTAGAATGCTACAAATACCGACCTGTAGGTATGAGTAGAAGTTCAAATTAGTACGTGAGACAAACTGTGCGAAAAACCCGCGTTGCAGAGACTAGTTTATACATAGGGAACAAAAAATTCACCTCAGCGAATAGGATCTGACTCCTGCATATAACTGAGGAGAGGTGTTAGAAACTCACAAGAATGCGAAGGCAGTAAGAGTCAAAATACGTATCGAAATTCCAAACAATGGGTACTGATGTAAAATGGTCGGGTATCGCTATTGCGAACCCCATAAACTGGAAGGCTACCACCAGTAGCAAGCCACAACAAAAAAAAATGCGTGACCAGAGACGATGGGACGAGAAACCATTACCTGAACGCCGAAAGATTGGGAAGCAAAAGCTCTTCTGCGAAACGCCCAGGCACCAAGATGAAACCACGAACTGGAGGCGAAGTTTGTTAACTACAAACAAAATTAAAAAAACACAATCATAGCCACTGCAACAAACGCCTGGTGAAAAAGATTGAACGATTTAGTAATAGAAATATGATTCTGGTAAATGGTTATCAGACTAAACTAAAAAAAAAACCCCAAACAACAATTTACCTGCGTGGAAGCCAGATGTAACCCAGATTTCCGGACTTCAGTCGCCTGGGGGAGAAACGACCTCAACAGGCCGAGCCATGGCGTAAGGAGAACAGAAGGGGAGAACCCTCTCTGCAAAGGAAACGTGACTCCTGCATCGATGTGCCAAGCTATGGGATGGCCGTGGTACTCGTTCGAAACGAGAGAAAAGAACACAGTTAAGCCATGAGTGAATTAAATATCAACCGGAATCCAATCCTATAAACCCTAAACCGCCATGCGCCATACACTTGTCCTCATCACAACGACTGTCATGGGGATGAACAACTCGGCGGGACGGGCACAATTAAATTCAGAGGTAGGTAGAGTACTACGACACCAGTTAATAAGCCATAGTCTCAAACATTGAATAGCGTCATTTCAAATGAACAGGACATGTGAAGTAAATCCGAGCTGGCACAGCCTTTAACCATTTGGTACTCCAGACTTAAATGTCAAGGATCGGGCCAAATCAGCGTACGCAGAGTGCAATGATGCCCTCGAAATCTCTAGCAGAGTTCAGAACGAAACATATGTAATTCGGTATGGTCGCAAATTGAAATAACATCTGTGTTAAATTGCGGTTCAATAGTAAATGATCTCGGTTAGGTAGGTTTGAATTTCATTAGACCCTTCGTTATACCCATATGATATATACATCTAAACCCATCATGGTGTATTAGGCATATGCCAAGGTTTCTTCACTACCATGGTTAAGGCCTACGCAAATCCTTTGATTAGCGCATGGTATGGGAGGAGTGTCCTCGATGTATATAAATCAAAAATATATATTGTGACATGCATATATATAAGTTCTATGGAATTGGCATTTAACATATTTTGGAAATTATGTCATTTGGCATAATTTAGGGATATATATATATATTATATGGCCACACCCAAGTATATAGTGGGGAAAGACAATTTAACCTTAACATGAGGATCTTAACTGGATTCTATGCATAAGTTTAATTAATACATTCTAGGATATAAACTGTTAATATCAAAAAAAAAAAAAAAAAAATTGTTGTGGGAATAGAGGTACATTACATAAAAATTGAAAATACCATCGAGCACTTGTCCTTTCAAGCTCATCCAACTTGAAAGTGACTAGAGTCACCTTTTTCCCTTTTCTTGACTCTTAAAATATGAAAAGGCGGAGTTTTGTTTCAGTGTCATAAAATTGATTACCTACAATCACACGCCTATTAAAGTTATTTTCTTGGCTTGTTCGTAAGTAATTCCTTAGTATTTGGTCTTGAATCCTCGAATTGGTCATCTCTTTTCTCTCTTTTTTTAAGACAAATTCATAGTGGCAGAACCACCAGTTTTTTCGTCCCCTTCATTACCTCGTAGTGAAGATCCTTCTCCAAAAATTTCTTCAAAGATATCTCAGCCTACTAGGCCTTTAGGTTACTGGCATTCTATTATTCTGAGTTTTCAACCTTTTGCCACTCATTCTCCTCCTAAGGAACCATTTGATATCAATTGGAAACCTCCGGACGTTTGGGCTCATTTTAGGGAAGAAGAAGATCCTCATTTACCCTCAGAACCGCTTGCCTCAAAGTCGTTTGAATCACCATTAACGTGTGCCTTACTTGCCACTACTTGTCGTCTTTTAGCCGACAACATGTCTTCATCCGACATGGATGCTACGATTCCCATCAGTAGTGAAGAGACTTATGTTTCCATTGGAGAATATCAGTTCCCTCTGGAGAATTTTCCGTATGTCTTAGGTCAACCTTCCTCACAACCTTCCACTCTCCCGACTAGTTATTGTTCGTTGAGTTAGATGATCTATGGTGCTACATATTTGTATCAGAATCCGATATGGTCGTGTACATCGGCTCCCTCGGAGGGGTCATTTGTATCGGGTCCATCCCCCTCGACTCCCATTACGTCGACGATCGTTACGTCTGTCCCAACCAAGCCCACTGTATGCGTGGCTTCGTTTGCGCCTTCTGTTAGTGTGATTCGATCCTTACCGCCATCTTCTGTTTTTTGTGGGATGACTCCTATCGCTCCCACGATACCTGTTGGGCCCGCAGTGAGTGGATCACAGCCTCACGTATCGAGAGTCCATCAACCTACTGGTAATGCACCTCCCTCCTCTAATCTGATTCCTGAATTTTGGACATACGATTAGTACATGATTTCCATTCAGCAACAGAATTACTTCCCCCAGGGTTCTCAGCAGATGCAAGCTCCTATCAATCCTCTGCATTATTATGATGAGCATGAAAATCACATCTATCACTATGGGACTCACCCACAAGGTCCATTTTATGTTTAGACGCCTCAAATTCCAGTTTACATACCTACAGGGACAACCCTATGGTTCCGCTGGTCAACCTCATGTTCAACAGGGAGCGTCTTATGCTCCCCAGGGGAAAAACTATCCATCTCAGGGACAACCTTTTGTGCAATAGAACCAACCTTATGTTCAGCAAGGCCCCACTTTTTTACAACAAGGTAAACCCTCTACTGCTCAGCCGAGCCAACCTAGTTTTCAGGGGCAACCTGGCTCATCTCATCCAGGCCAACCTAGTCTTCAGGGGTAACCTGGCTCATCTCAAACATCGGGCCAACCTGTTCCTCAGGGACAGCCCAGTGGCTCTAAGCATCTAGGCCAACCTATACCCTAGGGACAACCTGTCCAACCCCAACAACCAAGCCAACCTACACCTAGGGACATCCTATTCAACCGCAGAATCCGGGTCAACCTGCACCCTAGGGGCAACCCTTACAGCCTCAAGGCTCACCTTTTATTCCTCAAGGTCAATATAAGATGGTACAAGGTCCGCCCCAAGGCACTGCTTACATTCCAAAATGTAGAAATTTGCTTAATAATGATCAATTATCCACCGAGACTATCCTGATCACATATCAATTTGAATTCATATGCAACACATAATCTCTTCCACTCAGATCATCACACATGCGGAAATAAAACAAGCGATAGCACATCAAATCATCATACACATTAACATAGTATGTATGGGGAAAGCTTATAGCTGAAAACCCCGCAGCTATTATGTATATTATAATGGAGAAATCATGTAACTAACTCAGTACAATACTCCTCACAAGTACTCAATACTATCTCATGAAGTTACACACAAACTAGCTTGGTTTTGAACAAGTCACAGGTTCAAAACTCATCCACTAATTGCCTGCCTCTATTGCGCAATCATGGCCTGTCTAAATAGAGATCCAAGGTTCGAATCTCCTTGGCTTGACAGCGCAATCATCATGGGAAATTGCCTCCAAGTGTGGTGCAAATCTCATGCACAACTGATGTCACAACTGATAGTTGTACTCACCCTTTCATCTACCTCTTTCACTGGTCTCCACTGAACTGTCCATGCACTGTAGTGAACTGATGTGTTCTTGAGTTGAATAATGAGTTACTAATTAATGAATTAAACAATATTTAATTCACTCCACTCATTACTAGTTGATTAGCTAGTTAAACTAATCTCAACTAGTTCAACTAAGTTAAACCGAACACAACTCCACCAACTGTCTCATCAACTCCACCAAACTTCTGCCACTGAAGTCCTAACCGAAGTCAACCATGCATGAGCTCACCAAACCCTTAGGAATAGCATAATTCCTCTGTCGTATGCATGAGCCACTTCTGTAGCTCGAACTGAAGTGCTCCAAGAGAGTAACCTGAAGTTTAGAGTCCAAATATTATTAAGGGTAAATAATATTTGACTTCCCTATTTTTAGGATAGGCAGTCTAAAAATAGACTTCGACCTATAGGTCCAAAAATAGAGGTCCATCTATTTTTACCAACATGACCAATACTCCAAGAATAACATACTGCAACCCCTGGACTATGCTCCATATGTCTAAAAATAGACATAGTCTAAAAATAGACTTTGCGCCAGAATTTGCCTGCGGGCCCACTTAGTGAAGGCGACTTCATTTCACTAAGCTCCATCATCTTGCTGCATTTTCAACACTCCCTCTCAGCAAGATATGGATTATCCGCAACCCCTATCCTGCCTCTGTGGAATTCAAACTTGCTCCTGGTGAGCGCCTTCGTCAGGATGTCGGCATCCTGATCCTCCGTGGGAACATATGAAAGCATCATGATTCTCCGCCGAACACAATCTCTGATATGATGGTACCTGATGTCGATGTGTTTGGATCTATCATGAAATACTGGATTAGCCGAGAGTTTAATGCAACTATGGTTATCACAATAAATCACAGTAGGCTCCAAGTGCGACCCGAACAATCCGACGAGGATCTTCCTCATCCAAATAGCCTCGCATGCAGCCAAGCTTGCTGCCATGTACTCGGCCTCTGCTGAATTGAGTGCCACGGATCTCTGCTTCCTACTGTGCCAGGAAACTATTGTCGACCTGATACTGAAAACTCCTCCAGATGTGCTCTTTCGGTCCGTTGGGCTCCCTGCCCAATCTACATCAGTGAAGCCGGAAAGCTTCGCTCCATCCTCCTGTCTGTACCATAGACCATATCTCGATGTGCCACTAAGATAACGCAATACATGCTTGCCTGCCTTCCAGAAGAGCTTGGTAGGCTTAACCATAGCTTGCGAAAGCTGGTTAACAGCATAGCATATATCGGGTCGTGTATTGACCATATACATAAGCGACCCCACCAACTGTCGATAGACAGTGGCATCCACTACCTCCGCTGAAGTAGCATCCTCCTTCCTCCAACCACCAGGAAGAGGAGTGTCAACAGGCTTGTAGCCTTGCATGTTGAACCTCTCCAGAATCTCCCAGACATACTTGCCCTGAGAAACAAACAGTCCTCCGTTGCGCTGCCAAATCTCCAATCCCAGGAAATAATGAAGGATGCCCAAGTCCTTCATCTCAAACTCTCGTGCAAGATCCTCCTTGCATGAAAGTATCAACTACTCATCGCCAGTCAAAATCAAATCATCTACATACAGTACGATGATCAACAGCTTCCCCTCCACCACAATCTGGTACAGGTTAGGATCCGCCTCACTCTTGGAGAATCCAAGCCCGATGAAGTAGCTGTCTATGCGAGTGTACCAAGCACGAGGTGCTTGCTTCAGCCCGTACAATGCTCTCTTGAGTCGACACACATGCGACTCACTACTGAAGATCTCGAAACCTTCAGGCTGCTCTATGTACACCTCCTCTTCAATAACTCCATTGAGGAACACAGTCTTCACATCCATCTGATGGATGTGTCATTCCATCTGCGTTGAGAGAGCAAGGATCGTCCATATGGAAGAGTACCTTGCGACAGGTGCAAAGGTCTCCTCATAATCGATCCCCTCGATCTATGAGAAGCCACGGGCGACAAATCTCACCTTATACTTCTCCACACTCCCGTCAGCCGCCTGCTTCACTTTGTAGATCCATCACGAACCCACCACTGATTTCCCCTCTGGTCTTGGGACAATCTCCCATGCACTGTTTCTGATGATCGAATCATATTCTTCGATCATGGCATCAACCCATGCGGGTTCCTCCACAGCTTCCTCAAAAGAGGATGGCTCCATCACGACACATTGACTCACAAGAGCCATGTATCCAGTGTACCGATCCGGTGACTGTCTCTGTCTGCGCTGTGCTGTAGGTGGTCCTACAACCTTTTCTGCATCCCGAGCCAGTCGCTCAGCTTCTGTAGTGCGCATGCGCCCTCTGATGGTTGGCGCTGCATGGGTGGTTTCTTCCACCTCCTGAACCTCCTCTTGTGGCTGATCCACATCCGGAAGCTCCTCCTTAGGAACTAACAGCTCCTCATCTGCATGCAAGTGTAGCTCCCTCTCAAGCGAACACCGCATGGCTTTCTCCTCCTGAAATTTTATATCCCGTCGCACAACAGTCTTGCGACTGTCTGGCACATACACCCGATAGTTGTGAGGTGTATCAGTGTACCCCAAAAATATTCCAACTTCAGCAGTTGGATCCAGCTTCCTTCTTTGCATCCTTCGTCACATGCATGTAGACAGGAGATCCGAAAATCCGCAAATGGGAAATATCAGGCCTCTTGCCAGAATAAGCCTCCTCTGGTGTACTCATGCCAAGAACCTTGTGAGGACAACAGTTCTGCACATACACTGCTGTATTGCATGCCTCAGCCCACAAGTGAAGGGGTAGGCCCTAATCATGCAACATCGCCCGTGCAGCACCCACGATCGTTCTGTTCTTCCGCTCAGCCACCCCGTTCTGCTGTGGGTTATGGGGTGCGATGAGCTCTCTCCGAATCCCTTCTGCGCTGCAGAACTCCTTGAATTCAGCGAGATGAATTCACCACCGTTATCACTCCTTAGAGCAATCACCTTCTTCCCCGACTCCTTCTCGACCAGTGCCTTAAACTCACAGAACTTCGCGAATGTATCGCTCTTCTTCTGCATGAAGAAGATCCAGCACTTTCGAGAGAAATCATCAACAAAGATCACGTAATACTTGTGCTTTGTTGTCGAAGCAACTGAGAAAGGACCACACACGTCTGTGTGAACTCTCTCAAGGATCGTCGTGGCGCGACTATCCTTCTCGTGAAAGGTGGCTTTCACATACTTCCCTAAAGTACACCCCTTGCACTGATCTGACTGCGCAAGGGTGCGCTTAGGAAGCCCAGTAGAAATCTGCTGCAGGATCTTCAAAGCTCCATGGTGAAGGTGGCCCAATCTCCTGTGCCACAGTTCGCCCTCATCATCCCGACTCACCACTTCTCCCGCCTTGCATGCCATTGTTGCGCAGCCATCTACTTGCAACTGATAAAGGTTCTTGGTTCGAACCCCTATCTTCCGGGTCTCTCCAGTAGTCTTACTGCGCAGGAAGGCTTTTCCTTCGCTGAAGACCACATCATACCTCTTATCTTCCAACATCGCCATAGAGATCAAGTTCTTCTTCAATCCAGGTACATGCATGAAATCCTTCAACACGAAGGGTTTACCAGACTCCCTCTGAAAAGATATGGTACCGATACCAGTCGCATTGTATCTACCATCATCGCCCATCTCGATGTGCACACCCAGATCTTTGTCCTCCAGATCTGAGAACAAATCCTCATCTCCCGTCATATGAAATGATGCACCGCTGTCCAAGAACCACACCGATCCCATCACACTTGAAACCAAGCATGCGATCAGTGAAAAGTCAAGCTCAAACTGCGAAGTCAAACCTTCTCCATCTGCAGATCTTCCCGCTTGCTTGTTTTTCTTCTTCTTCGGACAATTGGTAGCATAATGTCCGTGATCATGGCAGTGAAAACACTTCACTTTCGCCATATCCTGCTTATTTCCCTTTGCACCAAAATGAGAAGTTTTCTTACCCTTCCCCTTCTTTGCTTTGGCAGCCAAAGCGCAATTTTCTTCATCAGGTCCCTTTGATGAAGATCCGTCCCTGGTAGTCCTCCTTATCTCCTCCTGCATGAGATCCACCCAAAGGCGCTCCCATCCCGGAAACTTCTCCCGACCATTGAAACTATCTTGATATGAATTCCAAGCCTTTGGAAGACCAAGGAGAGCCAGGTCCACCATGTCCTCATCTTCGACAGTCACCCCCACACTTCCCAGCTCATCTCTGCATTGAGTGAACTTCGTGAGGTATTTGGCGATATTGTCGCCTTTCTCCATCTTGATGTTTCTGAGCTTATCTTTGAGCGCCAGCTTCCTTTGGTCGCTCTTACTCTAGAATAGATCCGTCAAAGCTTTCCACATTAAATATGGAGAAGCCTTTCCATGCAGGCTGGATACAATATGATCCTTGACGCCCTCCAATAGGATCCTTCGACATTTCGCCATCTTCTTTTGCCATACTTCGACTTCAGCAGGATCAGTGGGCTTTTGGACATCCGTATCTACGAACTCCTTCAGACCATTATCTTCTAATACCGCCTCCATGCGATCCTTCCATGCAACATAATTCGAACTGCCTTCAAGAGCATATTCGAGTCGCAAACCGTTGAAAGACATTTTCAACACTGGCACCAAGAAAACAAAACTACTGCAAAATTTCGAATTCCACCTCAAAGCTCAACCGCTCTAGATCTGTGAGAACAAATTATTTCTAGCACGGAGATTGACTGCAAGGGGCATTTACCAGACCTTTCACTTTCCGAAGAAAGATGAATCCGGAGGCTACCTGGCCCGCATGCAGACTCTGTCTACCGAAATAAGTTTGTAATCACCGTGATGATCAATCTCTGCTTCAATAGCTCCGATACCATGTAGAAATTTTCTGAATAATGATTAATTATCCACCGAGACTATCCTGATCACATATCAATTCAAATTCATATGCAACACATAATCTCTTCCACTCAGATCATCACACATGCGGAAATAAAACAAGTGATAGCACATCAAATCATCATACACATTAACACAGTATGTATGGGGAAAGCTTATAGCTGAAAACCCCGCAGCTATTGTGTATATTATAATGGAGAAAACATGTAACAAACTCAGTACAATACTCCTCACAAGTACTCGGTACTATCTCATGAAGTTACACACAAACTAGCTTGGTTTTGAACAAGTCACAGGTTCAAAACACATCCACTAATTGCCTGCCTCTATTGCGCAATCAAGGCTGGTCTAATGAGAGATCCAAGGTTCGAATCTCCTTGGCTTGACATCGCAATCATCATGGGAAATTCCTCCAAGTGTGGTGCAAATCTCATGCACAACTGATGTCGCCACTGATAGCTAACTCCACCCTTTCATCTACCTCTTTCACTGGTCTCCACTGAACTGTCCATGCACTGTAGTGAACTGATGTGTTCTGGAGTTGAATAATGAGTTACTAATTAATGAATTAAATAATATTTAATTCACTCCACTCATTACTAGTTGATTAGCTAGTTAAACTAATCTCAACTAGTTCAACTAAGTTAAACCGAACACAACTCCACCAATTGTCTCATCAACTCCACCAAACTTCTGCCACTGAAGTCCTAACTGAAGTCAACCATACATGAGCTCACCAAACCCTTAGGAATAGCGTAATTCCTCTGTCAGATGCATGAGCCACTTCTGTAGCTCGAACTGAAGTGCTCCAAGAGAGTAAACTAAAGTTTAGAGTCCAAATATTATTAAGGGTAAATAATATTTGACTTCCCTATTTTTAGGATAGGCAGTCTAAAAATAGACTTCGACCTATAGGTCCAAAAATAAAGGTCCATCTATTTTTACCAACATGACCAATACTCCAAGAATAACATACTGCAACCCCTGGACCATGCTCCATATGTCTAAAAATAGACTTTGCGCCAGAATTTGCTTGCGGGCCCACTTAGTGAAGGCGACTTCATTTCACTAAGCTCCATCATCTTGCTGCATTTTCAACACACAAAAAAATCCATATATTTTTCAGACATGACCTCAGTGGTTCGCTCAGAATCAATATCTTGGTCCTCAACCGGTGTAAGGGCAGAATTATCAGGCTTATAACCCATATGGAAAAAATCCTCCGGGATAGAACATATGGGGTCAGAATTTCTCCCAAACTGGTTGGAATCCCATTACTGGTCTCTACCAAAGGCTTGCAATTCCTTTCAATCCACAATTTCCTTTTCTCACCAGGCTGGAACTGCCCGATGTGTCAAAGTTGAAAAATGATCTTATGCTTCATAATCCATATTGGCCTTCGGTTCCGACTAAAATCCCTGGCGATTGTCCCAAATTTGAAGGCAAGTTTGTAGAATACCCCCAATTTCATGTTATTACATACCATATTTGGTGCTCCTCTAACTCTTGGGTTGACGATTCAATTTGACTACGTCATTTCCAAAGGACTCTCACTGGTGCCGCTGCAAAGTGGTACATTGAACTCTCTCGCGGCATCTTTCAAGATTTCAACTCTCTTTCCATGGCATTTCTCATACACTTTCAGTTACAAGTTCGGTATGGAACTAGGACACACCTCCTAACATCCTTGAAACAGGATCGAGCTACTCATATCTCTGATCATATTCATGAATGGAGGTGGCGTCGTCATTTGATCAAGTTTGAGATTCTTGATAAACTTATAACTAATTGGTTCACTACCTCTTTTATCAGTCTGATTGCTAAGTACATTGCTATGGGGGCATGTGTTAATGAGGATCAAGCCATCACTCATGAACAGTACCTCGATCTCATGTACTCTCAATCTGGCACGTTGTATGAACTCTTACCCGATGCTCTGCAACATGGAACTAACAAAGCACTGGTGACTCCATCTATCGATGGTATCATTGGTTCTGTGTCTCAAACTTCTCGAAAGTCTTCTCCAAATCCCGCGAAGAAAAAATATACTTCTTCCACTGATACTGCTTCTCAGCCACCTCCGAATCTTGGTAAGACCGTGGAAGTGAATGTCCTCCAGTCCACTCCAGAGGATAAAGCTTCCAAAGGTAAGAAAAAGGGTAAAGGTAAAGCCAAATCCGATACCCTAAAACAGGATTCTCCGAAACCTAGTACTAATGATGGTTCAAAATGCAAACCGAAGTACCCTTGTCTGATTTGTGATGAAGAGCATTACACCAAGGACTATCCACGACAGGTCGAGGTGATTCAACTACTCAAAGGCAATCAAGGCACTCTGACTGTTCTTAAAGAACCATTCCCATCGCAACAAACTTAGATGGTGGAGCAACCTTAGTCCTCCGCCCCATTTGGCTCTCAAGTCTTCATGATGAATGGTCCTGCACCCATCTCTATTGCTACTCGATCGAAATATTATACCGAACCATGTCAGGCAATAGGGAAATAGATCGTTGATGATCCTCGTCCCCCACCTACTTCTGGTTTTCTTCACATTGAAAGGCCCAGTCTTGAGCCCGTTGTACGGCCACCTTCTAAATGTGTACTCCGAAAATCTTCCTATAATCCAAATGCACGTGTCACTCAGCATTACAGTATTGTTGAGGATTTGGTTCAGGCGCCATTCGCTATGTCTGCGTTGGAAGTACTTCGGAGCTGTTCATCACAATGGAAGGCTTTGTTATCTGCCATCAGAGGGGTTGACCCCGTTGATTCTAGCCTTATCACTTTTGATTTGGAAAATTTCATCCCACATCTCCCTCACCAACTTCCACTGATTATCAGAGTTGGGATTAATGTAAAGAATATCCATCGAGCGGTCATGGACGAGGGTGCATCGACTTGTATCGTGTCTTCTGCTTGCTAGAAAGCCATTGGTTCTCCAACCCTCGATCAATCTCCAAACGCTTTAGAAGCTTTTGACGAAGGGAATCTCGCCCTCTTGGTGTTCTCACAAGTATACCTATTACGTTAGAAGGGAAAACAATTAATGTTGAGGTTGAAGTCGTTGACGCCAAGCTCAATTAAAATATTCTTTTTGGTTGCAGTTGGACTCATGCCATGCTATGCATTCCGTCCACTCTCTTTCATGTTCTTCGATTTCTGCACGAGGGAAAGATCATCACATTTGATCAGTTTTCCTTTTTCACTTCCACATCTTGTGAGAGCAACGTTCCATATGTAGATCGTATTCCTATGCCTTATGAGAGAATATGATCGGGCATTTTTAAATATCATGCCCTTATGGGCCTTTTTTCTCTTCCTCCGCCCAACACTGCTTACGCCAACATGATCTCCACGTCTTCTGATCCATGGATCATCCCTTTTCCTAAACAGGTTGATTCGTTTGGTGACACGATGTTGTTAAGCCCCATAAAAATTGATTATTGTGAAATTATTTCAGCTTCAGCTCCTCCTCCCTCTAATCATACTCCTTTGAGTGTGTCTCTTGACACGTATTCTCAATCCCCTTGGCTCAGCGCTTTAGATTCGCCCGATCCCTTAAATGAGATATTTCCCACTGATGAGACCATCGTGGAAACCATGTCTCTTGAGGATCCTCCTTGGGACGATAGTCATCATCGTTCCTCTTTTATGCCTAGCCTTGGGGCCATGTCTACTTGTCTTGAGAAGTTCGCTTCCCATGCTCCTTCCCATCCCCTTCAGATGCCCATCTTGACACATGAAGTTTTCGCGGAGGGTAACCTTGGAAACATTATGAAAATGATGCCTATTGACATCTCCGTCAAACTGGGGGTTGTCGAGAACATCCACATTGGGGTGACATGTTCTCCTAATGAGATCAAGGTTTATACTAGTATCTTCCGAGAGTTTCGAGACGTTTTCGCTTGCTCTTACGAAGAAATTCTTGGTATTAATCCAAGTATAGTTGTGCATGAGATTCCTACTTATCCTGACATGAAACCTGTTCGTCAGCGTCTTCATCTCGTGCACCCTAGAAAGGTAGCTACCATCAAGGGAGAAGTTGACAAACTTCTCAAAGTTGGCTCCATTTATCTAATTCCCTTGACATAATGGGTTTCTAACATTGTTCCTGTGGATAAAAAGTAGGGTAATATTCGTGTATGTGTGGATTACCATGACATCAACCGCGCTTGTCCTAAGGATAACTATCCCACTCCTTTTATCGACCAGATCATTGACGAATGTGCTGGGAGTGAGATCTTTTCCCTTCTGGACGGGTTTTCTGGTTACAACCAAATCAATATGCTTCTGGCTGATCAACACAAAACCGCCTTTATCTGTCCTTGGGGTACCTTCGCCTACAAGAATGGTATTAAGAATGTTAGGGCTACATTTCAACGAGGAATGTCATATGCTTTCCATGATATTAAGCGCATTGTTCAACCTTACCTGGATGACCTTCTAGCTCATTCTGCTAAGTGTAAGGACCACCCAGATCACCTCCATGAAATATTTATTCGTTGTAGACGCTATAACATTTGTCTCAGTCCACCTAAGTGTGTCTTCTGCGTTGATTCTAGTAGACTCCTTGGGTTTATAATTTCTAAAGATGGAATTCATCTCGACCCTCTTAAGGTTGAAGCTATTATCAATCTCCCCTCCCCTTCCTCTTTACATAAATTGCAGAGTCTGCAAGGGAAATGTAATTTCCTGTGTCGTTTTATACCGAATTATGCTGAAGTAGCCAAAGGCTTCACGCAATTTCTCAAGCAAGGCGTCTCATTCCTCTGGGATGAAATCTCCCAAAAATATTTCGATGCACTGAAGACATTGCTTATCAATTCTCCTCTCTTGCGTCCTCCCAATTATCATCGCGACTACTCCCTCTACTTGGATGCCACATTTATCACTATTGCCATGGTTCTGGTACAAGACAACGACGATGGTGACGAGCATGTCATTTATTATTTGAGATGCAATCTTCTCGATACTGAAAGATGTTACACACATGTTTAGAATTTGGCGTTAGCTGTTGTTCAAGCCGTCCAACATTTTCACCATTATATTCTACTTCGCACAGTAACCGGGATTTCTGATTGTAACCCCATGACCTATATATTGACTCGACAATTGCTGGGGGGAAAATACTCAAAGTGGATCATTATCCTCCAAGAGTTAGATTTTGATTTCACTACCGCCAAATCGAAGAAATCATTGGTCTTTGCCCATTTGATTTGCTCTTTACCGTTTGCCTCTGCTCCCTCTATTTTTGAGGAACGCATTGCAGATGACCTCCTTTTTCTAATTAGCACCCTCGATCCATGGTACGGTGATATCATCGTCTATCTCTATACTTCCACTTTCTAATCCGAGTTGACGAAGGATGCTTGTCGACGCATTTGCCATCATTCACAACCTTATCGCATAGTAAGAGATACTCTATACCGCATCGAAGCTGATTTTGTTCTCTGTCGGTGTTTAACTCTAGAGGAGGCTGAAAATCTCCTCAATGACTTCCATTTTGGCGTCTGTGGCTGTCACATCTATGAATATGCTACTGCACAAAAAAACCTGCGTGCTAGATATTTCTAGCCTACCAATTTTAAATACTACATTGTTGCTATCCATAAGTGTCATGATTGCTAGATTTACTAGCGCAAGATGCATGCGCCACCCATACACCTCCATCCTGTCATTACCATTGGTACTTTTGTGAAGTGGGGCATCAATTTTATGACATGTAGCTCTCACTCGGCTGGGGGGCATGCTTATATTATCGTAGTCGTGGACTACTTCACTAAATGGGCCGAAGCAATGCCTACACTCATGGATGACGGTAAGACAACTTCACAATTTCTATTCAATCATGTCATTACCAGGTTTGGTGTCTGTCAAGCCATTGTCATCGATCATGGCTCTCATTTTCTCCATTACATGATGGTTGAGTTGACTTCTAAGTTGGGTCTATGTCACGACAGCTCAACGTTGTACTACCCTCAGGCCAATGGCTAGGTTGAAGTCGTTAACAAAGTTCTAGTCACTATGCTTCAACGTACAATTAGGATGCACAAGTCCAACTGGCATCTCATGTTGGGCTTACTGAACCTCGGTGAAGGATGCAACCAGATTCAATCCATTCCATCTTGTTTATGTTCTGGAAGATACCCTTCCAATTGAATGCGAAATGTCTTCTCTCAAGATAGTTGTTGAATTACAGCCTAATAATTTTCTATTGGAAGAGTGTCTTCTATATTTGGAGAGGCTTGATGAAACTCACCGCTTTGTTGCTCTTGTAATAGAAACACAGAAAAAGTGGGTCAAATCTCATTTTGATCAGATAGTTTCCCCTCGTACCTTTGTAGAAGGAGACATAGTCCTCTTGTATGACCGAGCTCATGATAAGCTGGGGGAAGGAAAATTCGAACCCATGTGGCATGGACCCTATATCGTTAAGCGTGTTTTGCATAAAAGGGCTTATGAGCTAATTGATTATGAAGGCTATCCTTTGAATCAACCCAGAAATGGGTTGTACCTCAAAAAATAGTATGCATGAGCTTTTCTTGCATGTCCTTTTGTACATGAGTGTGTTTTTCATTTTTGTACATTTTTTGGCTTGGTGTGCTTTGCGAGCAGTTTTTCCTGCTTATTATGTTGTTGCTTACTGTGCAGATGTTTGTCACTCCTTATGTTGTTTTTGTGGATGGTGCCTCCCGCAGTACCCAGAATCTGTCTTCTGCAGCCTGGGTGATTTATAATCCTAATGGTGAGTTGATAGACCTTCAAGGTATTTGTCTAGGACAAACAACCAACAATGTTGTTGAATACAATGTCGTCATTGAACTCTTAACCGAAGCCAATGCTCTCGACATTCATTCATTCATTGTGAACCTAAACTCTCAGCTTGTTATTGTTCAGCTTAATGGGCATTACTCTATTATAAATCCTCATATTTTAAGGTTGTATTTGTGTGTTCGTTTATTAGAAAGGAATTTTAATTATATCACATATCAGCATATTCCTAGAAGAATGAATGTGTTAACTGATGCAGTAGCCAATATTGTATTAGATAGACATTTACGTAATTTGTAAAAGCATCATCATCACATAATAAGATTTAAACAGGAAGATATATATATATATATATATATATATATATATATATATATATATATATATATATATATATATATATATATATATATATATATATATATATATCAAGTGTTTGCTTCCATGTGCATCATAAGTTCAAAAAATATGTGTGTTTTGGTTACATCCCGAGATATCATGTCTCTCAAAAAATATGCAAAAATAAAAGCCTAGGCATCTAATCAGCATTATGCTCATGATAGCATGTCATTGCACGCACAAGCCACCTCAGTAAACGGTGGATGCAGTTAGACACCCCCATAGTGTGCCTCTGGTATGCACGAGGAACATCGTTGAATCTCGCGTAATCTGGGATTCCGCTGGTGAGTCCCTCTAGGTTGTGCACGATCTACTCTTCCTCACTTCCCTCACCATGAGGGACTGCCTCGAAGTGACGTGGGACCCTATGTGCTATTGGGGACATTCCTGCAGGTCTCTCTAAGCTGACATCTATGATACATGGATAAATATTAGAACACATATAATAAAAAAATCATAATACTCATCAAAATAAAAAAATGAGTTTTTACCCAATGCTTCATCCCAATCCTCTCCTTCTGGGATTGGAATGTCTAGATCACCCATGAAGTCGATGCCAGTATAGGTCTATTCATCCACAACGATGGGTTGTCGGCATAGCCAGTCGAAGAATTCTGGCCTCCATGACATATGTTGAATGCCTCCCGATCAAGGCATCAATGCCGCCCAATGGACCATCTGTGGCTCTCATGCTGGTAGTGCAGGTACGATTACCTCCTGGCATTGAAATATTGGCAACCATTATAGGATGAATGGTACCAAGATGGACCCATAGCAGAATTGTTTTATCTTTTCGTTCTTGCACTGTGTTAATTAGCACTTCAGGTTTATTGTTACGGCTTCTACCTAGTTGAAAATGGTTGGAGTCATACAATCCATGGAAAGTTGAAGCTTTGTTTTTGTAGATTCGTGAGGGGCTTGAGATCCAGCATCTTGTGTTATATTATGCAACACTACTTTTAGTGCCAAATCGAGTATGGTCTGGATATCTATTTTTTCTCTCTTCGACCCTTTCTTTGCTCCTGGGCAAACTTTGTCTATGAGCATGCTCATGTTTTCCATCGTAGGACAGGTACCTATCAGGATCGGTGCTGCTCCCCTCCGTGATAATCCAATGATGAAATATATGTCAGAGACTTCTATCTCCAACTCTTGATCGTGAATCATGAATCTTTCTTGATCGGTGTCCCACACACTGACCAGATACAGTAGTAACTCTAGCTGAGCTTGAAGAGACAGTGCCATGAATAATTTCAAGAGCCCACAGTCTCTTAGGGCATCCATGCATCTCACATTTCTCATGGCTAGCTCATCTTCCTCCCTATGTTCTCTTTCCTTCCATTCAATGACCATTTTGGCTTTCAATCACCTGCAAAACCATCATTGGGGCTTTCATTAGTCAAATCATCAAATTTTGAATTGTTTAAAATGGGTTATTTATCAGAATTTTTGAGCAATTATGGTTGCGGAATTTGGCGCAGCTGTTTTTATTTTAAAATTTTAGGCGAGTTGGCGTGACTCCGTGCCCAGAACCCGCGCCGAAATTTGCTCCCAACCTTGAACAAACCCCCCCCCCCCCCCCCCCCCCCACCAAAAAAAAAAAAAAAACATAAGAAATTGAGAATGCAGGCAATGAAATATAGCTTAAAATGTAGGCAAGGGTAAGAGCTCTTACCTGAAGAAAACGAATTTACGATTGGTCTCCTGAATTGTTCATTGATAGATCCACAAGATCACAGTTAAAAATGGTAAAATGCTCACAAGAGGTGAAAAGGTGAAAAGTAATTTATTTTTACTATTCCTGTCATTTTATAACCTTTTTGAAACCCTAATTAGGTTTTTGGGCTTATTTTTCGATTATTTTAATATTTTAACTCAAAAAATGGGTTTTACGTGTGTTTCTTGTGCAGCAACAAGTCCTAAACATAATGATGATGAAGTGACGAGTTGTATTTTATTAATTTTTTGGACTCAGTAAAAACACGAAAAATTCACCCCCTGGAGTCATCTTTGAGCTCTTTTCTGACTCTCGAAAATTGAAAAGATTGTCGAGACTCTTGTTGTTTTGAACTCGTTAAAGCCTATGAAACGTCATCTACCCAGTATACGTTTACCCCTTTTCTGGGTTGGGACAGATTATTTACGAAAAAGGAATACCTTAGCCAATCACGACTAAGAGGTTCTCCCAAAAAAAATTTCTACCTTTTCGGATCTGCGAGACTAACTACGAAAAGGGAACTACTGGAGTTTTCTTTTCCGCTTCTTTTCAAACTCTCTAAACATGAAAATATGTCGAATTATTCCTTTTTCAAACTCGTTAAAACTTAAATGACATTGGAATTGTCACCATGACATAACCGAGTTCCTCCTTCCTAGGGCTCGTAAAATTTACTGCGATGGATTTGTCTGAAGGACAAAATTTTATGACAAGCATATGCTATCCCCTTCAAGCTTGTTTCCAAAAATAATTGGGGTGGGGAATGGAACCAGTTCTTAGTCGTGTCAGTAGTATGTCGCTCTTGAACATGACACTTGTCTACAATTCGTGTCGGGTTGCGGATATCCCATTTCTTCATTTTTTCCTCCATGGCTTTGGGTTATCTATTTTTGGCCTCTCATCTGCTCTTTGCCACGTCATCATGACCTCAAATCCCTTGATTCCAAATACTGCCAAATTCTGAAGTCATGTCGCCAATATGCTCAAGAGAAGTTTCCTTCTGTAGTTTTCAACCTCTGATTCTTTGTGTTGTCCTGATTCAATATCATCTTGTTCCTCTGTCTTGTGTCGATGATGTGGGAAGCATTATGGCCCTCCTTCGACCGGTCACTTCATGTCTACTTCAGCTCATTATCCAAGAAGTCGGTCTAGAGACTCCCTTCCAGTACCTTGGAGCTTGCATGCCTCAATGGCAAGTTCTTCGCATTCGATGACAGGTCCTCATCATTAGCCTTCGATTGGGTGATTTCACGGGTTTTTGAATCCAGCTTACTATTCAAATTTCGCGAATTGTACTAGTTGTACCTTGAGATCCATTGTCATTATTGGTGGTTTCTCTCATGCCTATTAACAACTTTCATCATTGGCTGGTAATCAGGTGAATTTCTTGCATGTTTGACTTCATCTCACTAATTTGCATGCTTGAATTTGTACTTGTTCGGGTCGAGATGGAGCACAAGAGCCTGGGTTTTTTCTGATGAAATCCAGGTTGTGAGACGATTTGGTTTATCATGACTATATACATAACTCTTTTGATTAGATGGTTGCGGCCATACCTGAGTCTGTTTGATGATCCTTCTTACTGGATGGTTGCGTCCATAACTCGGATCTTAATGTTGGATGTACTCGATTATGGATGGTTGTGCCTGTACCACATATTCATGTATCAAAGATATCAGTTGACTTGTTCTTGCAGGTCTTCGACGGTGGTGTTTTGGTTTGGGCGTGTTCTCTTAAATAATTTCACCCCTCCCTCTCTCTCAGACCTCATGCTTTAGGGGGCATTTGTTACATAGTATTTTGTCACCAACCCTGCAATCTCCATCCTGAACATTGGAGGACCATTTCAATGACTTATGTGTATTTTCATACATTGCTATAAGTTTCATTGCATCCCGTGGCATGTCAAGAACATTTCCTCTGTTGATCATTCCTCAAGCAAACTCTCAAAAACATGTGATTTTGGGTCAACGCTAGTAGGCAATTATGGCCTCACGCCCATGGAGAAATTAACACTGGGCCCCACGCCCATTGGTTCTCTGTCTCAGTGGGGCACCCACGTTGAGCTGTTTTTGGAAAGTTTTTTAAATAGAAACGAAGTTTTCATGCCTAACAACTTCGTGAGCGGAGTCATCATGGTTTGTTCAACTGAATAACATTGAAGTCCTCCCTTTGGCTTCTTGTTTCCTACAATTGTGCAATTTCCCAAAGGGATAAGACCTCTCTTCCACCTTATGAGAGATCCCAAACCACTCCCTCATCTCCTATAAATACTTCCTTCTCACATTGTTTCAGCTAGTTGAACAGTCATTACTATAGCTAGTGTGTAGAATAAGGCAGAGAGGAATCCATTTTTGAGAGATATTTTAGGCCCATTTCCTCATCGAGTCAGATCCTGAACAAATTCTCTAGACGTTCCTGACTGAACCCGTCGAAGGAGGCTGCAACATCAAGGAATTAAGGTTTTAAACTTATTTTCTCTATCATTAATACATGAATAGTTTTTGGTTCCAGATTTGTGTTCAATCATATGCAAAAAAAATTATTCTTGACCAATCGAATAGCTATAAATGAGAATATGTTTTCATATGTTGTCATCGTTCACTTGATCTTTGTGCAGGTATGCATACATTATCACTGAAGGAACACGACGTGTGAAGACAAAGATCAGAGGATTGTTGTTGCAAGCCACAAAAAGAGTGTTGGACCAAGGTAGGTTATCTATCCCAACTCGTTTTTCATTTATAAGCTAGGATTCTGAAATTCCAGCATGTTCCCTTGTTGCTAGACCCACCCTAGGGCTAGAGGGATCACCTCTATCTGGAGAGAGAATTTTCCTGCTCAACACCTGGCCGCTACCTTGCCAAGTTTATCCCGTGTCTAAGGGTCTATATTTGCTCCCTTTCCCTTTGATGCTTGTGGATAAGGCTCAAGAGGGTCAAAATTCAATCCCTCTTCAATTTTCAAGGGTGTGGGAGGGTGGTTTGCCTCCTGTAGGTGTTGTTGATGTTGTGTGTGGTGTGTTTGACGTGTTTCTGTCAGTTCCACTTCCTTAAGGTAGCCTCTTGTCACATGTTTACGCTGGTTGGTCGGTTACTTGGGTAGATGTGGGAAGAGGGTGTTACAGAGTGGTATCAGAGCATGGTTCAACCCTTGGAATAGATGGGCAGTGTGTGGATCATGTGTTTATGTTGGTTGCATGCATGTGTAATATGTTTGTGGTCTATGTGTTATTTTTGCATTCGCATGGTGTTGGTCATGGTTACAATGATGTTGCCATGGGAAAGTTATTGGTGTCATTGGGACATGTGTCGTCAGGTGTGTATGATTGGTTATGTGTTGTTCATGTTTATGTATTGTTCGTGCACACTTTCTTACATATTGTTACATATTGTACATGCATTTCTTGTTTATGCTAGGTCACATATTGGTCATGCTTTGGTGTTATCAGTGTATTCTGGCTGGTGTGATGTCATATGTTGAACATGCATTGGTTTTTCATGTTTGGTCACATGTTGTTCACGCTTATGTATTGTCCATGTACTAAGTTGGCATGGTTGATATTTTCATGCATCATAAGGTCATACAGGTTTGGATGTTAGGTTTGTAGGTATGTAGGTTAAGTATTGTTATATGCATTATGGTTATGAGTGTTCCTTTCATTCTATTGATGTTATGGTTACATACATCATAGATGCTATTTGATTAGTGTGGTTATATGTACATGTGTCAGATAGTCATGAATGATAGCAACATGTGGTGGTATGTCTTGCTATTGTTGTTTTATGTTAGTTATGTTACATGTTGTTGATGAGCATGATATATATCTTGTTGTTGTTATATGTTATTTTTCTTTATGATTAGGGTTATTGCATTAAGATCTTGATGTTAGATGTATCATGTTAATTTGGATTGTCCTATGCAAATAGTTAAGGTTATGACATTCCGGTATGATTTAATATGTTGTGATATTATGTCATACTCATCTAGGTTGACTGTGAAATTGTGGTTATTATGCATGAAGGACAAATTGTTATGAGCTTATGATGTGAACATGCTAGTCAGTTACTATTATGGATATTATGACATTATTTATGTTTGAGTTGATATGATATTGTGCTAACGAGATTAAGTGTGCATACAAAATTGCCTCCCCTTAAGATACATTAAGGTATGAGTTGCTTATGTCGCCTTCTTTGTACTTTATTGATTGATTATGTTGTTTATATTTTTATTGCATGTTCTATTAGTTGTATAATATGAGTTTGTTTCTATGAGATTGCATGAATAAATGATTTGGTCTTAATATGGTTGCACTAACTCACTATGTGTTGAGATAGTTGATATGTACTTGAGTATGAACAGGTGATAGTGGTAGCATTATGTCTTATGACTGTTATTTGATCATGATATGTTTGTTAGCCTTGGTAAAGGTTGATTTTAGTTAATATATATGATGTCTTGGTATTTGGAACATGTGATTGACATGTGAGAATAGTTGTAGGGAAACATGCTTGGTATTAACATGACAAACTAATAGTTGAATTGTTTATATAAATAATAGTAGGGTGATGTGATAGCATACAGTAAGACCCAATTATAGCAAGATAAAATAATTAGTGTATTATTATATTTATTTATGCGTTGACAGTTATGTGTTTATGGTAGTATGATGTACGGATTACATGGCAAGTGTTTGCCATGAAATATTAAAGAAGGCTCGGGTCGAGATTTCACTTAGAGAAACTGTGAACTTTGGGGATTGAGTCATGGTGTTTTTTGTATAGTCTTTTGCCTTGGGTATTTTGTGACATTTTTGTGATTGATTTTTGGTTTTGATTGCGTCTAGTGTATGGCCATACCACTTTGTTTTTGGTGTCTTCTTGCTATTGGCTTTCATGGTTTTCTTCTTGTGTGTTTCTCGCTCTTGTCCTTGTATTTTATGTTTTGAGTCTTGGGAATTGGTTTGGGAAAGAGAAGATTTGATGGAGCTCAGGGAGAGCTTTGTGGTACCCACTAGGTAATGTAAGGCCCTGTTGTATCCTTTACAACACCCTCCAAAAAGACCACCATTTCAAATTTTTGGAGCCCCTTGAAACTAAAGAGAAACCAAGCGAGGAACCCTTAAGGCCAAGTCGCCAAGTCAACAAGTCGCAAAGTTAAACTATTGATGAAAACTGCGACCCCGTGACCTTGCGACCCCGCGACCCCAGGTCGCCAGGTCGCCAGGTAGCCAGGTCGCCAAGTCGCAAATCTCCAATTTTAATGAAAAGCGCGACCCAACGACCTTGTGACCCCGCGACCCCAGGTCGCCAGGTCGCCAGTTCTCTAGGTCGCAAATATCCAATTTTAATGAAAAGTGCGACCCAGCGACCTTGCAACCCCACGACCCCAGGTCGCCAAGTCGCAAGGTCGCTAGGTTGCAAAACACTGGAATTAATATATTTGCGACCCAGCGACCCCGCATTAAATGCCCGCACGTGCGACCTTCTATATAAAGGAGGTCGCTAGGTCGCATTTTACACATTCAGCGATTTGAAAGAAAACGCCTCTGACAGCTCGACTGGCGCGATTTTCCCGGGTAAGTTGCCATTTCCTCCTGCTTTTTCCATTATGAGCATTTCTTACCAAACCCATGTTCCCTTAGGCATTTAAATTTCCCCTTGTCTGAGATTTTACATTTTTGTTTCAATTTAGGAGTGTTTTGTGACCCTGCTTTCTCCAAAAATGTCCAACCTCACCACACTTATGGTTCAAACTCTCATAGCCTTGTCCCTTGCTCTTAAAACCATTCCTCAGCTCTGCCTGGACCCAGCTAGCTTATAAATTCTCAAGAGGAGGGAGAAAAGAAACCTTACGGCCGCGCGCGCGCAAAACCCCCCAGCAAGCCTTATCGCGACCTGCGACCCAACGACCTAGTCCTGAGGTCGCAAAGTCGCATTTTCTTCAGATTGCTGGAATCTGCGACCCAGCGACCCAGCGACCTAGTCGCAAGGTCACATTTTCCAATTTTTCGGAGAGTTGCAACCCAGCGACCTGGTCGCGAGGTCGCAAGGTCGCATTTTTCTCTGTATTCGTAATTTGTGACCCTGCAACCCAGCGACCTAGTCGCAAGGTCGCAAAGCCGCGCCTAGACCTCTTCTTGCAATCCGCGACCCTGCGACCCAGTAAACCAGTAACCCAGTTTTACATGTGTATCAGCTAAATTTCATCACTAAACTGTAACTGGTTTTATATCATCATGTCGTTCTTATCTTGGGATTCCTTTATGAATTTGACAGGTGAACTTCAAGAAGACATAGAGTGCATACCTGTTTTATCAAATTCTAGTGACATGGCACCCCCGCTATCCCGGAAGAAGGACAAGCAAGTGGTGGAAGAAATTGACGAGCTGGACGTGGTATCCCCACCCCCAATATACAGGGATACACTATGTACATTTGCAAAAGAAGACAGCATGCGATGGTACCAAGTGTATCATGAGTTCGCCACACCGGAAGAGGAATTCCCAGAAGATCTCCCAGACCGGGAAATATACTTGGCAGTCAAAAGGTCCAAGCTACATCTGGCAAGGGCGCATCCAACCATATTTCCATGCCCGAAGGTTATAGACTGGATCATACAAAGGATGGATCCCAAGAAGTTTGTGATCCGAGACAGCAAAGGCAAGGCTTTTGCTACGCTCGTAGGCTCGGATGCCCACCTTTACTACTCGTTGCCTCGCCCAGATGAGCATTTCACTCCAGAATGGGCTACTTCTCACGCTGTTCCGATAGTTGATACTATTAGACAATGGTGGGAGGAGGCCGAGAAGTTTAAGGTCAAGAAAGACCAAGAATATCCGGTGGATAGCCTGAGAAAGGTTTATATATTAGTTGCCGCCATGCTTTGCAGGCTTTACGGGCGCCCGGATTGCTCCACTTTCAGTGGTAGTTGGGCTACTATCATGGAGTATGTGACAACACATGGCACCCCTTTCAACTGGGCCGGCATACTGATGACTTCGATGCAGACAAACCTGTCCACGGCATTGGCCCCAGATGAGGGAATGCCTTCCGAATTCTACATGGCCTCTTACTTACTGGATGTTGTCTGCGCAAGATTACACTTTGAGGGATGGGCACACAACTGGGACTCCGAGCAGTCTCGTGCAATTCATCTACAAATCAGGGTATTTTTGGAGTCCAAGTACAAAAAGGATATAGAGCAGATCTCCCAAGTATTTATCCCCTCTCTATAGAGAAACTTATTTGGCCAAGATGCCCCTTGCATGTCTTGGCGGGCCAAAGAGACTCTAGTCAAAGTAGCACATTGGTTCCCTTTCCCCGGATATACCTTCATCCGAGTCTTTGGATCTTAGACAGGTCGCAGGTCGCAACCTCTTCAAGGTCACGAGGCAACTCAACAGGCAGGCAGGCGAAAAGTCGGGAAGCCCAAAGGGCAAGTTTTGTGCTATAAAACTCCCCACGGGGAAAGTATTAGAGGCTTTTTTTTTTTGGAAACTCAAGAGCTACATGGCATTGTATTGAAATATTATACTCTTGTGCATATGAATACAGATTCTTGTTAAAACACCCTATGGTTATGATGTGTTTTGCTGCGCAAACACTGTGTGTATTCCTTGTACAGTTTCAGAACATCCTATGATTAATTCTTTAATGAAGTTTGCCTCTTCCTTGTCATCATTTATGCGTCACGGCCTATCGTATTGTTGTATTAATGTTCAATTTATCATGTTTTGCTCTATTAATGAATGTTAATGAACTATTTTGTTAGCATTTCATTTTATCTTTCAGAAGTAAAGGGATATCTCATCATAAAGAACTATTTCTTTCGTGGTCAGACTACCTTATAAGCATTACCCCCAAAGATGTGTTGCTAATGACATCTCCTGAGGTGTACGTGCTTTATTTATAATCTTGCTACGCATAGTGTTTGATTCATGTTTAACGCATCAATCCTGTATTCTGTATCATGTGAATAAGTGTATGTTCGTAGGTTCAATCAGTTTCTTTTGAGACCTAAGGGAAGGCGTCTTAAGCGGTAGCCGGACCCACACCCCGGACGGGATCCCTACTCCAAACGATTCAAGGTCTAATTGGGACTTTCTACCGGGGAGATCCCCTACTGTTGGCCGGACAAATTTTCCCGCCAACATATTTGGCGCTAGAAGGAGGGCCAGATGGCAGCCTCCCAACATACAACGAACTTTCCATCACAAACTCCCCAAGGGGAGGTCATAAACAATGAACCTATCCCTCCTCCTCTGGAAGATATCCCAGAGAGCGAGACTCGATATTACGAAATCACCAGAGCGCAGTTGAGACCATTGCGCCCAGCTGCCCGCGATCTTATCAGAAATTTACGGTTTACTCCAATCATGGAATACCTTGCCCACACTCGAACCCCTCCTGAGAACATCACCCGTAATGGTGCCCTTGCAAGTACCATACCCGAGCTCGTAAATCTCATGTTGGAAGACCTCGACACTGCTGTTGAGGAAAATGACCCGATTCTCCAAGAGGGCGAAGAATTTGGTGACACCGAACCTTTCCCCGAATCCCAGCCTAACCAGACTCGGCCAAACAACAATCAGGCACATCCCCCACCCGGAGATGGTGAAGAAGATAAAGGTCGAGGAAATGTAGACGGGGGAAATAGGGCTCGCAGAAATGAAAGAGAAAGGAATAGAGCTCGCAGAAATGAAGAAGAAGGAAATAGAGGCCGAGGGGTTGGAGGTAGAGGAGATAGAGGCCGAGGCCAAGGAAACCAAACTCGCAACCATCACCCAAACCCAATTAGGCCTCCTGTCCACAACTTGGGATATCTTAGAGACTTTCTTTACCGTGGGAGACACCAAGACGAACACTCTCGTCATGAGTCAGAAGCATCTGTCTCAGGCTCGGGAGGTGAATCTGAGCCTGATTTTAGGCAACACCAGCGGGCTAGGAGAGTGCAACCCTTAGCCTGGATGGCTCAATCTCCATTAAACCTTTTGGGTCCACTCCACGATCTGCCTAGGCATCCGGAGAAACACCTCCCCAAGTTTGACCCTGAGAAAGGCACCTTAGCTGAAGATCATATCAGCAGCTTCTATTTGTCTTTGCAAATCATGAGAGTCCAGTCCGATGATGTCGCATGTCGACTATTTCCCCATACTCTCGAAAAAAAAGTAGCCACATGGTACCGCTCTCTCCCCAGTGCCTCTATCACTTCATGGGACCAATTCCGTCGCGTATTCCTACAGAAGTTTTCAGAAGATAAAACTCCTTCCATGCTTCTCACGGAATTGAGCACGATCAAGTGTCATAAAAAGGAGAAGGTTAAGGACTTCAACCAGCGCTTCGCTACCATATTGCAGAATTTCCCCCCCAACCTGGCGTTGGATGACTCAATCACCCTTGACTACTATACCAAGGCTCTCCCTAGGGACATTGCCATTTTCGTCAAACGTGAAGCCTGCGCTACCCTTATGGCTAATTATGAGGCTGCTCTCGTTGTGGAGAAAGACATGCTTTCGATAGGGGCTATCGATCACGAAGGGAGAGATGATCACAAGCCTAACACAAAAAGAGGTCAGTCCTCCACTCCTAAGACCACCGATAGGGATAAAGATGCGTTTGATTTTAAAAGCATGGCAAAAAATCTCAAGCACTTAACGAATGAAGTCACTGACCTAAGGAGAAAGGGCACAAAATCCACAACTAGCACTAAACCACCCAAACCCTTTTTCAGAAAAAGTAATCCCAACACTAACAGACCTCCGTCTAACCCGAACACTGCTCTCAATGTGGAAGAAATAGGGAAAGATAACTTCTGTTCTTTCCACCAAGCTGCCCACTCTGAAAAAACGTGCCCTCAATGGATTGGCAGCATGACAGCGGTATTTAACCAGCTTTTAGATGACCAAACCCCAGGGGATGTGACGGAGGATGATATTTCAGATCACGATGAGGATCTACCCTCGAACAAAGAACCAGGATCCTCTGTACTTGCTTTTGACATAATCTGAGGTGGGGACAACCTCACCTCCATCGATATCAACATGGCAGACAATCCCAAAGACCGGCCCGTGCGGAATTATAGTCTAAGGAGCAAAGGACCTGTTCCCGAGAAATCCTATGAGGACAAGAAAAGGGCTTTCCTAAGGAAAATTCTACCCCCAGGAAATGGAAAACAATCTGCCCCGGAGAAGCCCACTAACAACATTACCCGAGCAAGTCAAAAGGGTAAGCTCCCGACAGAATCCTCAAAGACCTCTACCGAGCCTAGCCCCCAACCAGAGTCTAGCTATAACATTGTTGAGGATATGAAGAAAACAAGAGCAAACATTTCTCTCTACAAGCTGGCTCGCATTACTAACCAAAAGGAGCTCATTCTAAAGGCTTTCGCAAATACTTCAGCTACGAAAACTGTGAGCAACACGTCCGCGCAAGCCGGTCCAGATGTACAGTCTATAGTAAATGCCATCAATACCAACTCAAGAGGATCCACGCCTCCTTTCCTTTTGTCCTTCGAGATTTTTAACTTCAACGTCCACAACTGCCTAGTCGACTCCGGTGCCTCTACAAACGTCATGCCTTTATCTGTCTGTAAGAAGCTTAACATTCGACCGGAGAAAACCGACGCAAAAATCATAAAACTCGACAGATCACAAGTGCCAGCCGTAGGAGAGTTGAACAATGTCATCATCCGCCTGTCATTAGACTCTAGGGTCCATCAATGCATTGACATTGTGGTTGTCGACATCCCTGAAGCATACGACCTATTGCTTAGCAGGGACTGGTCCAGCAAGTTGCAAGGCTATTTCACCACCGACTGGTCCCACTTGTGGCTTCCTTACAAGGGGCAGAATAATCAAATCAGGGTCGAAAGTGAACCCTATATGAAACACACCATGACTGATTTGGATGCCGTTAATGAACCCATCAGCTTTGCCCAGGAGGAGCTTGGCATGTGTTTTTTGGAAGCCATATTCAGATGTTACCAACCCCCTCAGTCTTCCGTAGGACCCGAGGTCCAATCTGAACTAGCACTTGTGGCGGAGGAGCAAGTCACCCCTGTCTCACCACCAGCAGAAATCCCTCCACAACCTATTACCCCAAAGGAGCTGGAAAGTGACATGTGGACCTTGTATTACGATGGTTCCAAGACCCATGATGGAGCTGGTGCGGGCTGCATTTTGCTTGACCCTCACAAGAATAAATTCTTAATCTCATGCCGGCTAGAGTTCCAGTGCACCAACAACACTGCCGAATATGAGGCTTTAATCCTCGGGCTTAAGAAGGCGCTGGATTTGAAGGTAAAATGCTTACAGGTCATTGGAGATTACGAGATTATCACTCGCCAGGTACGCAACACTATTCACTGTTTATCACCACATTTAAAGGCGTATCAACAAGAGGTATGGCGATTGATTTCTGCTTTTGATGCATTTGGAATTAAATTTGTTCTTAGAATGCACAATGCAACAGCTGATACTCTGGCTAATGCTGCTGCTAGATTTACCCCATTGAGGGACGGTTTTTCTATTGAAGTTATATATAGACCCTCTGTGCCAGACAACATTACTAATCTATGCGTTTTTAACGATGATCAACAGATTTTGGACTTCATGTTAAATGCTGAAATGTTCAAAGACGCGGCGATAGACGAAGAGGAGCATGAGCATGCTTTGCAGAAAGAGCATAATGAAAGCAAAGAGAACATCATGCCCAAGGGGGTGGTGTCATTAGAAAAGCTTTTTGATCTGCAAAGCCAGTTCCGCGGGCCCCCGAACACCAAAGTGCAAAGTTCCATATTGGCACATCGGCAAGTGAACTTGGGATCAGATGAGAACCCAAAGTTCGTTAACCTTGGAAAAGACTGTAGTGATGAGGAGACACGGGCCTTCACCCAATTATTCCGGAAGTATCGGGACGTATTTTCTTGGACGTATGACGATTTACGTACGTATGACACTCGGATCATTCAGCACGTGATACCCGTGAGGGAAGGCGTCAAGCCCTTCCAACAGAAACTCAGAAAAGTGCATCCAGCATTGGAGCCAATGATTTTGAAAGAACTTAAGAAGCTCTTGGATGCACGCATTATTTTCAAAGTTCGTCACTCCACGTGGGTGTCAAATTTGGTACCCGTACGAAAGAAGTCCGGCGAGATCCGCTTGTGCATAGATTTCCGTAATCTGAACCGGGCCTCAAACAAAGACAATTACCCGGTGCCACCCATGGAACAGATATTACAAGCTGTGTCTGGTTCTGAAATGTTCTCCCTATTAGATGGCTTGTCAGGTTATAACCAGGTGCTGGTAGCTGAACCAGATAGATTGAAAACCACCTTCTGGACAAAATGGGGAACCTTTGCTTTCAGGCGCATGCCCTTTGGGTTGATCAATGCGGGGGCAACTTTCCAGCGAGCCATGGATATAGCTTTCTGTGGTTTAATAGGGCAGAGCATGGTGGTCTATTTGGACGACGTCACTGTGTTTTCAAAACGCAGGGGCGATCATTTACGCCACCTCAAGCAAATCTTCGAGAGGTGCAGAAGGTACGGAATATCGCTCAACCCTAAAAAGAGTGTTTTTGCTGTGGCAGAGGGAAAATTACTAGGCCACATTATCACTAAGCAAGGCATTGTGGTTGATCCAGAACGGGCGAAAGCCATTGCTCAGATTCCTCCCCCGAGCAACAAGAAAGCGATGCAATATTTCCTGGGGAAAATCAATTTTGTCCGTAAATTCATCTCGGATTTCGCCCAGATAGTCAGGCCACTACAGGGAATGATTAGAAAGAATGCTATGTTCCAATGGAATCCCCCAGAAAGGGAGGCCTTTGATCAAATCAAAAAGGCTATAGCTGAAACTCCCTCCCTCCAAAGTCCATATTTTGGTAAAGGTTTCATCCCGTACACTTTTGCTTCAGATTCCTCACTTGCGGCTGTCCTCACGCAGAAAGATGGTAACAACGATGAACGGCCCATTTCTTTCATGAGTACTGGTTTACAAGGAACTGAGTTGAATTACCCAGAAATCGAGAAACAAGCCTATGCGGTCTACAAGGCGGTAAAACATTTTAGGCCCTACATCTTGAAAAATCATGTCACGGTTTTTGTGCCACACCCAGCGGTCTGCTCACTTTTCGTGCAACAAGAGCTAGGCGAAAGGCGGGGCAACTGGGTGGCGTGTTTGCAAGAATACGATTTAGATTTTAAACCGGCACATACCGTTAAAGGACAGGGCTTATGCCAAATGGCCGCGGAGGCTGCAAGTGCTCATGAAATTGAAGAGGAATGTTGGGAACAAGAAATCGACATGTATCAGAGCGACCTTGTGCCTCAGCAAAGTAGCCCTTCTTGGTATTCTAACATTTCAAGATATTTGGCCCAAGGCACCATGGACCCTGCTCTTACTGCCCGGCAGAAACGCGCAATAAGACTCAAAGCTGCATCTCACCAACTGATCCGAGGTAATTTGTTCAAGAAACACCACGATGGGGTCCTGTTACGCTGCTTAGAAACTGACGAAGCGCAGAAAATCTTAACTGAGCTGCATGACAGACCAGCTGGAGGTCATTTTGCCGGAGATACTACTGCCCATAAGATAATGCGCGCAGGATACTATTGGCCTACCCTTTTTAGAGATGCGCATGCATATGTTCGGAAATGCATCCAGTGCCAGAAGTTCGCTAACCGAGAAGCACGGCCAGCCGCCCCCTTACTCTCAGTAGCAGTGGAGGAGCCTTTCCAACAGTGGGGTTTGGATGTAATTGGTGAAATCACACCTCACTCTTCTAAAAAACACCGGTATATGCTTACAGCTACTGATTACTTCACCAGGTGGGTCGAAGCAATACCTTTACGCCGAATCAATGATCAGGAGGTAATAGAATTCCTCACGCATTCCATCATCACCAGGTTTGGCGTTCCAACTTCTTTAGTTTTCGATAATGCGACTTATTTCTCATCTTTTAAATTATATGATTTCGCACTGGAAAATGGTATTGTTCTGAAACATTCTGCAAATTACTACCCCCAGGGAAATGGATTAGTTGAGTCCACTAACAAGAATCTTATTCGTATCATTAAGAAGACCCTGCTATCCCACCAGCGCAACTGGCACAATGCCCTTAACAATGCACTTTGGGCTGACCGTATCACTCCCAAGTCCTCTTTAGGCACCTCTCCATTTTTCCTCGTGTATGGAAAAGAGGATGTTCTCCCTCCTCATCTATCTCTCCCTGCCCTCCAGCTGTCCCAAGAATGTCATGGTACCCTGTGCCCTACCTTGCAGACTCGAATCGACACCTTGCTGAAATTAGAGGAAGAAAGGCAAAAGACCCGGGAAAAGTTTGCCATCCATCAGAGCCGAATTAAGAGATGGTTTGATAAAAATTCCACAGGGAACAAAAATTTTGAAGTAGGAGACCTGGTCCTCAAGTGGGATAAAGCCCATGAGGAAAAGGGGAAGCATTCCAAGTTCCAAGCACTTTGGACATGCCCTTTCCAAATTAATGAGAAGATAGGATCCCACACATTTAGATTGCAAACCCTTGATGGACGAGTCGAGGTCCTCCCGGTAAATGGGCATGACCTCAAACACTATTTCACCTAGCTGCCCTTAGAGGGCTATATTACCCTTGTACCATATTTTCTTTTCTCGTACTTGTTAAAAAAAAAAATAATAATAATAATAATAATAATAATAAAATAAAATATAGTAATAAAATTTTTGAGAAAGGATTTGTTAGAGCCACGCAATTGGCACACTGCAACAGGTTCTATGCTGATGGAAAGCCCTTTCCGATAGACTCAAAGGCAGCAAAAGCTTGCTTGTTCTCTGCATCTAAAGGTAGCATATCACCGAGCTCGAGGCATCAAGCGGGAAGCTTACCTCGCCAGTCTGAGAGGGTGTCCGCAAAAGAAAATGCAGTGTAGTGGTAACCAGACCAGAAGGGAAAAGAGGTACTCTATGCTACGACAGGGTATCTGGGAAAAACCAAAGTCCTCATACCAGACCAGGAACAACCTCTCTGCAAGAAAAATAAGTCGGGATCCCTCATCCGCCCAGGCTAAATTTCCATCTCAAATAAGTGCCACGAGCACATCTAAATAAGTGCCTCAAGCACATTCAAAATAAGTGCAATAGCACACTAATAAAGGGTAAAGGATTGAGAAAGGCTTCCTGCGCAGAGAGGTGATGTAACGACTCCGCCGGGGTACTGACCAGGCTCGTTGGCAGCGGAGCAACGTTCACGATTCCTAGGCAGTGACTCAACCGGGACCGAGAGGTTCGCTGGCAACGGAGCAACACGATGAGGACAAAATAATCGTACCAGACCCTGTAGCCACCTGGAGTTCTCCAACCCTTCCAGTCCAGAGACTTGAAGAAATGAATTTGGTTGAACGGAACCCAAACAGGCCAGCAGATTGAGCAACCCAGCAAGGTGCCAAAGGTTAGGAAATGTCAACCGCAAGGTAAAAGAAAACAGTCAGCATAGGCCCCTCCCTCCCCCCGCCAAGACTAACCATCAGCAGAGACTCTGAGTTCGTCCAGTGAATCGCCATTTTTTGTAGCCCTTACAACACCCTCCAAAAAGACCACCATTTCAAATTTTTGGAGCCCCTTGAAACTAAAGAGAAACCAAGTGAGGAACCCTTAAGGCCAAGTCGCCAAGTCACCAAGTCGCAAAGTTAAACTATTGATGAAAACTGCGACCCCGCGACCTTGCGACCCCGCGACCCCAGGTCGCCAGGTCGCCAGGTCGCAAATCTCCAATTTTAATGAAAAGCGCGACCCAACGACCTTGCGACCCCGCGACCCCAGGTCGCCAGGTCGCCAGGTCGCTAGGTCGCAAATATCCAATTTTAATGAAAAGTGCGACCCAGCGACCCCGCATTAAATGCCCGCACGTGCGACCTTCTATATAAAGGAGGTCGCTAGGTTGCATTTTACACATTCAACGATTTGAAAGAAAATGCCTCTGACAGCTCGACTGGCGCGATTTTCCTGGGTATGTTGCCATTTCCTTCTGCTTTTTCCATTATGAGCATTTCTTACCAAACCCATGTTCCCTTAGGCCTTTAAATTGCCCCTTGTCTGAGCTTTTACATTTTTGTTTCAATTTAGGAGTGTTTTGTGACCCTGCTTTCTCCACAAATGTCCAACCTCACCACACTTCTGGTTCAAACTCTCATAGCCTTGTCCCTTGCTCTTAAAACCATTCCTCAACTCTGCCTGGACCCAGCTAGCTTATAAATTCTCAAGAGGAGGGAGAAAAGAAACCTTACGGCCGCGCGCGCGCAAAACCCCCCGGCAAGACTTATCGCGACCTGCGACCCAGTGACCTAGTCGCGAGGTCGCAACGTCGCATTTTCTTCATATTGCTGGAATCTGCGACCCAGCGACCTAGTCGCAAGGTCGCATTTTCCAATTTTTCGAAGAGTTGCAACCCAGCGACCCAGCGACCTGGTCGCGAGGTCGCAAGGTCGCATTTTTCTCTGTATTCGTAATTTGCGACCCCGCGACCCTGCGACCTAGTCGCAAGGTCGCAAAGTCGCGCCTAGACCTCTTCTTGCAATCCGCGACCCTGCGACCCAGTAAACCAGTAACCCAGTTTTACATGTGTATCAGCTAAATTTCATCACTAAACTGTAACTGGTTTTATATCATCATGTCGTTCTTATCTTGGGATTCCTTTATGAATTTGACAGGTGAACTTCAAGAAGACATAGAGTGCATACCTGTTTTATCAGATTCTAGTGACATGGCACCCCCGCTGTCCCGGAAGAAGGACAAGCAAGTGGTGGAAGAAGTTGACGAGTTGGATGTGGTATCCCCACCCCAAATATACAGGGATACACTATGTACATTTGCAAAAGAAGACAGCATGCGATGGTACCAAGTGTATCATGAGTTCGCCACACCGGAAGAGGAATTCCCAGAAGATCTCCCAGACAGGGAAATATACTTGGCAGTCAAAAGGTCCAAGCTACATCTGGAAGGGGCGCATCCAGCCATATTTCCATGCCCAGAGGTTATAGACTGGATCATACAAAAGACGGATCCCAAGAAGTTTGTGATCCGAGACAGCGAAGGCAGGGCTTTCGCTACGCTCGTAGGCTCGGATGCCCACCTTTATTACTCGTTGCCTCGCCCATATGAGTACTTCACACCCGAATGGGCTATTGCTCACGCTGTTCCAGTAGTTGATACTATTAGACAATGGTGGGAGGAGCCCGAGAAATTTAAAGTCAAGAAAGACCAAGAATATCCGGTGGCTAGCTTGAGAAAGGTTTATAAATTAGTTGCCGCCATGCTTTGCAGGCTTTACGGGCGCCCTGATTGCTCCACTTTCAGCGGTATTTGGGCTACTATCATGGAGTATGTGACAACACATGGCACCCATTTCAACTAGGCCGGCATATTGATGACTTCGATGCAGACAAACTTGTTCGCGACATTGGCCCCAGAAGAGGGAATGCCTTCCGAATTTTACATGGCCTCTTACCTACTGGATGCTGTCTGCACAAGATTACACTTTGAGGGATGGGAACACAACTGGGATTCCGAGCAGTCTCGTGCAATTCATCTGCAAATCAGGGTGTTTTGGGAGTCCAAGTACAAACAGGATATAGAGCAGATCTCACAAGTATTTATCCCCTCTCTATATAGAAACTTATTTGGCCAGGATGCCCCCTACATGTCTTGGCAGGCCAAAGAGACTCTAGTCAAAGTGGCACATTGATTCCCTTTCCTCGGATATACCTTCATCCGAGTCTTTGGATCTTACAGGGCACCACATGCTATGCCTCGCTTTGTTACAGACAAAATGCTCATTCAGGAGGTATGCTTCCAAATGTCTCAAGGCTTCTCCAGCGTCCTGTCTAAAGGAAAAAAGAAGCCGTGGCCCACGCTACCCCTCACCATTGGCGCGTGCACAGTTAAAGACTTCAAGGAAGTAGCAGCGGAGGGAGAAGCGATGAAAAGCTATCAGCTTGGGGCGCTAGAAAACTGAACATATGAGCCGGAGAGAATAGTTCCTGAACACTGCTTGAAAGCTAAATTCAAGTGGACTTATCAGCATATTGAGCGCCCGGCAGAAGATGAAAGAAAGAACTGGTATAACGCTGAGAGACAATTTTCTCTGGGAGTAGACTTGGGCCAAGAAGATCCAGATGATCAGAGCTTGGAAGACAGAAGACGTCTCTTGGGAGGTGCCTCTTCCTCTTTACCCATGAAGTCTCGGACTAGCACAGGGCTTACTACATCTATCCAACAGAAAGAAGCAGAAGAAAAAGCCCAGCAAGAAAGGAAAAAGAAGATAAAGGAGGATGAGGAAGAATGCCAGAAGAGTGCGATGGGAACGCAGAAGAAGAAGCAGGCCAAGGAGGCCAGGAAAGAAAAAGAGGAAAAGGAGGCACATGCAGCAGCAGAACGGGCACTCAAGGTAGAGCTGGACAATGCAGAAGCTTAGTGCCAAAAGAAGGTCGAACAGGCTGCAGAAGCTGAGGGCCAAAAGAAGGCTGAACAGGCTGCTGTAGCTGAGTGGAAGAGGAAGGCCGAAATAGAAGCAGCAACAGAAACTGAATGTCGGCGAAAGGAAGAAGAGGAAAAGAACAGAGAAGAAAAGGAGGATGACATGCTATAAGACATCGAGGTAACTCCCCTCGAGATATCTCTGGGCAGTACCAAGCTCTCTGATGTTAGATCCCCCCAGGGGCAGGAAGAGGATGTATTTGACCTCACCAGACTCACATTCGATCAATTCTCTTTCAAAATCCGGCAAGAGAAAAGAAGATCTCTGGCGCAAAGTCCCTCTGCCACATCCACAGTTGCAACAGGCAAAGACATAGTCCTCGATACCAGGACTAATCCTGTAATGATAGCATCGGCGGGTACTGCTTTCGCCGCAGCCACGAAAGAGAACGTAACCAGAATGAGTAGAGAAATAGTCTCTCTGCAAAATAGACTGCAAGCAGTTGAGCAGCGCGAGAAAAGAGCAGAGCAGGAGAAAGCAGAGTTGAGAGCAGAAGTTCAACAACTCCGAAACCAGACTCCACCGGTAAATGAAGTCCCACTAGCCATTTTCAACGAATGTGAAGTATTAGAAGCAACCATGAGACAGGTGTATGGAGAAATGTTCACCATCAAACAAACAGTCGCCCCACTGGTAAGAGCACGAGCAGAAACCAAGCAAAAGCACGAGCAGCTCAGGGAGGCCTCACAGGCCTTAGACAGAATGATGGGCTGGACAGTACAATACCCGCAGGCACCTGAAAATTTTCCCAAGAGGGATTGGATTCATACACAGGATGCTAAGGTTCAGCTCCGTATGGCAATACAATCTAAGGACAAACTATCTAAGGACCTGGACAAAGTAATGTCTTCATACAACCACCTGATCAGCGGTATCGACTCGATGCACACTTTTCACCACATTCCGTCACTTGGGGCATTGGACGAAGAGAAAACCTGGGAACAAGCGGATCAGGACATCCAGTCATTTTTTGCAGCCTATCAAGCAAGCCGCTACTGCTCCCGAGCCCTCAGCATCTCAAGAACATCTGAGTCAGTTTATTGCCACTCCAGCTCAGATTTATACCAAGCTTGCCTCGCTTTCAAACCAAATCTCACAGAAAAGGGAAACCTTAGTACCAAATGCTTTGGAATGCATGCATCGGTTGAAGGAGGAGGTTCCTCTGGTTTCCCCCATAGCGGCAGAGTATCGGACATGGCAAGATTTTCTCAAGGAGCAGCAGATTGACGCCCCTGACCTCAACATTGCGCGTCCATCTCCGCAGCCCGGTAGCAGCAAGTCATGAGCAGCAGTTAGAGGTAGGTCGCAGGTCGCACCACCCGGACAAGTCGCAGGTCGCACTGTCTATCCAGGTCGCAGGTCGCACTGCCTATCCAGGTCGCAAGTCGCACATACCAGACAGGTCGCAGGTCGCAACCTCTTCAAGGTCACGAGGCAACTCAATAGGCAGGCAGGTGAAAAGTCAGGAAGCCCAAAGGGCAAGTTTTGTGCTATAAAACTCCCCACGGGGAAAGTATTAGAGGCTTTTTCTTTTTGGAAACTCAAGAGCTACATGGCATTGTATTGAAATATTATACTCTTGTGCATATGAATACAGATTCTTGTTAAAACACCCTATGGTTATGATGTGTTTTGCTGCGCAAACACTGTGTGTATTCCTTGTACAGTTTCAGAACATCCTATGATTAATGAAGTTGCACTCTTCATGTCATCATTTATGCGTCACGGCTATCTGTGTTGTATTAATGATGTTCAATTTATCATCTGCTCTATTAATGAATGTTAATGAACTATTTTGTTAGCATTTCATTTTATCTTTCAGAAGTAAAGGGATATCTCATCATAAAGAACTATTTCTTTCGTGGTCAGACTACCTTATAAGCATTACCCCCAAAGATGTGTTGCTAATGACATCTCCTGAGGTGTACGTGCTTTATTTATAATCTTGCTACGCATAGTGTTTGATTCATGTTTAACGCATCAATCCTGTATTATGTATCATGTGAATAAGTGTATGTCCGCAGGTTCAATCAGTTTCTTTTGAGACCTAAGGGAAGGCGTCTTAGGCGGTAGCCAGACCCACACCCCGGACGGGATCCCTACTCCAAACGGTTCAAGGTCTAATTGGGATTTTCTACCGGGGAGATCCCCTACTGTTGGCCGGACAAATTTTCCCGCCAACAGGCCCGAATGGATCTCAGTGCATGAGTAAGTGTAGCGGAAAGTAAGAATATGACAGTCAGTTGGGATGGTTGGGTCCATTGGGGTAAATGGATCGTGGAAATACATACATGAGAAACGTGACAGGAAAGGTAAAGTAAATGAGCTTAAGGTAACATGTGTCTTAGCTATGTTGGGAACTATTATTCTCAATAGTGTGCATGTTGTGCATGAATAAAGGAATTTCTCTTAACCTAGACTTTATGATATCTAGTGATTGTGTTGTGATCATGATTATGTTGATGTTTATATATGCATATATGTAGGTATGTCGTTGATTGGCAGGGTTGTCATGGATCATGATGGTTTTATGTTGATGTTTATATATGTATACATATATGTATATATGTATATCGTGTCTGACAGGGTCATCATGGGTCATGATTGTTTAATGCTAGTGTTTATATGTACGTATGTATGTCATTGTCTGACAAGATCAAGATTTTTTTATGCTAATGATCATATACATGTATGAATCTATATATCTATGTCATTGTATGACAGGGTTGTCAGGGATCATTCTTATGGAGGAATGATTGCTTATGCATGTGAATGACATGAAGAGGTTCCTGGCTATGAGGAATCAAGTGGAAGAGTAACTCTTACAGGTCAGTATCATGTGGACATGGATTGATATTATATTCTTGTACTATTCCTATGTTTATGTTATGGACAGGTAATGTCGAGGGGTACATCAACGAACTGAAAGTAGTGTGATCTGTGGCATGCTAGGATAAGCAAGGATCATGGAAATACACTAAAATCAAGGTTATTTGTGGGGTCGGTGTGTAGTCTATGGATGTGCAGTGCTACTGTTGTGTATATGTGGTGCATGTTGTATATTCAGTGATTGTACCTGTGGTGATGAATAAAGTTTCATATGTATTATTGTGTACATTTGATGTTGTATGCATGATGTATATATGGTGTTGTGTGTATATTACAGATGCAGTGCTAGGTATATATGGTGTTGTGTACATGTTGGATATGCAGTGTTGTGTACATACAATATTGTGTGTGTGTTGGATATGTAGCATTGTGTGCATATGGTGTTGTGTGCATGTTGGATATATGGTGTTGTGCACGTATGGTGCTATGTACATGATGTAAATGTAGTGCTATGTACATATGGTGTTGTTTGCATGTTGTAAATATGGTGTTATGTACATATAGTGTGGTGTGCATGATTGTACACGTGGTGCTGTGTGCATTTGGTGTTGTGTACATGTTGTACAATTGGTGTTGTGTGTAGGTGGTGTCGTGTACATGTCGTGCATGTGAAATTGTGTGCATGTGGTGTTGTGTACATGTTGTGCATGTGCTCTTATGTACATGTGGTATCATGTACATATTATGCAGGTGGTGTGGTGTACATTTAGCATTGTGTACACGTTGTACAGGTGGTGTCGTGCACATGTGATGTTGTGCACACATTGTGCAGGTAGTGTTGTGTACCGGTGGTACTGTGTACATGTTGTGCATATGGTACTGGTATATATGTGGTATTGTTTGCATGTCTCATGTGTTGTGTTGCGGGCATGTAGTACTATGTATGTGCATGGTGTAGTCGTGGTATCACGACATGTGTATTCATTGTGTTGTACTCTATGTACGTATATGTATATTTATATGTATTGTGTTGTGTTGTACGTCAGGTGTGGGTGTATGTATTGTGTGTGGTGTATGCCTTATGTGGATGTATGTGTTGTTATGTACAATGTTTGTATGTGTACGTGATTAAAGAGAAGAAAAGGCATTGGGTGTTTGTCGGATGTGGAAACTGATCTAGTGTGTGTATAGACAAAACAAGCGTAAAAATAAGGACCGATGAAGGATAAGTATCGATATTTGATTTCAGTTTTATTATGCATATGATTTTTGATTCTAAATTATGATGGTTACATGTGATTTATTATTATGTTTTATGATGATTTCATGTGATCTATGATTTTTTTTATGATGGTTGCGTTTTGAGCTAATCGGATGTGATAAACATACATGATGATTAATCAAACAACTAGTTTGACTTGTTGTGACAAGAAGTAAACAAGATTGCAAGTGTACCTTGATGACAAGCTACCAATGAGGTATGGTTTGAGTTTATTTCAATCCATTTTGATTATAATGGAAATTATTTTCTTGGTACAAGAAGCACAGAAATGTCTGGTTTTGGATGATTGAAACTGACTGCAAGAATTAGCAGTGTCAGAAAAAGGAATTGAAACAGGCAGCAATATGTTGGTAACGCACTTCAAGAGCAAGGCCATTGTAGGACACTGGTACACAATAGTGTCCATTGATTTCCATGAGCATGTTATGACCGATATTATGGTTTTGAGGCAGGTATATGCCTTAGTTGTTTGACCTTCTGATGCGAGGAATCCCTGCCAAGGGATGGACTTCCTGGGATGGGGGTGTCAGTGGAACTTGGAAGTTGAGTGACTGCATGAAATGGGTGACCGGATTTCCTGAGGGACTGTGTAGCATAGAAGGGAAGGTCGAGGATGGTTTTTTTATCATTATAATTTCCAAATGGAATCAAATGCACATTGGGAGTGTGCCTTGGAACAATGAGTCGGTAACTATTCACTGAGAGGACAAGTTGGGCAGGATTGCAGCATTGGGAATTGGATGCAGATTTGACTTTGATAGTGGATTCTGGACTTCCTGGAAAGGAGCTGAATCATGGTATTACTTTGAGGGTGGAGGTGTGAGCCTTTGTATACCCTTGTTGATAATATGGGCATTGTATCCTTGTATTTGTTGGTTGCAAAAATGTGTATATGTATATATTATTGTAAATACTATACTGACCCCATCTCTGACTGAATATCCCTCCTCATGCAACTGGTCATCCAAGATCATGCAAGTGAAAATATCCTTGGAATACTCCACCAAAAGCTGGGAGCTCCAATATGGATCTAACCTCCATAGTGATAGCGTTGATGGTCTCTTATGAAGAGCATCTGTAATATGGTCACCCTCCTCTTTGACATCTCCTATGCCAAAGATGCAAGTTGGAAGGTTGTTATCCTTCCCCTGCTACTTCTGCCATAGCGCAGAATCTGAAATGTGAGTGGGTAATAGTGATGTTGAGAGAATGCCTCTCTCCTCCTTGAGTCCACCCCAAACTCTCAGAGCTGTAGAATGATCTCCCAAGGTCCCCACTCCTTTGAAATCAATAAGTGGTGCCTCATCATGTGAAGCATCTATCCTCTTCTGTTGATCCAGTGGTTTCCCCAGCAAAATGTCTCTGTGCAATGAGACATCATTATCAAGAGATGAATGAATAAATGAATGGACATAACTCTCCATGCTTCCTCTATGCAATCCAATCACCTTCTTAGGTGCATCAACCTCCAAGAATGAATAGGGATGTGTACTCCTCATCTCATGATGTTGGGTCTCCTCCCTACCTCCTCCTTGTGTCTCCATGGTTCCACACCTCCTCAAAAATGGCACATATAGAACATGAGTTGTGCCTTGATCTCCAAACATGAGATCCTGGGGACTTCCTTGCAAAGATGCAAGCATCCCTCTACTTGGAGCAAGAGCTCCTCCTTCCTCTACATGAGGCACTAGATAGTATCTAGATGTGTCACCGTTGTTTCCCTCAATCTCTGCAATATGAATGGGAAATCCTCCATTGATCGAATCCCTTTTTTAAAAAGATATCTCCATGCATCCTTGCTCAAAGGTGTGAGAATAAAGTCTTTCTTCCGGCAAGGTATGGTGCAATTTTTTAGCCTTCCCCATGGTTTTCTGCAATGGTACTATGTTCTCATGTAAGGGTTTTGTTTGAGTTTTCTTGTTTAGCTCCACCATGTGTGTCTCATGAACCCTTATATCAAATATCTCCACTAATGCCTTAGTGAAACTTGAATAAGATGCAATGTTTACATTTTTCAAAGAAAAGGATTCAAAGATCCACCAGGCATAAGCCTTACCTCTCAAATGCAACGCTGCAACTTTGATGGCTTCATCTTGAGGAATGTGATGTTGCTGCAAGAAGGACTCTAACTCCTCCACCCAAGCTTTGGCTGAACATGTAGGTGAACCCTCAAAGATAGATAGAAGAAATCTATCCTGCTGCTCTCTTCGTTTCACCTTCATCTTGCAAAACTCTAAAAAACTGAGATGATCTCGAAATTTCTGAGTTTGAAACTCATACTCTTTCAAGAAATCACTAAGGTTTTCCCTCATAGCAACCTCTTCTTCTCTCTCCATCTCTCTTCCAGTAATCCTGGGCATGTGACTGCGTTGTGTGTTAGGATGTGTAGTTGCTTGCTCACACTCCTCATATGTCAACCTAGAGCTTGCTTTAGATTCAAACTCTCTTGGAGATTCTCCATACATCTCCCTTTGGATCTTTTTGAATTCTTCATGAATAATATGTACAGATTTAGGAAGAAGCTTTGTAAGCTTATCCCCTCTTTATCCTCTAGAAGATGGAGTCTTTTTCCTACTTATTTCTTTGTCTCCTTGATGAGAATAGGAAGTGCAGGGTTCTTCCTCTTATTTCTGCTTATCCTCTTTGGGGAGGTTCTTCATGAATCTAAAATATGATGAGATAAAACCCATCCTCTTCAATCTTCTGATCTTATTAGGCTGAGACTCACAGGCTGAGCCAAGAAAGCAGCTTTGATACCACTGTAATATTCCAAATCTGGAATAGCTAGCAAGGCATGACTAGAAAACGCATTTTCCAGTAATGGCTACTACAGGAATTGAAACCAAGACCTGGATCCCTTAGATCAATGTATCTAAGTCCAAAATCCAAGAGGTGGCCCTAAAGAAATTCTCCTAGGTGGGTTAAACATATCTCCCACGCCTAGTTGTCCTCAGGAAATGCCAGATGAGGGACTGTAGCAAATGTAAGCACATGTAATGGAATAACAATGTTATTTTATAGTTGTGAACACATGAAGATCTATACAGCCAAAAAATGTATAATATAGCAGCAAATGTTTACAATGTTTTGAGGAATCAATCACTGTAGCTAGGCAATGAAAGTGTCAATGAGACATGTACATGACAATAGAGAAACACTGCTATGCAGGAATATCATATTGCTATAATAACGCAGCCCATTGGAGACACTGCAACAAAATACATGATAATATAATGATATGACAATACCAGGCTCAAGGAAGATGGGGGAGCAATCTCTTAACCCCTGAAAACACTAATACAACAATAATACAACAATCCTTGGAAGGATTGGCTACAATACACATGCAAATGGCAAATCTGCAAAAATGTCGAAGTTGTTGGGTAGCAGTTGTAACTCAAACTGAAATAATATGGAGATGGCTGAATAATATGTACAATCTGAAGAAAACCTCCTCCAATGGACCTCCCGAGTGCAAGGCTGATCCTAGCACTGAAAATCTTTCCCTCCAAGATGATGGTGCAAACCCTCACTACAAATATGCACTAAAATAGCGCAGTCTAGAGAAGGGATTGCGCTGCTGATGATAGGAGAAGCTTCGCTTGATGCCAAGATATGAAAATATGCCCTGGAAACCTTACTAATATTCCCAAGGAATAGAATCTCCCTCCTCTGTAATATGAGACAAGGAATGGTGTTGTGGAACCCTCCACTGCAACACCTAGCAACACTATGTTATACTTCAGCAGAAATAACGCAGTGACTGAAGAAGTGGCTTTGGCCTTGAGCCAAGATGTGGAGAAAATGAAGTGCAATCCTTCAAGAGTAAACATGAATCCCTCGTGCTAAACAGCACTACAACTCAGCTGAACAACCAGAGAATGCAAATAGTCTTCAAACCAAAATCAATATGCTCCAAGATGTCTCACTATGGCTGCCTCATCCTCTTTTTATGCAAGTGAATGTCTCTTTACCCTGGACCCCACACATTAGGGTTTCTTCCACAAAGAATCTTTATCCCTCTCAAACTGTGTTGTCTTCCCAAGCAAGCTACACCTCTTATGCAGTGTTGTTGACTTGGTTAAACTTGACCTTGTCCTCATGCATTTGCCCCTTTTCACACTGGAAGGTGCAAAATAATGCTGCTCCATTGATCCCTTTTACACTATGAGGGATTTTATTCCTACTCATGGGCCTTTTACCCATTTTATTCACCTCCTAGATGATATAGGCAAAAATCAATATTCCAATTTGCTGCTTGCAAATTTTTGAATATTACATATTTGTTGGTTGAATTAAATGTGCTTAAGTATATGTTGTTGTTGTTGTAAATACCGTAATGAGTTATTTTATAAAGCTTTATTAAATGGTATGATCGTCATGTTTTAGCGGATGGTCATTGTAAATATTGCAACGAGCTATGTTATAAAGCTCCATAGGCAGTATGTTTTGTTTTCAGCGAATTTCTGGTTATAGATGTGATCGAACACTGAGGATGGTGTTCCCCCAAGGGGGAGCGTTTTGTAACAACCCTGGTAAAAATTCAAGTAAAAATATATAAGACCATAGTTTATGGGACACGTATTCCAAGTTGAATGGTGGGAAAATCATCCTAGTGGGTGTTCATTTCATGTTATTATGGCTAAAGGAAAATGGCAAAGGCAAAGGCTTTAGAAAGGCATGAGGCATTAATTGGAATTTTATTTATGAAAATAATGGAAATTAGGAGAAAAGGAAGGTGAAAGGTCGCAGGTTGCATGTGAGGAGTAAAATGAAGGAAAATAATTCAAAATGAATAAAATATAGGCCTCATTAATAAAAAGGATTTTGAGGATCAGTTGGGAAGATTTTTTTTCAATTTAGTTTTGGAGCTCTCAATATTATCTCTCTCTCTCTCTCTCTCTCATACTCTTGAATACTTAGATTTTATTGGAGCACTCTTTGAGAGTGTGGATACTTGGTGATTTTGAGCAAGAAGGGAAAGGAAGAGCAGGAAAGCGCAAGATGACATCAAGATCAAAATTTACAGCAAGTTCTAAGTGCAGGTACCAAGTTGCACGTGTGATTTCCTCACTAGTTTTGGCATGCATGGTATTGCATGTGGTTTCTTGATTATGATATGTCATTGGCATGGAGGATGGACAAGATTGACAGTGGATTTGCATAGCCTTTCCATTTCTTGGATATCCATGGTGATTATGGGTTTATTTCCATTTATTGTTTTCTATTTGGTTCTCATGATTCCTTTAGTTGTGGGTTGAGTTATTAGTTCATGTAAGCTTTGGTTGGAAAAATTCCCTAGAAGCTCGGCGGACAACTATGGGTTGAGTTAATATTCCTGGAAGCCTTGGTTGGACAAACGCTCTAGAAGCCTTGTAATAGTTTGGGTTGAGCTACTAGTCCTGGAAGACCTGGTTGGAACAAACACTTTGGAGCCCTGAAACAGCTTGGATAGAGATCAATCTATGATGGTTAGTGATGTTTGAACGTGAGGTGGAATCACTGGTTTTGGGTTGAAATGGTTTGGTCCCGTAAGCCCTGGTTTGATGATGATTGATGTCTTTAATAAAGTCCCACATTCATGCTTGGAATATTGCACTGGGGTGATTGGCTGAAGTGAGACTTGGATTAGCCAATCTATGGTCGGGTGGAACGTGGAAGTCCCATCGCTGGTTGGTTTTTACACTCATTAATGAGAATCTCATTCATTTGGTATTCGGTATGAAAATGTATTGTTATTATGTGGATTTAATTGGTGCTATATCCATGGTATTTTTTTTGCTATTATGTTCGTTATAAGCTTGTATTTTATCAGTGATGATGTATGGCTCTATCTATGTTTTTTCCTGTAAATGAATTCATAATGTATCTATTGTCAAATAGATTGTATTATAGCTAATGTTGTAAGGGAGAAATGCTTCTTAGTGATTCTCAGATAAATATTAGACCCCCATGTTCAATTCTCTTATTTATGCCTGTAGGTGCAATGTTTGTGACATGTTTGACAAAATGTATGTCATGGTTGCGTGGGGTCGGATGAGTTCCTGATGATGTGATTGATTCCATGTATTTTTTTTAATGTTATTTATCATCTCCTGAAGTTAGAAGAAGTTCTTGGCGGTGACATGGGCTTAGGGGCTAAAAATGTGGCACAAATCTCGGAGTAGCAGGCACAGAATTGACTGTTTGGGGCCCTGGCCACTACCTTGCCAAGGCTATCCCATGGCTAAGGGTATATAGCCACTATTTCCTTTATGTGTCCGCGTCTAAGGCTCAATAGGGTCAAAATTCAGTCCCTCTTGAAATTTCAGGGGTTTGCGAGAGTGGTTTACCTCTTGGAGGCGTTGTTGATGTTGTGTAAGGTGTGTTTGTCGTGTTGTATCTGTTCCACTTCCTTAAGGCCATCTAGAAGATTGAATCTCATATTAGTAGCCGCTCGACACATTTTTACCCCAGTTTAATAGTTACTCGAGTAGATGTGGGAAGACGGTGTTACATAAATGGGTCGGTTAATCGTGCATGGTATTAACTTGATGACTATGTTATATATTGTTGATGATTATGTTATATGAATAACTTGTTGTTGTTATATGTTAGTTAACTTTATGATTAGTGTTGTTGCCTTTAAGATCTTGATGTATCATACTAATTTGTATTGACCTAAGAAAATGGTTAGGGTTATGACATTTAGATATGAGTTAATATGGTGTGATATTATGTCGTATTAATCTAGACTAACTCTGCCTATGTGATTGTTATGCATGAATGACAATTGCTTATGATTTTATGATGTGAACATGTTAGATAGTTACTATTATGGATATCATGACCTTACTTGTGATTGAGTTGATATATTTCGAAGTTATATCGTGCTAATTAGATTGATTGTGCAGAAGATAGCCTCCCTTGAGATACATTAAGGTATGAGTTTGTTTATATCGTCTACTTGGTGTTTGAGTGTTTGATTATGGCATCTAGTTGTTTTATTAAACATGGTATGATTACAAGTTGTTTAAATGTTTTATTAGTTTCATGATATGGGTATGTGGCAGTAAGATTGGATGAAGGAATTATCTTGTTCTATGATGGTTGTACTAACACACTATGTGTTGAGATAGCTTATGTGTACTTGAGTATAAGTAGGTGATAGTTGTAGCAGTATGTATTATTGTGAGTGGATTGCTTACATATAACTAATAGTTGGGTGATGTGCCAATTAGAGGAATTTTGAGGTCTAAAATGGGCCTCCTAAGGAAATTATAAAATAATAGTGAAAATAATAAAATAATATTTGATTACATCATCAAATTTTAGAGGGAAAAAAGAAAAAACTACTTTTTAAACTCGTATTTTCAACTTATCTCCCAAATTTTTTACTCAAATTTCAAGCGAGAGTACTCGTTGGATGTAAAATTTAATTCCTAATCCAAGGAGTAACCATGTTGCATACTTTCGATGGATCATGCTACAGAAAAAATGAGAAATACATGAAAAACATGATTGCAATCACGTTTTTTCATGTATTTCTCATTTTCGTGTAGCCTGTCCATCAAAAGTATGCAACATGGGTACTCCTTGGATGAGGAATTAAATTTATCATCCAACGAGTACTCCCGTTAGAAATTTGAGTAAAAACTTTGTGAGATAAGTTGAAAATATGAGTTGAAAAAGTAGTTTTATTATTTTATTATTTTTTTAACTTTTTTACCCTTTTACTTAAAAAGTGGTGAATCATCCCCCATGGTTGAAATCATCATATTGAATCATATTGGTGCTTATAAAGTTTATTTTGGTTGTACATTTTTCTTAGGAGGCCCATTTTAGACCTCAAAATTCCCCTAATTTATAGCACATAATAAAGACTCAATTGTAGCAAGGTAAATGGTAAAAGAAAGGAATTAGGTAAGAATTCCTTTGGTTATGTTTGGAAACCCTGATTCCAGATGAATGAGTGAATTGAATACATGAAGTCTTCTTAAATCTAATATTTTTGACATTATGTGGATGCGTATTATATTCATGAACATGTATTTGACAGGTATAACAACTAGTTTCTAGTGATGGTTGGATTCGTCAAGGGAATTGAAGTCTATTGAGAGAGAGCATGGAAGTGTTCAGTTACAAGGCAACATGCTTGGCACAACAAGGAAATATAACTCGTATGTTGTTATATTTATTTATGCGATCATAGTTATGTTTTTATGGCAATATGATGTAGGGGATTGCATGGAAAAAGAGACTGCCATGAAATATTGAAGAAGGCTTAGGTTGAGCTTGCCTTTGGAAGCACTGGGAACCATGGAGATTGATTCATAGTGTTTATTGCTAGTCTTGTGATTTTGGTCTTCTATGATTTTTTTGCGCTTGTTTTTTATTTATTTTTTAATGCTTGGTACAAAGCCTTGCCACTTTGTTTGCGGTGTCATATTACTATTGGTTTTCTGGGTTTTCTTCTTGTGTGTTTCTTGTTCTTGACAATTTTTTGAGAGTCTTGGGAATTGGTTGGGAAAGAGGAAAGTTAATGGATCTCGGGAAGAGTTGAATGAAATCCAACGCGTGATGAAAGACTTGGATGAAGCCCCAACGCATGTATAAGGGTAGCTAAAGTTAAGAATATGACCTTCAGTTTGATCGGTCGGGTCCATTGAGGTAAATGGACAGTGGAATAATAGTCGTGAAAAAGGTAACAAGAAAGGTAAAGCGAATGGATTTGAGGTGTTAGATGTCTTAAATATGTTGAGAACTGTTGTTCTCAATGTTGTTCATGATGTGCATGAATAAAGGAAGTTCTCTTAACCTAGACCTTATGATATCTACAAATTGTGTTCTGATCATGATTATGTTGATGTTTATATATGTATACATGTATGTATGTATGTGTGTCATGTCTAACAGGGCCTTCACAGATCATGATTCTTTAATACTAGTGTCTATATGTATATATGTGTGTATGTATGACATTTTTTGAGACAATCATAATTTTTTTATGATGATTATATATATGTATTTATGTATCTATGTATCTATGTCACTGTATGACAGGGTTTTCAAGGATCACTCTTGTGGATGAATGATTTCTTATGCAGGTGAATGGAATGAAGAGGTTCTTGGTCTTATGAAGAATCAAGTGGGAAGAGTAACCCCAACAGATCTATGAGGTCAATATCATGTGGACATGAATTGATATTATGTGCATGTACTATGATTTTGTTTATGTTATGGACAGGTAATGTTGAGAGGTACATCAGTGAAGTGAAGGTAGTGTGATCTGCGGCATGCTAGGATACGCATGGATAGTGGTAATACACTAGAATAAATGTTGATTGTGGGGTCAGTGTGTGGTCTATGGATTTGAAACTATTGTTGTGTCTATGTTGTTCATGTTGTATATTCACTGATTGTACCTATGGTGATATGTACATGTAACATATGTAGTATTATGTACCTATGATGTTGTATGCATGTTGTATATATGGTGTTTTTTGTATATTTCATATGCAGTGCTAGGTATAGATGGTACTATGTACGAGTTGGATATGCGGTGTTGTGTATCATACTCTACACATGTTGGATATGCGGTGTTGTGTATCGTACTGCACACATGTTGGATATGCGGTGTTGTGTGCATATGGTGTTGTGCGCATGTTGGATATGCAGTGTTGTGTACGTATGGTGTTATGTATATGTTGTATATGCAGTTCTATGTACATATGGTGTTGTGTGCATGTTGTACATATGGTGATATGTACATATGATGTGCTATGCATGATAGTACATGTAGTGTTGTGTGCATGTCGTGTTGTGTACATGTTGTACATGTGGTGCCATGTGTTGGTGGTTTTGTGTACATGTGGGTGTACATGTCGTGCATTTGGTGTTGTGTACATGTGGTATTGTGTACACATTGTACAGGTGGTGTGGTGTACATTTAGTGTTGTTTAGACATTGTGTAGGTGTTGTTGTGTATATGTGATGTTGTGCAGGTACTGTTGTGTACATGTTGTGCATATGGTATTGGTATACATGTGGTATTGTGTGCATGTCGTACATGTTGTCTTGTGGGCATGCGGTACTATGTATGTGCATGGTGTAGTCGTGGTATCGTGACATGTGTATTCGTTGTGTTGTACTATGTATATGTATATGTATATGTATTGTGTTTTGTTGTATTTCGGGTGTAGGTGTATGTGTTGTATGACGATGTGGGTGTATGTATTGTGTGGTATTGTACGTCATGTGTGGATGTATGTGTTGTGATGTACACTTTGAGTATGTGATTAAGGAGAAGGCATTGGGTGCTTGTTGAGTGTGGCAACCGATCCGGTGTGTGTACAAAATAACAAAGGCATAAGTAAGGACCGATGAAGGATAAGTATCAGTATTTTATTTCAGTTTTATTATTCATACAATCTATGATTATGAATTATGATGGTTACATGTGATTTATGATTATGGTTTATGGTGGTTTCATGTGAATCATGATTTTAATTTATGATGGTTGTGTTTTGAGATAAACAACTGTGATATGTTTATACATGATGATTTGATCGAAAATTTAGTTTGACTTGTGTGACGGGAAGTAAACAAAACTACAAGTGTACCTTATTGATGAGCTACCAATGAGGTATTATTTGAATTTATTTCAATTTATTTTGAATATAATGGAAATTATGTGCTTAGTACAAGAAATCATGTAGTACCTAGTTTGGGATGGTTGAAATTGATGACCAGAATTAGCAAAAGTGGCAAAGGAATTGGAACATTCAGCAGTATTCTAGTAAAGCACTTCAGGAGCAGGGCCATTGTGGGACATTGGTACCCAATAGTTTCCATTGATTTCCATGAGCATGCTATGACTGGTATGATGGTTTTGAGGCAGGGATATGCCTCGGTTTTTGTATCTTTAGATGTGAGGAAGTCTTGCCAAGGGATGTAATGTGCGGGATGGGGGTCCCAGAGGAACTTGGAAGGTGTTCGAATGCACAGAAGGGGGTGACCGAATTTCCCAAGGGACTATATAGTAGTGAAGGGAAGGTCAGGGATGGATTTGTTTTGGTCATTAGCATTTCCAGATGTAATCAAATGCACATTGGGAGTGTTCCCTAGAACAATGAGTCGGTAATTTTTCATTGAGGGTGCAATAGTGCGAGATTGTAGTGTTGGACATTGGATGGAGCTTTGGATCTAATAGTGGATTTTGGAATTCCTGGGATGGAAGTGGATCTTGGTACTACTTTTGAGGGTGGAGGTGTTAGCCTCTAGATTCCCTTGTTGCTGATACGAAAATCGTATCCTTTTATTTTTTTTTATCCAATGTGCATGTGAATATATGTGTATATTATTTTAAATATTATATTGAGCTGGATTTATAAAGCTCCATATATAGTATGATTATTTGTTGGTTGAAGAAAATGTGGTTGTTATTGTAACTATCGTAATGAGTTGTGTTATAAAGCTCCAGTAAATGGTATGTTTGTCATATTTTCAGCATTGGTCATTGTAAATACTGCAGCGAGTTGTTTTATAAAGATCCATAGGCAGTATGTTTTGTTTTTAGAATTTTGTCGGTTTGTAGGTGCCATTGAACAGCGAGGATGGTGTTCCCCCAAGGGGGAGGGTTTTGTAACAGCCCCGGTTAAAAACTCCATGTAAAAAAATATAATACCAAGGTCATTGGACACATATTCCAAGTTGAATGGTGGGAAAAACATCTTAGCAGGTCTTCATTTCGGTTATTATGGCTAAAGGAAATTGGAAAAGGAAATGGAAAAGGCTTTGGAAAGGCATGAGGCATTGATTGGAATAGTATTTATGAAAATAATGAAGAATATGAGAAAAGGAAGGTGAATGGTCACAAGTTACATGTGAGGAGGAAAATGAAAGAAAATAATGGAAGTTGAAGAAAATAGAAGCCGCATTGATAAAAAATCTTCTAAGGATTAGTTGGAAAAATTTTGCTCACACTTATGGCTCTCATTTTATTCTCTCTCTCTCTCATACTCTTGGATACTTAGAGTTTTTTGTAGCACTCTTGGAAGAATGTGGCATACTTTGAATTTAAACAAGAAGGCAAAGGAAAGGTAGGAAATCGCAAGAGGACATCGGGATCAGCAGCTGCAGCTGGATTGCTTTGCAAGTATCGAGTTGCATGTATGGTTTACTTGCTAGTTTTATCATGCATGTGGTTTCTTGGTTATGTTTTTTCATTGGCATGGAGTTTTTCCTAGATTGGAAATGTAATATCCTAGCCTTGCCATTTCCTGGATAGCCATGGTTTTGTGGGTTCAGTTTCATTGTTTTTTTCCTGGTTGGTTCTCATGTTCCTTTAGTTGTGGTTTGAGTTATTAGTTCCTGGAAGCCTTGGTTGGAAAAACACTCTGGAAGCCCGACAGGAAGCTGTGGGTTGAGTTACTAGTCCTGGGATATTTGGTTGGACAAATACTCTGGAAGCCCTTGGTGGGTTGAGTTAAGAGTCCTGGAAGCCTTGGTTGGAACAAACACTTGGGAGCCCTAGAACACCTTGGGTAGAGACCAATCCTTGATGGTTTTTATGTCCAACCATGAGGTGGAATCACTAGTTGAGGGTTGAGGTGGTTTGGCCTCTGGAAGCCCTGGTTTGGTTTTGATGGATTTGGTTTATGAGATCCCACATTCATGCTTGGAATATGGCACGAGGGTGATTATTTGAAGAGAGATTTGGCTCAGACATGTCTATGGTCGGGTGGAACGTGGAATTCCCAAACTTGATTTCATTTTACTTATGGAAATAAGAGCTCTTTTCCATTGTATCGATGGGTAAATATGCTTTTTATTCTATGGTTTATATTTTTTTTATGTGCTTGTCATTTCCGTTGCTTATATGTTGGTTATTACTGATTTTTATGATGGTGATGAAGAATGGCTCTCATCATGTTTTGATGTTTAATTGAATGAATAATGTATCTATGCCTAAATAGACTATAACATAGTTAATGTGATGCACCAACAATGGTTCTTAGTGATTCCCAAGTAAGTATGAGACCCCTATGCTCATACCTGTTTTTTACACTTGTATATTACATATTTGTGACATGTTTGATGAAATTCCTGTCATGGCTAGTACGGGTCCAATCAAGTCCTTGTTCGAATAATTTCTTTAGCGTCATTGTTTTTTTGTGTTATTTCATTCCTGAACTTTTCATTGAGTTATAGGCAGTGGCCTCAGCTCTGGGCCTGAAAAAGTGTCTTAAGTCCCGCTGATGCAGGCACGGGTCTGGGTAATTTACTCCCTAAATGCAGGCATGCGGGATTTTGTGTGCATCCAGAGCTTAAGTGGGTTAAAAACTCAGTGGGACCCAGGGGATAGCTACCTGAGTGGTTGGGATGGTTCCTGGGAATCTTTTTGCTAATGTGGAAGGTTTGTATGATGTGTTTCTATCGGTCCACTTCCTTAAGGTCACCTAGGAGGTTGAATCTTATCATAGTAGCCTATCGTGGCATGTGTACCCCGCTTGGACAATTACTTGGGCAGATGTGGGACAGGGGTGTTACAGAGTGGTATCAGAGCATGGTTCACCCCTTGGACTGGATGGGCAGTGTGTGTTTTCCATGCATTCATGTTGGTTTCATGTGTTAATAATCCTTGTGGTCTATATGCTTTTTGAATATGCATGGTGTCGGTCATGTTTGTATTGATGTCACCATGTGAAAGAGGAAGTTGTTGTTGGGAAGTGTGTCGTCATGAGTGTATGATTGGTTATGCATTGTTATGTGTTTGTCATGCATACATGTTGTTAGGGTCCTATAATAATAGGGATCATAATTTTGAATTGGCTATGTTAAGTTTTGTAATATTGTACATACCTTTGCATTTCTGCAAATGTTTTCCATATTAAAAAATGAAAAGAGGGTATGTCCTAAAAGAATAATCAAAGGACCAAAAGAAAGAAAAATAAAAAAAGATATAAAATATGAACCCCATAAAAAGAAGCAAAAATAGGTTCTGAAAGTGTTGCACATTCAAATGCCACTACTCTTAGTTTACTTTACTTTTGCAAATAAATCGTGTGCAGCTTGTTCAAAATGCCACAAATTAATGATGATCATACAATCTAATCTTGATCATTCATACATTTAAATTTTATGTCATGATAGTTAGTGAATAAATATCTGACCAAACCATTTAATCTTGGCAGATTAGTAGTTAGGTAGAGAATAAAAATGAGCTCATAAGTTTAATTTGAGCCATTGGAAGATATAAGGTTAGAAATAAGTTATTCTGCTTATCAAAATAAAATAAAAGGGTCGACAAGCTCAAATGCACCCAATAAAGGAAAGAAAAAATGTTAGCATGAATAAAAGGGTAGGTAGAATACTTTCCAAAAAGTTCTATAAGCATCATTATGCTTATCCATTATCAAAAATATCTTTCTATGGCTTTCCCCTTTGAAAATCCCTTCCCCTTGCTAAAAACCATTTTCCCCTTTAAAAAAAATCCCCTTTCCCCATTAAATAAAACTTTATGTTTTCATAAAACACAAAACCCACTTTTTCAAAGTTAAAAGTGCGAAATTATAATCGAGCCCCACTTCATTTAACCCAACCCCCCCTCTCGTTATCATTTGAAACCTCCGCTTAAATAATTGAATTGAACTCCATTTTTCATTTAACCCTCCGCCTATCTATTACCCTACCCCACCTCATTTGGAAGTTCCTAACCTCACCAGTCATCCAATCACCGCTGATCACAACGGATGGCCTACAACCTTTCTCACAACCCTCGACGTCCGATGTTTAAACCAAGGGGGAGGGGTGAAAAATAGGTTGTTTTCTCTGCCTGCCCCCCTACCATGCAGCGCCTCGACATTTTATCGCACCCCCTCCTACCAAACCACCAAACCACTTCCAAACTATGCAATAAACCACCAAGTTTTAAAATTATAAAACCCGTTGTCTTATTCATTTCCCTATTTTTCAAACTTGCGAAAAATACTGAAAGCCTAATCGCCTTCCTGCAAACCTTTGTTTTCATTATAGTTGTTTTATTTTGTTGTGCAGGTGATTAACAGAACCAGGAGATGGAGAAGCAACTTGATACTAGTTCCATCCTACTTACTCCAGACCCACAGGATATGAATTCAAAAAGTTCTAAAGAAGAATACTTTTAATCAGCAGAAACTACATCAGACTGTAAATTCAAGATTATGTACAGAAGTAATGCATCAAGCTAAACCCAATACTAGGGCAGGGAGAGACAATTGAAACAGAGAAAGTGATTGTTATCAAGAATGATACACCTACACCACATACAGAATAAACACCTCTGCCATCATCTTCCAAGGCAGAAATCATTTGAAAAGTAAAATGAAAACTTCTTTTACCTCCAACATGAGATAAATCACATTGTTGTAAATAAGCCTACATTTCCAAAATATTCAGAGCTAGATGAGATTTACCGCATGATGATGAAAGTCAAAATCCAAAAAAAAAAAAAAATGGGAGAAGTAGTGTGATTTACTATAAAGGGTGAAAGAAAAGACAGATCAAAGAACATACAGATAACAGCAAGCAAAGAATCAGGGCCAGATATCAGTTAGTTAGAAGGTGCCACTATCTTTTTGCATAAAGATATTTTATTTTCCTAGAATAAATCCTAGTCAGTTGACAGGATATTTTTTGTAAAATTGCGTATGATAATTTGAAGTATCAAGGGTCGGTCAAGTGTGGATTTCTCAATATTTTAGTAGTTGTCTCATCTCTTGACAGAGAGTTATTGTACCAATTTATAGTCAATAGACTGAACAAGTTATAAAGAAACTTCTTTACAAGATTCATGTGTTGAGATATCTCAGTGAAGTACAAAATTTCAATTGTTCATGTTATTTCTCTAAGTATTCCATAAAATTTTATGTGTTCTAAATTTGAATGTTACAACAGGAATATTACTACAGCTTAAATATTACACTCTGATTTTAACTGTTATACATTTCTATGTTTTCTTCTTATATCCAGTTTAGAGAATTCTTCATTCCCCTCTAATCCCGATTGACGTCTTCATCCTTATACATTATCTGGTTTAAGGAATTCTTAATTTCTCCTTAATCCTGATTGAAAAATAACTTCATTATTCAGCCTTGAGATCTGATATTGCTCACCTATCTTGACCTGTAACACTTTCCTTATAATTTGATTCATTTCTGTTTCAAAGCACATTAACTCCATAGCCCAATGGAAAGTTGATAAGCACATATTCATCTAAATCATTAACTACACCAACCAACCAAAACCAATCAAAAACCAACCCAACCAAACATACATAACTAGCCTAAATTCAATTAAAGAAACAAAGTTAAATCATATAGAGAAAGCCCTCTCTGAGTTTAGGAAGGCTAGATCCTAAGCTCCAAAAGTGGTTTATAGTTACCTCTGATATCTATTTTTAATGCAAGAAAAACCTTTGGAAATTTCGTACTGATAACACATGTCAATTGCATATGTGTTCTTAATGTTTGTGGATTGTGTGCTTGTTGTGTATGCATGGTGGTGGTCGTTATTACAATTGTGTCGCCATGTGGAACTTGACGGTGCTTTTTGTTGGGTGTGATCGTCATGAGTGCATGTCAATTATGAATTTGTTATGCATGTCTGTGTCTATATGTAGTTATGCATGCATTGTCATGGTTATGGTTGTTGTCCATGAGGTCATTATATGCAATTAGGTCATCATGATGTTTTTTTAGTATGTTATGATGCTAATGTGTTGGATGAGATAGAGCAAGAGATGCAGATCATCAAAGTGAAATTAGGGTAAGAGGATATCGCCATACAAGTATTGTATGTTTGGCATGTAGGTATGTTGGTTAATGGTTGTTATAAGAATTAGGGTTATATACATGTTTGTCATCTTATTATTGTTGCGGTTACATTTATGAAAAATTATGTTTGATCAGTTTAGTTATATGCATTATGTTCATGTGTATGTCTTTCATTTTATTGATGTTATGGTCACATACATGATAGATGTTAGTAAAATAGTGTGATCGTATGTAAATGGATTGGTTAGTCATGCATGGTATTAACTTGATGACTATGTTATATGTTGTTGTTGATTATGTTATATCATTAACTTGTTGTTGTTATATGTTAGTTAACTTTATCATAAGTGTTATTTCCTTTAAGATCTTGATATATCATACTAATTTGTATTGACCTATGCAAATGGTTAGGGTTATGAAATTTAGATATGAGTTAATATGTTGTGATGTTGTGTCCTATTAATCTAGACTAACTCTGCATATGTGATTGTTATGCATGAATGGAAAATACTTATAAGTTTATGTGAACATGTTAGTTAGTTACTATTATGGATATCATGACCTTACTTATGATTGAGTTGATATGTTATGAAGTTATGTCGTGTCAATTAGATTGATTGTGTAGACAATATAGCCTCCCCTAAGATACATTAAGGTATGAGTTTTCTCATGTCATCTATTTGGTGTTTGAGTGTTTTATTATGTCATCTAGTTTATTTATCTAACAAGGCATTTGCAATTTGTTTGAATTTTTTATTATTTTCATGATATGGGTATGTGTCTGTAATATTGGATGAAGGAATGATCTTGTTCTATGACGGTTGTACTAACACACTATGTGTTGAGATAGTTGATTGTACTTAAGTATAAGTAGGTGATAGTTGTTGTAGTATGTATTATGACGGATGATTGTGAGTGGATCGCTTACATATAACTAACAACTAGGTGATGTGATAGCACATAATAAAGACTCAATCGCATCAAGGTAAATGGTAAAAGAAAGGAATTGGGTAAGAATTCCTTTGTCTATATTTGGAAACCCTAATTCCAAATGAATGAGTGATTTGCATAAAGGAAGTCTTCTTAAACATAATCTTGTTGACATTATGTGGATGTGTATTATATTCCTGAACATGTGTTTGACAGGCATAACAACTAGATTCTATTTATGGCTAGATTCATCAAGGGAATTTGGAGTCCCTTGAGAGATAGCATGGAAGTTTTCAGTTACAAGGCATCGTGCTTGCCACAACAAGGTAAGATAACTCGTATGTTTTTATATTTATTTATGCACTGACGGTTATGTGTTTATGGTAGTATGATGCATGGGATTGCATGGAAAAATAGACTGCCATGAAAGCTTGAAGAAGGCTCAAGTTGATCCTTCCTTTGGAAGCACTAGGAACCATGGGGATTGATTCATGGTTTTTGTTTCCAGGCTTGTGCTTTTGGTCTTTTATGATTTGTTTGCACTTGATTTGCAGTTTTTTTTATGATCAGTTTAAGACCTTGCCAATTTGTTTGTGGTGTCGTATTACTATTGGTTTTCTTCTTGTTTGTTTCTTGTTCCTTAATTTTGTTTTAGAGTCTTTGGAATTGGTTGGGAAAGAGGAAATTTAATGGAGCTCAAGAAGAGTTGAATGAAACCTAACATGTAATGAAAGATTTGGATGAAGCCTTGGTGCATGTATAACGGAAGTTGAAGGTAATAATATGACATCCAGTTGGATTGGTTAGGTCCATTGAGGTAAATGGACAGTGGAAAAATAGTTGCGAGAAAGGTAACACGAAAGGTAAAGTGAATGGATCTTAGGTGTTGGATGCCTTAGCTATGTTGGGAATTTTTTTCTCAATGTTGTGTGTGATGTGAACAAATAAAGGAAGTTCTCTTAACCTAAACCTTATGATATCTAGAAATTGTGTTGTGATGATGATTATGTTGATGTTTATATTTGTATACATGTATATATGTATGTATGTCGTTTCTGATAGGGTCGTCATAAATCATTATTGTTTAATTTTAATGTTTATATGTATATATGTGTGTATGTATGTCATTTTCTGATAGGATCATGATTTTTTTATGATTATTATATATATGTATGTATGTATGTATGTATTTCATTGTATGACAGGGTTTTCAAGGATCATTCTTGTGGAGGAATGATTTCTTATACATATGAATGGCATGAAGAGGTTCTTGGTCTAATGAGGAATCAAGTGGGAAGAGTAACCATAAAAATATATGAGGTCAATATCATGTGGACATGAATTGATATTATATGCATGTATTATGCCTATGTTTATGTTATGGAAAGGTAATGTTGAGGGCTACATCAGCAAAGTGAAGGTAGTGTGATCTGCAGCATGCTAGGATAGGCATGGATAGTGGAAAGACACTAGAAGCAAGGTTGCTTGTGGGGTCAGTGTGTGGTCTATAGATGTGCAGTATTATTGTTGTTTATATGTTGCGCATGTTGTATATTCAGTGATTATACCTATGGTGATGTGTACATCTAACATATGTAGCATTGTGTACCTATGATGTTGTAATCTTGTTGTATATATGGTGTTGTGTGTATATTGCATATGAAGTGCTAGGTATAGATGGTTCTATGTACAAGTTGGATATGTGGTGTTGTGTACATATCGTATTGTGCACGTGTTGGGTATGCGGTGTTGTGTACATATAGTGTTGTGTGTGTGTTGGATATGTGTTTTTGTATATGGATGGTGTTATGTACATGTTTCATATGTAGTGCTATGTACATGTAGTGTTGTGTGTGTGTTGTACATATGGTGTGGTATGCATGATTGTACATGTTGTGTTGTGTGCATATGGTGTTGCGTACATGTTGTACATGTGGTGTTGTGTACAGGTGGTGCCATGTACATGTCGTGCATGTGGTGTTATGTACATGTGGTATTTTATACACATTGTACATATGGTGCGGTGTACATTTGGTGTTGTGTACACATTGTGCAGGTAGTGTCGTCTACATGTGATGTTGTGCACATGTTGTGTAGGTAGTTTTGTATACAGGTGGTACTGTGTACATGTTGTTCATATGGCACTGGTATACATGTGGTATTGTCTGCATGTCGTACATGTGTTGTGGGCATACGGTACTATGTATGTGCATGGTGTAGTCATGGTATCATGACGTGTGTATTCATTGTGTTGTACTTTGCATATGTATATGTATTGTGTTGTGTTGTATACGTGGTGTAGGTGTACGTCGTGTGTGGATGTATGTGTTGTGATGTACACAACGTGTATATGTATGTGTATGTGATTGAAGAGAAGGAATTGGGTGCTTGTTGGGTGTGGCAATCGATCTGGTGTGTGTACAAAAGAAAAAAGGTAGATGTAAGGACCGATGAAGGATAAAGATCGGTAATTTATTTTAGTTTTATTATGCATACAATATACAATTCTAACTATGATGGTTACATGTGATTTATGATTATGGTTTATGGTGATTTCATGTGATTCATGATTTTAATTTATGATGGTTGTGCTTTAAGATAACTAGATGCGATATGCTTATACATGATGATTTAATTAAACAACTAATTTGACTTATGTGATGGGAAGTAAACAAAAGTGCAAGTGTACCTTATTGATGGGCTACCAATGAGGTATGATTTGAAGTTGTTTCAATTTATTTTGAATCTAATGGAAATTATGTGCTTGGTACAAGAAAGAATGAAATTCCCTGTTTAGGATGGTTGAGATTGACTGCAAGAATTAGTAGCAGTTGAAAAGGAATTGGAACATTCATTAGTATGTTGGTAAATCACTTTAGGAGCAGGGCCATTGTGGGACACTGGTACCTAATAGTGTCCATTGATTTTCATGAGCATGTTATGACCAATATGATGGTTTTGAGGCAGGGATATGCCTTGGTTTTTGTATCTTCCTATGAAAGGAAGCCTTGCCAAGGGATGGAATACCTAGGATGGGGGTGTCAGCAGAACTTTGAAGGTGTGTGACTGTACGAAAGGGGGTGACCGGATTACCCGAGGGACTATGTAGCAGAGAATGGAAGGTCAAGGGTGGATTTGTTTTGTTCATCAGCATTGCCAGGTGGAATCGAATGCACATTGGGAATGTGCCCTAGAAGAATGAGATGGAAACTTTTCACTGAGGTTACAATATCACGGAATTGTAGCGCTAGAAATTGGATGCAGCTTTGGATCTAACAATGGATTTTGGACTTCTTGGGAAGGAAGTGGATCCTTGTACTACTTTTGAGGGTGGAGGTATGAGCCATTAGATTCCATATAGAAATTATAAAAAATACATGTATGTCATGGATTCTCCTGATCTAACAATATACAACTATTAAATACAGAATCGCTTCTACAAATATTTGCATAATTTAAAACACAATTGCCAATTACAATATCATGAAAAAATATCAATCACACACAACGCAGATAATTTCTCGGGGAAAGCTTACCGCTAAAAACCCCACTATATTCTATTGTATATTATATCAAGGATCATGAAACAATTACATACAAAGTTCCAATCCAAGATCTCTCAGTACATGAGCTAATTGTCTCACACTGTCATATAAAAATTGGCAAGTTCCTTAGCCAGTTTACTGTCTCCAAACAACCTGCCTCCACTGTGCAATCCCTGATGGTAAATAACCATGAATGATGGATGGTCTTGCCTTCCTTGACTGTGTAAATATCATGGACACATCCAATGTGTGTGTGGTTTCATGTGTGCAACCAGATAATGTCACAATTGATAGTTTACTTCCCTTTCACCTAGAACTCAACTGGGTCTCCACTGGATCTAACATGCATGCATCTAATAATAGTAAAAACATTAGTTGCATGTGATATCATTATATGTCAATTAATTAATATGTAATTCACTTGATCTCTCACTAGTGTATATGCAGTTACAACTAGCATAGTTGACTTTAACTCACTTAACTGAGTTAAACTCATTTACAACTTGCATTAACTAATGCACCACTACACTTCCAACTCTGTTACAACTAGAATCACTCTGTTACAACTCAAGTCAACCTACATGTCCCACCAACCAACCACTTAACTCGAAATTCACTTAGCTAACTGATTTGCCACTTCAGTTAACCATTTTCAAGTGCTCATTGAAAATATATTATATTTTATTTTCCATCTAATATTAAGGGATAATAAAATTAGACATGCATCTATAAATAGACATGCACCATACATCTATAAATAGACATACACCTAAAAAACACGTGGGCCCCACACAGGTAGGTGCTTAATTTTCAATAGGATCAAGGATGTTGTTTACAGTTACCAATTTAACTTTTTCTTGTTGCGAGCTTCAACACTCCCTTTCCCTCTCAACGAAAGGAATCAATATGTCCTTGCATGCGGCATGCGACAGGCAACCTGTGCCATGCGGCCTTTGCATGCGGCATGCGACACTTATCTATTGTTTCTCGTACATGCAACCTTTGCATGCAACACTCCAAAAATAAATACATCCCAACAATGAATCGGTATAAACCATATGTCATTAAAAGTCTTCGACACGCTGGCCTACGCACATGTCTTCGGGGATCCCTTTGTGATGTTGACATACGCATCCATGCACTCTTCACTTTGCTTCAACTCCCAGTCACTGTGTCCCTTATTAGTGAGATAGCTTTGATGACACTTAGAGATGGTGATTTTGATATAATATTATGTATGAAAGACTTATGTACATGCTTATATGCTATGACCTGGTTTGGGTCACTTGGTTGTTGTGTGCTTATGATAATATCTATGGTTGCGTGCACAAGGATTGATTCTGGTTAAGAGAATATTAGCGATGTTTTCTCATTTGGTATCCTATTTTGGACATAGGTGTACAATGTGAATGGTGATTTAGAATTGAGACACAGATCCATGGACAATCATAGTTATATGGACCATATGGTTAATTATGATTTATGGATGATACATGATTTGTATGATTATATGTGCATAATCTCGTACTAAGCATGATGTGGCAGGGGACTTGGTCATTGCCAACATGGATGCTCAAGTTATAAATGACTGCGGAAGTCATTTCTCCAAAACCAAAATGACTGTGGAAGTCATGCACAATATTTGGTAAAATTTGAATAAGTTAATTATGAAATTCATTTGATTGATTTGATCATTGAGATTGTGATATGTGCAGGTCTTGGAAGAAGACCTTACCAACGAACCATCAGATGCGTATAAGCTCACAATCAGTACCTTAAGGTGAAACGCAGAGTTTCAAAGCAGAATAGATGAGAAGCCATGGAAATTAGGGCGCGGAGTCCTAAATCCATGAAATATAAAGACGTGGAGTCTTGGATATATGATAAAAGGATTAGGACGCGAAGTCCTAAATCCATGAAATATAAAGACGCGGAGTCTTGAATCTATAATGAAATGTTTGGGGCGCGGAGTCCTGAATATTTAAAAAGATCAAGGTGTGGAATCTTGGATCTTTAGAGTAGATCAGGGCGCGGAGTCCTCAATCTACTAAGGCATGGAGATTCATACAATAGGGGTGTGGAATCCCTATTTTCCGGAAGAAAAATACCACTCATGGGCAACTCGTAGATGAATTTCCTTAATAATCTAATTCCTAACAATTTTGGAGTGACTTTCTAAAAATAGAAAGTCATGTCTACCATTTCAAGTATGACTTTCCAAAAATAGTAAATCGCCTCCAATCAATGGGTAAACAAGTATTCTTGAAGGAAAATCACTTAAATTATGATTAATCAATTATAATAGTTCAATCTCGACTTAATCCTCAATATTATTAATATTATTAATATTATTATTATCTTTTATGAGACTATGATATTATTATTAAAAGGAAATTATATCTCCTCAATCACTTCACTCTCCTTCATGACTATCATGGCTCTATGTAACTCTCTCTATTTTAAATATTACATTGCACTCTCTTTTATGCACCCATCAAGGAATGGCATATTTCTCTTACACTCATTAAATATATGTCATAAAATATTCCTACACTCATTAAATATGTGTCATAAAATATTCCTCTTACACTCACTTTAATGCATATGTTACACTCTCCTTAAATAAGGCATGCATACCTCTCCTTAATGGCATAAGTTACACTCCTCTAAAAGGAATACAATGCATGCATATTACTCCTTTATGACAAGAGATTGTTTCTCCTCCTATATATGAGTCTCATGTATTCTCATTTCGGGGGAGGGGGTAATGCCAAGAGTGGAAGAGACTTGAGGAATATTGTGAGAGGGAGTGATATGGAGAGTATCCAATTACTTCCCAAACAAATATGAATTTCTTACTAATCTACTAAGTATCTATTGAGGTTGAACATGAGTGGTATTTAGAGGAAGTGAAAACTATCTTCCTTAGTTTTCCTTGCATCTCTCTCTCTATTGTTGTATTTTGGTACTGGTTGTGAGCTTTTATAGCTCGGGGGTTCTAGGGGGAGGAGTTCTCCCTGGATATGGTTGGGTGGAAAACCGGATGGTTCAAATGAGTTGGTTAAGGGATCGAAGGTGGATCATATTCTCAATGATTGGAGCTGAATATCTCTTCAGGTATAATTTCCATTGTCCTAAAATTATAGTATAGATTTAGCATAAAATAAGAGGTAGACATTTAAATTGTTGTAAGCATCTAATTTTGGTTTAGGCTTATGTTATCTAAAATATTATTGATTAGTTAAAAATGAAGAGTAGATCAATCTATATGTATGGATGTTTAGATCTCAATATTGGAGTTATTATTGGTATAGTTTATGGTACTAATCTTGGTATTGTAGCATTTGAGAAAGGAAAGCCAAATATTGTTGAAGGTAATTTCAATAAATAAATTCCAAAGGACTTGGGTAAGCATTTCATGATTTATGGTTTTGTTTCAAATAATTAATAGATGCATGTTTTATAAATGGTTTTAGGATAGTTTGCAAAGTGTTTGACAAAATCTGTGAATGAGTAATGTTATCAATTTATTTATGCATGAATAAGGGCTAACTTGCAGCTTATATCAAAAGTAAGAAAATGGACATGTATCCAAAATATACTTGGAGGAATTACATAATCAACCCTTAAAAGAAAATGCAAAAACAATGGCAACTAAAATATAGTTTGGAAGATCAAATGCTTGAGGTAAGTTGGAGATAAATTTCAGTTATGGCTTATGTTTCATATTCTTATTAATAATTCAATGTTTTGTTATTCAAGTTGTTGTAATAGTACTATCAGAATTTTGATAAAAAGCCTTGATGGCTGTAGCATTCAGGGCTGCCATGTGTTTGTCAAATTGTAACAATTGGTTCAAAAAGCTTGTCAAATCATATGAATTAGCTTGTGGATGGTAAAATGTTTTAAGGACTCATATGGTGGATTTAGAAATGTTTGATTTCAATGAGCATATCTTAGTAGCATAACTTTGGGTTGTTTTTCCTCATGTAAAGGTGTAGTTGTAAGTTTTCATTCCATATGTTTGACAAAAGTCATAAATGAAGCATGTAGGCTATAAATTTTGTTGTTTTCAAGAATCGCATTTCTGGGCGTTTTGAATTCGATTCAGCCCAACATCAGGGGGTATCCGTGCCTAATGGTCATGTAACCCCTAATTTCATTCCAAAAAAATACTTTTCAGAACCCAGATCGGAAATCTGGGCGATTTGGCAGATTGCTGCTCTGAGTTATGTGCGCCTGTTGTTGAGTCTTTGCTGAAAAACTAAGATTATTTAGTCCCTGTTTTAAGATGAAAACATTTACAGTTTAAATTCTGAATTTTATGAGATAAATATGTTGAAGAATAATCTTAAATTCATTGTTGCTAAGTATTTGACAAAATGCCTCAATGACTTTTAATTGCGTGCTTGCAAAGTGTTTGTCATAAGGGTTGAATGAGTGTAGAGTGCATGTCTGCAAAGTGTTTGTCAAAAATCATGAATGGTTGTAGCTTTTGTACATATAAATTGTTAGTGTAAAATTCTTAGTTACTCTTGTGTTTTTATGTTACTATAAATATTAAATAAACTATTTAATGGGTGTAGCTTCCTATGTCTGCAAGTTTTTGGTATGAATGTGAAAATGAATTTAATAATTTGCTGAAGTGTGACTAAGACAATTGTTTCTTGTATTATTTAAAGCTTTCAAAATAAAAAGGGCCTTTTGTTGGAAACAATTTTACAGTGACTAATTCTTTAGGATTTTGTGCAAATGAGTATTAGTGATTATGTGACATCTACTTCTCTATCTTACTGATGGTGGGTAAGGTGGGACTTTACATATGGTATCAGAGCGGAGTTACAACACTAGGCCTAATGGGCCAACATGCTTATTTGTAGTTTGATGAGGTATGAATGTTGATTTTGCATGCGAGTTGAGTTCTTGTATATCTTGACTTGGAAGCATATTGGTTGCATAGAGGATATTATTATCATTATGTCATTTAGAAACTCATGAAATATATATATATATATATATATATATATTTCTGATATTCCTTTATATTTTTGTTAAGACATATTATCAACAATATGTTAAAATGCTTAAGGACATGCTGGGAAAGGATGTGCTTGAGAAAGTTTGGGTTAAACCCAAGTATGTGAATGAATTGATTTTCAATCAATGAGTGAGATAGGTGGAGTGCATGCATGGTTTCATATATTTTTAATGCATCATTTTCAATGTGATATGGGCTTAGTAGCCATCTTTACTAGCTGAAATCATATCTGCCAAGAAGAATATTGGCTTAATTTGGACTATAGTATGATGACCTTGGTGTGTATGTTTTGGGAATGAGTAACAAGTGTAAGGTTGAGATTCCATTAACTTGATGATTGAGTTCATCATGATAATCTTGAATCTTTTCGTACCTACACTAAAAGAAACTTAACTAAAATCTACCTTGAAGGATGTCACTTTTAACTGTGAATGTAGATTCACGAGTAATGTATGTGTATTAATTAGGTGTGTTAAAATATGATTTGGGAATACATTCTTAATGAGTAAGAATGAAATTTCTCTGATTTCTTTGACATGATTTTGTGTATTTTGGGTTGACATTAGGCATCAAATAGCTTTAAATTTCTCAATTACTAGGTTGAGGTATGACCTTCATAATAAACAAGAGGCTTAAATGACTGGTGCATGAAGCGTTGTGGAAGCCATTTTAAGGAACACTTGAAGATTATATTTTCATTAAGCTAACGTATGGGTGTGGAATCCATACTAACATATATCTATGAGAAAATGTATGGGTGTGGAATCCATACTAGCATATATCTATGATCTAATGTATGGGTGCGGAATCCATACTAGTATATATCTATGAGAAAATGTATGGATGTGGAATCCAACTAGTATATATCTATGAGATAAGTAATGAGGTAAGGTATGGGTGTGGAATCCATACTAAAATATATCTATGAGCTAAGTAATTCTTCTCGTTAGAATATTTTGATGGAATCTGATATTCATGATTAAGGAGTGATTATGTGTAATTAAAGTTAAATGGATAGAAATTTGTAACACAAATGTGCTTGAGCTTTAAATCCATTATTTTATTTTTATTACAAATGAAGATACTAAGATTGATATACTGAACACCATTAGGTGGTTTAGAATGTTTGGAAGAATTGATTTTGATATATGGAAGTGTGAACTAGATATATTGAATCCTTTTGTATGTATTGAATTCAGGTAGAATTAAAATGACTTTCAAATTCTTGAAATGTAGAAAAAGTTTATTGTGTTAAGTTGATAAAATAAATTTTCTATTGGCTTAAGAAAAACTAGGTCTAGGAAAGCCATAATAGTCTCTCTTTTTTTATCAGTTGAATATTGGTTGCATTCTATTTAACCAAATTAATTAGATAAATTATGAGGATTGAACTCATGTATTGCTCTAAGCTATTGCTAGTTCAGCGATCGTGTCAAAATTCAAATTGTTTATAAATTGTGAAGAGAATAGCATGTTTAGAAGGTAAATATTTTATGTGGCGAGAACTTGTTTTATTTGAAATTAAAGAAAAAAAAAACATGTGATTAATGAAAAGCTTAGTTGAGTTTTTGTTTTACAAGAGTATGTGCTTGTGATATTTTTTGAGGAAGAAATTGAAGGAGAGTGATATCACATTTTGATGAATTGGAATTCTTGCATGATTTAGAAGCCTAAGATGAGTGTATTATATGTGGAATGGAAGAGGTTGTTGGATTTAAGAATTTTTTTGTTGTTGTTGTTGGGATGTATAGTTGTTTGAGTATTTATTAGTCCTACAAAATGTTGTAATAATTTGAGAGGGTGGTAATTATCCTTAAAAAAAAAAAGGGTCTAACTTTAAGCTAGAAATTCCCTTGTGATAGTTTAAATCTTATGTAAATTTAACAAGATTCATCACATTTTGAGAAATGTACGGTTTTCATAGTTTGTTGTTGTGTATGTATTAATAGTAAGGAATAATTACTAAATATAAATCATGACTGATTTCATAGTTGGAAAACAAATTGACATAAAGTTATCAAGGTTACCATATTTTCATAATTGTGAGAGTTGTTCTTGATTACAAGCCACTTTCAAAAATATATCATTAATCTACTTTTAGAATGAAGATCTTCTAACTAAGTCATTTCATAATTGATTCTCAAGTTAGAGAAGTGAATAATAATGAAGATTATTCAAACTAAAGGAATGATCTATAATACATAAGTGGGTCAATGAGGATTGTATTTAACCTTAGGTTGTTAGTTAAAAAAAAAAACCAAAAAAACAAAAAAAAAACAAAAAAACAAAAATGGTGCCTTGAACCTCAAATTGTATTTTTTCCTAAAGAGTAAACATTTGGTAAAGATTAAAGATAAATCCTAGATATTTCGATTGCAAGGATGTCTTATGGAATAAAAAGAGGAAAATTGGATTGAAAAGACATAAAGCAAGTAGGATGTAAGAGTGTGTTTTATATATAACGTCATGTTTTGTTGGGTAAGAGTGGGTTTTATATATAACATCATGTTTTGTTGCATAATTTCACTCACAATTGTATGTGGATTATTTTATGCCAATTTGACTATGATATGGTATGGACCATCATTGTTGTGTGTACAACCAATGTGTGTTCTATTTATAGCTTGGAAAGCTCAACATCCTACAGAACCAAGAAGATGACACATGTGGGATTCATATAGACTATGAGAAAGAAGAACATGTAGAATATCAAATTATCATAGATAAATTAAGTATATTACATACAATAGTATTTTTATATGGTACTATAAATTGTATGGCTGGTTTTGATATAGAAATTTTTGGTATTCTATATCAACACATGTCTAATATGGCGTGGATATATTTTCTACTTGATTAAGAATGGTATGTTTAGTTTTCATGGAGTTTCTTCCAAACTATGGATTGGCATGAAGAAAAAAAATATATATATACATCAAATACATAAGGCAAACAACTTATTGATAGGAGAATCTAAAAGAACTAAGTATCTTATGACCATAGGAAAAACTTCGGGCCAAGTTTAGCCAAAGAGGGGGAGTATGTAGTGTCCCTTATTAGTGAGATAGCTTTGATGACACTTAGAGATGGTGATTTTGATATAATATTATGTATGAAAGACTTATGTACATGCTTATATGCTATGACCTGGTTTGGGTCACGTGGTTGTTGTGTGCTTATGATAATATCTATGGTTGCGTGCACAAGGATTGATTTTGGTTAAGAGAATATTAGCGATGTTTTCTCATTTGGTATCCTATTTTGGACATAGGTGTACAATGTGAATGGTGATTTAGAATTGAGACACAGATCCATGGACAATCATAGTTATGTGGACCATATGGTTAATTATGATTGTGGATGATACATGATTTGTATGATTATATGTGTATAATCTCGTACTAAGCATGATGTGGCAGGGGACTTGGTCATTGCCAACATGGATGCTCAAGTTATAAATGACTGCGGAAGTCATTTCTCCAAAACCAAAATGACTGTGGAAGTCATGCACAATATTTGGTAAAATTTGAATAAGTTAATTATGAAATTCATTTGATTGATTTGATCATTGAGATTGTGATGTGTGCAGGTCTTGGAAGAATACCTTACCAATGAACCATCAGATGGGTATAAGCTCACAATCAGTACCTTAAGGTGAAACGCGGAGTTTCAAAGCAGAATAGATGAGAAGCCATGGAAATTAGGGCGCGGAGTCCTAAATCCATGAAATATAAAGACGTGGAGTCATGGATATATGATAAAAGGATTAGGACGCGGAGTCCTAAATCCATGAAATATAAAGACGTGGAGTCTTGAATATATAAGGAAATGTTTGGGGCGCGGAGTCCTGAATATTTAAAAAGATCAAGGTGTGGAATCTTGGATCTTTAGAGTAGATCAGGGCGCGGAGTCCTCAATCTACTAAGGCATGAAGATGCATACAATAGGGGTGTGGAATCCCTATTATCCGGAAGAAAAATACCACTCATGGGCAACTCGTAGATGAATTCCCTTAATAATCTAATTCCTAACAATTTTGGAGTGACTTTCTAAAAATAGAAAGTCATGTCTACCATTTCAAGTATGACTTTCCAAAAATAGTAAATCACCTCCAATCAATGGGTAAACCAGTATACTTCAAGGAAAATCACTTAAATTATGATTAATCAATTATAATAGTTCAATCTCGATTTAATCCTCAATATTATTAATATTATTAATATTATTATTATCTTTTATGAGACTATGATATTATTATTATATCTCCTCAATCACTTCACACCTCTCTCCTTCATGACTCTCATGGCTCTATGTAACTCTCTCTATTTTAAATATTACATTGCACTCTCTTTTATGCACTCATCTAGGAATGGCATATTCCTCTTACACTCATTAATGATATGTCATAAAATATTCCTCTTACACTCTCTTTAATGCATATGTTACACTCTCCTTAAATAAGGCATGCATACCTCTCCTTAATGGCATAAGTTACACTCCTCTAAATGGAATACAATGCATGCATATTACTCCTCCTTTATGACAAGAATTGGTTTCTCCTCCTATATATGAGTCTCTTGTATTCTCACTTGGGAGGGAGGATGATGCCAAGAGTGGAAGAGACTTGAGGAAGGTTGTGAGAGATATGGAGAGTATCCAATTTCTTCCAAAACAAATCTTGATTCCTTACTAATCTACTAAGTGTCTATTGAGGTTGAACATGAGTGGTATTTAGAGGAAGTGAAAACTACCTTCCTGAGTTTTCCTTGCATCTCTCTCTCTATTGTTGTATTTTGGGTACTGTTTGTGAGCTTTTACAGCTCGGGGGTTCCAGGGGGAGGAGTTCTCCCTGGATATGGTTGGGTGGAAAACCGGATGGTTCAAATGAGTTGGTTAAGGGATTGAAGGTGGATCATATTCTCAACGATTGGAGCTGAATATCTCTTCAGGTATAATTTCCATTGTCCTAAAATTATAGTATAGATTTAGCATAAAATAAAAGGTAGACATTTAAATTGTTGTAAGCATCTAATTTTGCTTTAGGCTTATGTTATCTAAAATATTATTGATTAGTTAAAAATGAAGAGAGATTAATCTATATGTATGGATGTTTAGATCTCAATATTGGAGTTATTATTGGTGTAGTTTATGGTACTAATCTGGTATTGTAGCATTTGAAAAAGGAAAACCAAATATTATTGAAGGTAATTGCAATAAATTTATTCCAAAGGACTTGGGTAAGTATTTCATGATTTATGGTTTTGTTTCAAATAATTAATAGATGCATGTTTTATAAATGGTTTTAGGATAGTTTGCAAAGTGTTTGAAAAAATCTGTGAATGAGTAATGTTATCAATTTATTTATGCATGAATAAGGGCTAACTTGCAGCTTATATCAAAAGTAAGAAAATGGACATGTATCCAAAATATACTTGGAGGAATTACAGAATCAACCCTTAAAGGAAAATGCAAAAACAATGGCAACTAAAATATAGTTTGGAAGATCAAATGCTTGAGGTAAGTTGGAGATAAATTTCAGTTATGGCTTATGTTTCATATTCTTATTAATAATTCAATGTTTTGTTATTCAAATTGTTGTAATAGTACTATCAGAATTTTGATAGAAAGCCTTGATGGATGTAGCATTCAGGGCTGCCATGTGTTTGTCAAATTGTAACAATTGGTTCAAAAATCTTGTCAAATCATATGAATTAGCTTGTGGATGGTAAAATGTTTTAAGGACTCATATGGTGGATTTAGAAATGTTTGATTTCAATGAGCATATCTTAGTAGCATAACTTTGGGTTGTTTTTCCTCATGTAGAGGTGTAGTTGTAAGTTTTCATTCCATATGTTTGACAAAAGTCATAAATGAAACATTTAGGCTATAAATTTTGTTGTTTTCAAGAATCGCATTTCTGGGCGTTTTGAATTCGATTCAGCCCAACATCAGGGGGTATCCGTGCCTAATGGTCATGTAACCCCTGATTTCATTCCAAAAAAATACTTTTCAGAACCCAGATCGGAAATCTGGGCGATTTGGCAGATTGCTGCTCTGAGTTATGTGCGCCTGTTGTTGAGTCTTTGCTGAAAAACTAAGATTATTTAGTCCTTGTTTTAAGATGGAAACATTTACAGTTTAAATTCTGAATTTTATGAGATAAATATGTTGAAGAATAATCTTAAATTCATTGTTGCTAAGTATTTGACAAAATGCCTCAATGACTTTTAATTGTGTGCTTGCAAAGTGTTTGTCATAAGGGTTGAATGAGTGTAGAGTGCATGTCTGCAAAGTGTTTGTCAAAAATCATGAATGGCTGTAGCTTTTGTACATATAAATTGTTAGTGTAAAATTCTTAGTTACTCTTGTGTTTTTATGTTACTATAAATATTAAATAAACTATTTAATGGGTGTAGCTTCCTATGTCTGCAAGTTTTTGGTATGAATGTGAAAATGAATTTAATAATTTGCTGAAGTGTGACTAAGACAGTTGTTTCTTGTATTATTTAAAGCTTTCAAAATAAAAAGGGCCTTTTGTTGGAAACAATTTTACAGTGACTAATTCTTTAGGATTTTGTGCAAATGAGTATTAGTGATTATGTGACATCTACTTCTCTATCTTACTGATGGTGGGTAAGGTGGGAATTTACACAGATTTAGGTAGGAATGCAATAAAATACATAAATATACATAAACACATTGATGTAGCAGAAATAATGCTTCATTTCATTAATCTCAAATAACATAAATATGCTTACAGACATAATGGAAATCAAATAGCTCGGGCGCTGGTAGCTTATCTCTGAGAAGAGATGTGGCGGCTACATGCCTCTGAACTTGTTACAATGAGGCTCGAGGGCCTATTTATTATTTAGAAACAATGGAAAATTCTAAACTTCCAAAAACCTAACCCTAGGAGATGAAGCGCCAAAACTATGGGCCCCGATTGGGTAAATTGGTGTTTCCACTTCCCGGGGTCGTAACTTTGGCATAGTATCTCGGTTTGACGCATATGATACATCGTTAGAAATATATGTCCGAGGACTACCGAAAAATGTGAATATCCATTCTAGAAAGGAATCATATGTTCCAAAGGCATGATGCCCAAAAAAACATCGTTTAGGGCCTCAAAACAACTCCAGAAGTTCAGGACCTGAAAAACTACTAAAAATAGTAAGTTGTACTGAAACTGAAAAACTGAAAGAACTGATGGCATCATTTCAAATGGAATAGGTGGGTGGCCACCAATATCCACCTGGATCATTAGGGTCCCAAAACAGCTCCGGGAGTGCAGGACCCGAAAACCTACTAAAAATAGTAAGTTGTGCTGAAAGTGAAAAGCTGCAAGAATTGATGGTGTGACTCCAAATGGAATAGGTGGATGGCCACCGATATCCACCTGGATCATTCCTCCCTCCTTAGGAATCAATGGTACCCATTTCATTGAGATCCTCCATGGGATGAGGCAAATTCTATTGAAGTGGGTATTAGATTTGTCAAAGGTTTCATGGACCTTCGGGCAGACATACTAGATGTGTCTAGTAAATTTGGTTTCTTTATTAGCCTTAGACAGTACATGTGTGGATTATGTTTGTGTAGTTGTATGAGGTATGGCAACATCAGGCGGCAGTGCGTCGGGGGTCATATCAATGGGGTGCTTGTCCTGACAGTGTAGAGGAACCTCTGTGAGTGAGGAGAAAATGTCATCGTATTCCTCCATGACTTTCTTCATCTGCTGCAGCCGTGTAGGGGAGCCTTGTTTCGAGGTTGTGGCCACAATATTCTTCTTTCCCCGTGAGCAAGTTGTAAGGAAAATAAATTTCCTAGTTTGGGAAACAATCTTACTGCCTTGTTTTGCAGTAGTCAAAGAGATGACAAGAGGCAGTACTACCTCCAGTATCCTATACAGGTTATTTCCCAAAGTAATAATAACAGCACGAGGCCTAAACTCATACACAGCATGTCGCCTCCATAAGTATGGTTGGCCCAATAATACATCAGCTACATCAAGAGGAGCAACATCACACACTACCTCATGTGTGAATGGCTTGATATTATACAGAAGGCGACACTACTAGCGAACGTGTAGATTTCTCCCTGGGTGAAGACACTCGATGGTATACAGTTGCGGGTGTGCTATGGTCGGTAGGCCGAGCCGCTTCATGACCTCTGCTGAAATGATTTTCTTTTGGCTTCCCCTATCGACAAGGAATTGCAGTGGAGAACCCTTCACCCACATCTGTGAATGGAAGAGGCGCTCCCCCTCCTCTAGATCCTCGGGATCCTCCATCTGGATCTTGGTGGTGGCAACAATGGCACTGGGATCTGCATCAATGATCTGCTTCCATTTTTCATTTCCTTTTTCTGGTTCTGAATCAGGATCAGAACATGCATCTAATTTGGGTGCCTTTAGCTTGGCCACCAATGACTGTTTGGCCTGACACTTATTTATGCTGTGAGTGGGGATATTATGAAATTCACACCACTTCCCCGTGTCCTTCTTTAGATTTTTGGTGTTGTTCTGAGTCCCCCTATTTTGGCCTTGACCTTTGTTCTGTGGTTCGGGGGTGCCTTTCCCTGGCTTCAGATTCACAAATCCAAAGTCTTACTTCTTCTGCTTAAATTTCTGCTCGATCTTGGCGGCATAGCGATATGTCGTGCCAGGCGATGTAATGTCGAGGAACTCCATTTCCTCCTGAATGTGTCTATGCAGACAGTTGCGGTACTTGAGCACCAAATGTCTCTCTAAATCTTTAATACCCAACTTTTTGTGCAGGCAAGGTATGGAACAAATTCTCCAGTTCATGTACATCTTGATCCCTTTGTTACCGCAGCGTGGTCCATTGGATGTACTTGTCCTCATAGCTATCCATGGGGTAATATTGTTCCTTGATGCCATCTCAAAACGAATTCCAAGTGAGTGCGACTGAGAACATAGAGGATTATGTCCCGTCATTTTTCTCACAGTAGGTTTCCCACATTTCTTTGACATGGAGGGAGGCTTTGAGGAGTGCAAAAATAATATTTTATCGGTCGGAGAAATCATGGACCGAGAAATACCCTTCCAGCAAATTCAAACATTTATCTATGGTGTCTACATATATTTGGCCTTCAAATATAGGAATTTCAAATTTTACATGTACCTTGAAGGGAGTGGCGCCTCCATAGTGGTTGTTGGATGCAAATGCGTTGTATGTGGGCATCCATTGAAGGCTCTAAGCAAATTTATCCATCATCGTGTTCCTTTGTTTCTCAAGGGCCTCCTCGAGCAATATTTTGATAGGATCTCTTGATCCCTCGTCTTTATTTTCTTCCGCCATGGGAGTTCGTCGGGGTTTGTGAGGCTGATCTTGCAAGGGTTCAACCAGATCGAACCTTAACTCCTTATACCTTGACCGTGTTGGGTACATGCAAAGAAAAACATAGAAAGAGCAAACTCACTCTGATACCACTGTTCTATATTTATGCAGGAACGCAAGAAATTACAGAAATAGACATAAACATAGAGATGCAGTGGAAATAATGCCTCATTTCATTCATATCAAATAACATAAACATGCTTACATACATAATGTAAATCAAATAGCTAGGGCGTTGGTAGCTTATCTCTGAGAAGAGATGCGGCGGAGAATGCCTCTAAACTGTGTTACAATGAGGCTCAAGGGCCTATTTATTATTGAGAAACAATGGAAAACTCTAAACGTCCAAAAACCTAACCCTAGGAGATGAAGCGCTAAAACTATGGGCCCTGTTTGGGTAAATTGGTGTTTCAACTTCCCGGGGTCGTAACTTTGGCATACTATCTTCGTTTGACGCACATGATACGTCGTTAGAAATATCTATCTGATGACTACAATTTCTGAATCTCAATATCAATTTTGGAATGCAATCATATTTTCCAGAGGTGCAATGCCCAAAAAAATGTCTTTTAGGGCCTCAAAACAACTTCGAAAGTTTGGTACCCGAAAAACTGCTAAAAATAGTAAGTTGTGCTGAAACTGAAAAACTGAAAGAACCGATGGTGGAATTTCAAATGGAATAGGTGGGCGGCCACCAATATATACCTAGATCATTAAGGTCCCAAAACGGCTTCGGGAGTGCAGGACCCGAAAACCTCTAAAAATACTAAGTTGTGCTAAAAGTGAAAAATTGCAAGAATTGATGGTGCAGGCCCAAATGGAATAGGTGGGTGGCCACCGATATCCACCTGGATCATGTATGGTTTCCTTGCTAGTTTTTTCATGCATGGAACATGCATGTTGTTTCTGGTTATGATCTAGCATTGGCATGGAGGTTTTCCTAGATTGACAGTGGATTTTAATAGCCTTGCCATTTCCTGGATAGCCATGGTGTTCTGGGTTCAGTTTCATTGTTTGTTTTTCTGGTTGGTTCTCATGTTCCTTTAGTTGTGGATTGAGTTATTATTTCCTGGAAGCCTTGGCTGGACAAACGCTCTGGAAGTTTGGCGTACAGCTGTGGGTTGAGTTACTAGTCTTGGAAGCCTTGTTTGGACAACCGCTCTGGAAGCCCTAGTTGGGTTGAATTACTAGTCCTGGAAGCCCTGGTTGGAACAAACACTTGGGAGCCCTGGAACAGCTTGGGTATAGACCGATCTGTGATGGTTTTAATGTACGACCGTGAGGTTGAATCACTGGGTGAAGGTTGAGGTGGTTTTCCCTCTGGAAGCTCTATTTTGGTTTTGATAGATTTGGTTTATGAAATTCCACATTTATGCTTGGAATATGGCATGGGGGTGGCTGGTTAAAGAGATATTCGGCTCAGCCATGTCTATGGTCACGTGGAACGCGGAAGTCCTAGACTTGGTTGAATTTTACTTATGGAAATAAGAGCTCCTTTCCCTTGTATTTATGGGTAAATATGCTTGTTATTATGTGGTTTATATCGTTTTTAAGTGCTTATCATTTCTGTTTCTTATATGTTGGTTATGACTGAGTTTTATGATGGCAATGAAGTATGGCTCTCATCATGTTTTGATGTGTAATTGAATGAATAATGTATCTATGCCTAAATATAGTATAATGAAGTTAATGAGATGTAGCAACAATGGTTCTTAGTGATTCTCAGATAAGTGTGAGACCCCTATACTCAGACTTGTTGTTTACACCTGTAGATTACATATTTGTGACATGTTTGATGAAACGTCTATCATGGCTAGTAGGGGTCCAGTCAAGTCCTTGTTTGAATAATTTCTTTATCATCATTGTTTCATTGTCTTATTTCATTCTTGAACTTTTCATTGAGTTATGGGCAGTGGCCTAGGCTCTGGGCCTAAAAAAGTGCCTTAAATCCCATGGGCGTAGACACAAATATGGGTAATTTAGTCCCTAGACACATACATGTGGGCTTATGTGTGTGTCCAAAGCCTCCTAGAGGTAGGCATGTGGGCTTGTTCTTGTGTCAAGAGCTTAAGTGGTTAAAAAACTTAGTGGGACCCAGGGGCTAGCTACCTTAGTAACTGGGATGGTTCCTGGGAGTATTGTTGTTAATGTGGAAGGTTTGTATGATGTGTTTCTGTTAGTTCCACTTCCTTAAGCTCACCTAGGAGATTGAATCTGATCATAGTAGCCTCTTTTCGCATATGTACCACGATTGGACGATTACTTGGGTAGATGTGGGATAGGGGTGTTACATGATTGAAATTGGGTCGCGGGGAAATAATTCACATACAAAATGAAGGACCAATAGATACAATAAAATCACCACAGGGGAGCCCACAATACTACTTAACACTAGGTAATGGTTTCCAAACACGGAAAAGAAAGAACAGAAGAGCCGAATAGATATGAATTCACCATGGTCGAAAATCTACGATAGATGAACTCACAAAGGAAGAGGCAGACACTATAAGATCCAAGCCAAGTGACCTACAAAAGCTCTCCATCACCAACCTCCATAGAGCCAACCTAATTTTTCCCTGTATTGTCATTAGCAAACAGTATTATGATATGAACCATTTTCCTCATATGATTCTTTCATCCTCGTCTAGGGGTACCGGAGAGTAGATGGTCCAAGCACCTTCATCGATGCAGAGAGGTGGCTCATCAATATGTAGAGATAGGGGATGATAATTCTAGAGGCACCCTCGAGAGTGATTAGGACATAATAATTGTAGATCCTTCCAAAGCAACTACTAACTGACTTGGATTGATGGTACATGTACACTCCATGATCATTGGGAGAACGTGTGGTGTGTAGATTGTTCTGGGGATGCTTTATTATATATTTCATGAGGGAAGTTACGGGAGGGGATCATTTGTGAGTTAACCTTGCCAATATAGGCCTCCCTTGAGGAGATATTTTCCTTTTTTAGCCATCTCATCAGCATTTGAATTATTTTCACTTAATACATGATAAAACTAAGATCTTGGAATAAGGTTCAGAAGATTAAGAGTTATTTTGATACTCTCAGAAATATTTAGATCCTAAGGAAAATTTCTACCTATGATTATTGATATGATGAGAAGGGAATCCTCAATCACTATGATTTCATGAATGTTCATTTTCACTTCTTGTTATATTCCTTGGAATGGAACATAGGATTCAGAAACTTTATTGGTTGTCTTTCCCAAAAGACCAAGCAAATTTATATTCTTATTGTTCCTCGTGATGAAATATCACCCAGCGCACACCCTCTCCCCGCCCCCCCCCCTGGTGCCTGATTTATTTTTTAATTTGTTATTATTATTATTTTCAGAGAAAAAATTGAACCTTCTATTGAGAGAATAAAAAATTACAGGGTATATGCCTATTGGCATTCAGAGAACTGTATATTCTTGTCTACCTTGTACAAGGGAAAAAATAAATATAGAGTTGTCATGTGATGGTGAGAAAAAATGAGTTTCCAACCACCCCACAAGGAACTAATGTGTGAAAGAAAAAAACAAAAAGACCATAACCGTCCTCATTTGTCTCCGGCCTCCTCTTTTAGAGGAAAACAACCCAAACAGGAGCAAAGAGATGATCCAGTTGTGTTATAAAAAAATTTCCAATTCAAAATATAAAGGGGTATAAAAATAACATGACTATATGTGAGATGAAAACTCGCGCTCCGGGCCTCCATCGAAATGGAAAACAACACGGTCAAAACATTTAGAAATATGATGAAAGAAAATGGCACTGAAAAGTTTTACTTGTATGCTCAAAATCCAATATAAAACAAAAACTATCAGAAACAAGAACTCTAGAGAGAAGAAGGAGCCATAGGTTGGTCTATGACGTTGTCACTGCGATGAAGATTAGGCAGGTGTTACTGGGCATTGGGTGGCTGATCCGAGAGGTGGATCGAGTCCCCATCAATTTCTTTTATGGCCCAGACTCCCAGAGCTTGTTGTATGCCATATTTAGAAATTAAGTTCACTTCCATATTCCGCTCCCTGTATATATGACATACAGATAATTCATCAAAATCATGTTTTAATGATAAAAATTCTTCTAAAAGGGGGAGCAGCATAAATTTTTGACATATGAATTATGCATTGAACCATTTGATAGCATTCAAAGAGTTGCCGAAAATCTGGGCCTATATTATCCCATGGTGAATAAGACAGCAAAGGAGATGTTTAAGAGAGAGGAGTTCTGCGTAGTTATTGGATCCAGATCCCAGGCCTACTAAGGCATAAAGAGTCTTTCTAGAGGGGAAATGGATATATATTCCAGCTTCGCAGAGATTCTGAGGGTCTGAAGCCCCATCAAAATATGCCCAGGGGATGTCTCCTCTGATGTCTTCTATCCTGACTTCTCTTACTTTACTGGAAGGGTTGGAAAGAGGGATGTTTTCAAATATAGAGACCCCTTCTACAGCTATGATATCAGGAGGAGTTGTATAATCCCTGAAGGTAACCTTGTTCCGAGTGATCCATGTACCCTAGGATACTATCAGCAGAATATTTTTGAAATTGTCGTCAGTGGCTTTGTTCCACCAAGGGATCCAGGCATCATGAAAATTAAGACCTCCCCAGACAAGATTAATGTTTAACAACCGCAAAGTTTCCTTCCATAACTGAATATTTTAAGGACAAGCCAAAAACAGACGGAGAATGATTTCATCACTTATTTTACATAGCGGACACCACCCAGGGCCTATATTACTCCTTTTCTGAAAGAAATCCCAAGTTAGGACTTTATTTTTAAGGATGCACCAAAAGAAAAGCCTAGATATTGCTAGTGCCTTGCGTTTCCATAATACCTTAGACCACCATTCCGGATCATTCCATCCTTTTTGTGACATCAGCCAATTTCAGCCAAATTTTGGAGTATATTTCCCCAAAGGGGAGTGAACCCAACTCAGCGATTCAGGGTGGTCATTCAATGTGACATTTGATCTTTGAAGTTCTGAGATGAATCCCCTCCATTCCTCCATCCATTTCTCATCAATTTGGAGATCTGCGCCTGATTTCCAGGCTTGCCCCCAAATCGTAGAGTGGCCCTCGAGCACTACCTGGCTGAGGTAGTGGATCCCTTTTGCAGATAGATGTTCAATCAGGCCCTCAGAAAGATCAAAGGACACGTTCCATCCCACCCAAGGATCTTGGCCAATTCTTACAGATTCTCCATTCCCAACCAGCCACGCCAATCCTTTTTTATGATGTAGATGGAGTCAACCATGTCTTTCCACACCACCAATTCTTGTGAATGTTTTTTTTTAGGCGTTCTGAGCAAGTCTTCGAATGGGGTTGGATCGATATACTTTCGCTTGATGACCATAGTCCAAAGATTATCCCTAGTGTGTAGTCGCCATCCCAACTTGGCCACCAGGGAAGGTTCAAAACCATTGAGATCCTTGATGGCCCAGCCTCCCCATTCCTTTGGTCGGGCCACTTTTTCCCATACCACCCAGGGGAGGACTAACTCCTCCTTTGACCCTACCCATAGAAATCTACTGCACAGGTGCTTGATTTTTTAGAGGATTCCTTTTGGCACCCATGTAAGAGTTGTCCAGTAAACAAGGATGGCTAGTAGGACCGATTTTATCAGCACTAAATGACCTGCCCGGGACAACCACTTGAAACTCCAATGCTTAATTCTACTTTCAATTTTAGCCACTAGCCAGTGCCAATCAGTGGTTTGATATGTGTCTGGCTTAAGGAATAACCCCAGATATTTAAATTTTTTGGACAATTCCTTTGCTTCATAACGGAGCTCTTCTGATGTCCTGCCAACCTCCATCTCAAAAAAACCTTTTATGGTGACTGAAGATTTTTTTCGTTGATGCATAGCCCTAAAGCTTTGAGGAAAATTTCTAAAATGTCTTTGAGATGCCTTGTTTCTTTCCGGTTACCCAAGCTAAACAGAAGGATATCGTCCACAAAAATAATATGGGTGATACTTATATTAACAGCAACCTCAATTCCTTTTATATCCCTTCTCCTTCTTGCACCCAAGATCATCTGACTAAGTCCTTCCGCAACTAAGAGAAAAATGAGGGGTGAGAGGGGGAAACTCTGACGCAGTCCTCTCTGACTCTGAAAGAAGGAGGTTTATGCCCTGTTGATCAGTACCACAAAACTGATATCGGTGATGCACCCCATCACCCAATTGATGAAAGTAATTCCAAACCCCATGTGGGTTAAGATAAAATGAAGATAGAGCCAGATTATATGGTCATAAGCCTTGGAGAGGTCGATTTTAACAATAACTCATTTCTTCCCACTCTTCTTAAGGCTATGAAGAGTCTCCTGAGCCACTCAAAATACTTCATGAATTTGTATTCCATACAGGAAACCGAACTACTCTTTATAAATATTCCTTGATAATGTGGTTTTGAGCCAAAATGCTATCACTTTTGCTATGATTTTGTAAATACAGTTGCAGAGTGATATTGGTCTAAAGTCATCAAATGATTTCAGATCCTCCTTCTTCGGGATGAGGGCCACAAAATTTGAATTAAAGGGTTGATGAATCGATCCTTTGAGCCTTGATTCTTCAACCACCTCTGTCAGTTCCTCCCTCAGGCACTCAAAGAAGTGTTAAAAAAATTCCATCGTTCATCCATATATTCCCAGGCTTTTTTCTTTCTGCATAGCCTTGAGAATGCCTTCCACCTCCCCTTTGGAAACGAGCATCATGATATTCTCATTTTCATCTTCTTCCACATAGCGATGAAAAAAGCGAGAAACTCTTATCACTTTCATAATAGATGCTTCAGCTGGAGCTTTGAAAAGGGATTTGAAGTGGCTGATCCCCAGCCTAGCTAGATCATTAAAGGATTTACCAGTTTGAACATCCTTCGACTACATCCCCTATATGGTATTGATTATTTTCCTGCCCTTAGCATAATTTTGGAATAATTTTGAATTTTCGTCCCCCGTTGTCAACCAGATGGCTCTACTCTTTAATCGCCATTGTTCTTCTTTGTCCTTCAATATTTTCCTACGTGTGGATTCCAAGAGCTTGATTATGTCCCTTTTCTCGATGGTTTCATATCTGTTATCTTATGGGGTCTCGAGATGATCTAATTCCATTCCTATCTGATGGAGGGAATCATCCTCTGCCAGTTTCTTCTTCTTCGCCCACTCCACTGTAGCCTTCTTCATAAGTTTGAGTTTCGTCATGAACATTGAGCCTTTATTCCCCTCCAATCCTACCTCGACCGCCTTCCAAGTGGAGTGAAATAGCTCATTAAAGGAATCATCATTCAACCAACATGGATTAAATTTGAAAGGAGAACACAGCTTCTTATTTGACCCTATGAGTTACAAAATAATACGCATATGGTCTGATTCACGCCCTTCCCCAATCCAATGCTTGAATATCAGGATTTTTCTCATCGGGTCCTCTTTGAGAAGAAAACGGTCCAATCTCTTAGCAATCCTGTCACCCCCAATTCTCTTATTCCTCCAGTTCAACCTGGGCTTGATAGGGTTGACATCCACAAATCCCAAAGAGGCCATCTTATGGAGGAAGAAATATATCAACGAATTCGCCTAGGTTTAAGGACCACATGCTTCAGATAATCCTAGGGAGAAATTGAGATCCCCACCGACCACAAGATTTCTGTGCCTCAGTAGGGATTTGGAGAAAAGAGAGTTCCAAAAAGGGACTTTGTCTGTGTAGGGCCCATACACATTTAGAATAGAGATGGACATACAGAGGTTGATTGAGTAAATCTCTAGCCCAATATATTGATCCATACCCCAAGAGTTAAAAAGCTTCAGTGTCCCATCTCTACATCCCACCGCTATTCCCATAGACCACCCTTTTTCATCCAAAGTAAAGAAGGACCAACCCGGGAACAGTTTGCAAAGGGCTCCCTTAGTGTATTCACCAGGCCCTAGGGTTTCTTGGAGCATGAGCACATCATGAGAATATGATTTAACTAACTCCCTTAACATTATCTTTTGGAGCTGCTAGCTAGCCCACAGCATTTATAAGAGAGAAAGATCATTTGAGACCAGGGGGGTTTGAGCTACTCTAAGCACCCCAGAGAGGGAACGTTGTTTGCCATCAGCTATGTCAATTTTGGCTCTCATCTGAGCTTTGGAAATATTTTACTTTCTTCCCCTGGACTTTTGAGGACCTACAGCAATGGGAAGGGGGCTGAGTCCCCCCACCGCTCCCCAGGGAGGGGGTTTATTTTCTCTAGGCCTGAGGTTATAATGCAATAATATAGAGGAGGGATCAGGGTGAGGATGGTCCAAAGGGATAGAGGGGGTCGGGACGAATAGATTGATATCGAGAATAGCAGTAATGATATTTTCTAGAGCTTCAACCACAGATTCAGAATGAATAATTTTAACAAGATCAGACCTGGAGGGACCAGGCTCAGGAAGTGCACATAAAGATGAATTTAAATCTGAAAGAAAAGCGTGGATAGAGTACAGAGCCGTACCCTTAGGAATAGGGGCTGAGGTTCCCTCTCCTAAATTCCCGACAAGAGGGGGTTCTACTCCTTAGCCCTGGGGGAAGAGGAAAATGTGGCTGGATTTTTCTGCATATCCTGAGTTCCCCCTTGATTTTTCTACTTTGAACCACCTTCTACCCCTTCCATAGCAACCACTCCATCCTCAGAATTTTTCTTTAAGTCAGGGGTTACCTTTGCTGCTACTACCTCCTGTTTTTGTTTCCTTCGACGCCTTGTAACCCAATGGACATTCCTTGGAAAAATGACCATAAATGTGACACCGATTGCATCTAAAATGCAGGTGCTCATAATCAAGAAATCTGTGTAAATAAGATGTCCTTATACATCAGATTGATCTCTTCAGGCAACCCTTCTTTTGGGTTTAGAGATATAAGGATCTGTGCTAAGCTTTTATCCATGGACTGCTGAAAAGAGGAGTCGACCTCCATGAATTTCCCCAAAGAGTTTCCAATATCCCAAAACACAGAGTCCATCCAAAACAAGAAAGGCAACCCAAGGAGTTTAACCCATACCGGAGATTCTTCAAAATTTTCCCTCTGCGCATCGAATAAAGGGTTCCATTTCTTAAATATAATAGGTCGCTTTTCGAGACTCCAATTCCGGCTGAGAACCCATTCCAGTAGTTCCTTCTTATTGAATTTGATCATGAACCAACCACGCGCCAGGATAGTAACTTCAAACTGACTCTCCTGCCCACCTTCCTAGGCATTAGATGTTCATTCCTTAATATAGTTGGCTAAGTATTTCTTTCCCTTTAATATGCTGACAAGTATGGTATAAACTGCTTCCATTACTTCTTTTATCTGTAAATAACCCAAGAACCATATTCTGAGGGGTATATTTCCTTCTTATTAGCTTAATCTTCTTTCTCTGATCTCCTAAAGCCATGTTTCCTTCTCCTTCCCCATTCCCCTACGCTTCGAGTGGAGCATTGAGTCCCTCTAGTTTGTATGGCCGAGACCAACCAAGCTCCAATCTTGGTGAGACCAAGCCACTCAGGGTTTTGTCACCCAGAAAACACCTTCCCCTTAAAAATGAAATCGGATCCTCTTCTCCACTCAAACCCAAGTCCTTAGTTTTTCCTACGGCAAGCCCCAGCAAGACAGAGGCTCCACGTTCTAGTACTCTAGGGTCCCCATCAATCCCTATTTTGTGATTGTAGCTTTGTTCCTACCCCTACCGAGAAACCCTAACTTCCCCTTCCAAGCTCTAAGGGTGGGAAATCACCTTCAAATCCTTCTCTTGCAATTGTGACAGAAAGAAACATGTACCCGTCGATTCCAACATGGACCCCTTAACAGAATCTTGAGTTCTTATCAACTCAACCAAACAGGACTTCAGACCAACATTCCTGGTAATTCCACAACTTGCCACTATGTCCTCTAAAACTCCCTGTTGTGCAAGTAAATCCCCTCTGCGGACAGAGGCGATCCCTCTAGCCCTGGAGTGGATCTAGAAACAAGGGAACAAGTTGTACTTTTGAACTCCTAGCTTATAAATGAAAACGAGTTGGGATATATGGCCTACCTTGGTCCAACGCTTTTGCTGAAGTTTGTAGCAGCGATCCATTGATCTTTGTCTTCACACGTCGTAGTCCTTCAATGATAATATTCGTGTACCTGTACAAGGATAAATTGAATGGTGACGACATACGAAACCATATTTTAATTTATAGCTATTTGATTGGTCAAGGAAAATCAAACATTTTTCATATGATTGAACACAAAATTGGAACCAAAAAACCAGTGATGTATTAATGATAGAGAAAATAAGTTTACAACCTTAATGCCTTGACGTTGCAGCCTCGTTCGACGATTTCATCCAAGCGTGTCTCAGGCATTCGTTGGGGATCAGACTTGATGAGGCAATGGGCCTAAAATATCTCTTGACAATGGATTCCTCTCTACCTTATTCTTCACACCAGCTATAGTAAGGACTGTTCAGCTAGCTGAAACCATGTGAGAAGGATGTATTTATATGTAATATTCCAAATGGGGAAAAATAGGCTCGGTAGGGAATATCTTAAGATATTCCACTATGGAAACATAGCAGTATGAAAAACACACCAGAAACTTCTAAACCAGAGATGGACTGGTTGGGCATTTACTAGTTATATCACCTCTAAGGAGAGGGTGAAAACCAGAGGCTTCCTGGCCCGTTCCAGACTCTGTCTATAGAAGAATGATGAGACACAACAAGTGTGGGACTGACACACTCCTATTAGAGTTTGCAGCCCTTATGAACCTTATATCTACAGATCTAAATAATGGATCCAAAGAGAAGAAAAAACCAAACAATCAACGAGCAGGAAATTCCACTACTAGGCAAAACTGCAAGAGGCTTAGGAAAACGTTTTATAAGAAAAATGGTACAAGAATAACACTTCTCAGGTCTGGGTTCCCTTATTATAGGCTGTGTGGGACCTCCATGCTAAATTTAAGTAAAAACAAATTGGTTTAAGGGCCTTAAACAGATCTCCCACGAAGCTGACTAGTTAAAAATCAGCTAAAGAGAAGAGGTGATGGAATGAAGAAGAACCCACTTCAGAATTGCGCAGTTTCAGTAGAGAGTCACTGGAAATAAGACATCATACATGGTTACAGAATAGAAGTATAAAATCATACTTTTAATGGAGCTTCTCAAGAATTACAGTGAATTCTATGAAGAAATAATCAAGTAATCTTCAGAAATGGGAGCTGCAATGTATGTAGAAAGTGTAGAAATGAATGGACAGCGTCCCTCTAAGAACGCTTCAATAGTATAATGTTAGATTAAATATATACAGCAAATTTATGGCTGAAACATCAGATCCATATCAGATCTGGAAACTACACAGCCTTCTTTACAAGATCCCTTTGGGATTTCATCAAAACACTGAATAATAAAGTGTAGATCTAACTTTTTACACACAAAACTGCAGAAAGCTTCAGTAATTTCTAAAGATGAATTTATTCATAATATACATCAGATTTGAAAATAATTTATCAGCAAGCTACTTCATTAATCTTCAAGGTGAAAGGCAAGCCTCAATCACCAGAAACAAGTACAATGAGAGATATGCAAATAGCAGTAGAAGCAATACATAAAATAACACAGTAGACAAAGGAGACTGCGCAGTAGCTAGGGATGAATGTTAAAATAGGTAAAATATATAGATCTGAAATGAAAATATGACAGAGATCCTCTTCTGGGTGGTCACAAGACACCCTCCCTGAGATAAATCCCTCAAACTACTAGATCCTTGCAGATCTAGAATTCCCACTTACTACACTTACAGCAGCAGCAAAACCCTCAGTGAACCAGTGCTGTCAATGCAAGTATAGTTTGGCCTCCAACTTGTTTTTTTTTCAATCTAGCACATTTCCCTTCAAGAGCTACTTAAGAAGGATAGAGGATTCCTAAACAGGAAATCCTCTCTTTCTCTTGCTAAATAGCAAAGAGAAATGGAGTTGCCTTAGCAAGCTCAGAAAATGAAATATGATTAACAACCTCCTCATGAGCCTTCATCCTCCTTTTATAACATTTGAGTCTCTTGAAAAACCCTAAACCACTTTCATCCTTTGGTTCTTTTCACACTTGGAAACCCCTTTTAGAACTGCGCAGTCCATCAAGGAGGTTCAATGAACCTAGACAGCGTTGTTGACTTGGTAAAATAAGATCTCCTTTGGTGGTCTTGGCCCTTTCACACCTCCAAGATTTTATTCCAATGGCCTAAATATGTCTCTTTTCACATAGGCACTGATTTATTCTTGATTTTCAAGAGGATTAGACATTCTCCCTTACAATTTATTCATTAATCATGAAATACAAAATGAATAAGGTAAAATTAATGTTCCAAATTAGCTGAAGCTAATTTAGGAACATTAGAGTCTCCCCCTCCCAAATGTTTCTTGTCCTCAAGCAACTCCAAGGGTGCTGCAAAACTCCTCCTTCTTCTCTTGGGGCCCCCTCATCAAATAGTCTCCTCCATTGCTCTGAATTTTCTGAAATATCTTTGTCTTCCCAATGGTCCTTCTTTAAGATGCAAGTTTTCCCTTGATGAATAAACTCAAAGGCTCTCATCATGAAGAAATGGAAGGTTGTTGTGGAAACCTTCTTACTGATCCATGGCCTCCTCAAGATAGAAGTGATGTCTATCATGGGGTTTTCATGATCCATAAAAGACTCCCATCCCCGTGCTATCATCAAAATGAAGTGGATTACCTCCCATCTTGGAAATCCATAAAAGATCTCCTCCCCACTACATGTGAGAGGCATGTCACCATCCAACATATGGCTCAACTTACAAATAAACAAGTGATTAATCATAGTGGCCATACAAAATCTCATGCTCCCATGGAAGCATGCAATGCAATAAGAATGGGGAAATCCTTCCCCCAAGGGCACATTCAACAAGTGTGCCTTTCCTCCAACTATGCCCCCAAAAAAGGTAAGGACATCTTCAGCTTGTGGGATCATGATTAAAAGCATGCTAGCTGCCATGTGTGATAGATAAGAAGGAATATTTTCGCTCATGTGCAACTAGTGCATTTTTATCCTTAACTACCATAGAATAAGATATGACAAGTGCCACCCCCAACACTTGTTTGTTGCCTCATGTCTTTGGAATGCTTGGAGAATGTACATTATGGTTGGTGTAAAAGAATCACACCATGAGGAATATAAAAGCTTCCCAAGGTTCTCAAAGGAATGGCTTGCATCAACATAGTTCATGGCCTTAGATGGCCCATGAAACCCATCATACTTAGTGCCCCATCTTGGCACCATGCCCTGCAAATGAGTGTCAGAAAAATATAAGCATATAGGAGATGCAAAATAATGCTCAAGAGGATGAGCCTCTCTATATACTTGTTTTACATCAGTGGGGCAACTGATGGATGAGTTCCCTCTCACACTCAAAGAACAAGGAGGTGTGAATGGTGGCTCCTCCCAAGAGTTATGTTTCTCCTCCTCTACCAAGTAGTCCATGCAATTCTTCATATGAGAGTACACATATTCCTTGTATCCTTCCCATATGAATCCACCCAAGAGAGTATGATATGCTTTGACAAAACTAGTGGGTTTGGAAAGCAGGATTTCATAGATGGCATCAAATATTCCCTCCTTGAGTTTGGAGTCACCAGCCAAAAGAATAAGATTGTAGAAATAGATAACTCCATCTACCACCTTGAACCTTTCATCCTTTACTTCCCCTTCAAGAACCCCACATGTGAAAATTCCCTTGGAGTATTCCATTGTGAGTTGGGAATCCCAATAAGGATCCAAGCTCTCCAAGAATGACAGCGCTGTAGAGGTTTGAAATGTAGCCCTTGTCTTCTCATGGCTCCCATCTTTGATATCCTTGATATCAAGATCACATGTTGGAGCATCATAATCGTTCCTTTGCTGCCCCATTTGCAGTTATTCTTGCACAAGACAAGATTGGAGCATATGGAAATCAACTTCCCCTTGGAAATTCCTAGTTTTCCAAACCCTCCTCCTTTTGACCCATGTGTACAAGAGGGTTAGGATCCCCTTGCCATCTTCATAAATATTCTTTGTGAATGAAGAGATCATGGGCTACCTCAAAGATATGGATTTTCCATGTGCCCTCATGCTCATGTCATCATAGATCTCTGATTTCTCCTTCCTCAGCGCAGATATCTGAGTGGGATTTTGCAATGTCCCTTTCAGGAAACTGCTCATCTCTCTCCTGAATCCTTGAGAGATTCTCTGCGCTGTGCTAGATTCTCCCAATGCTCCCTCCTTAGCCAAGTATGCATATGCAGCCCATAGTTGAGAGAACACTTTATATTGCCTCCTATCAATAGGTGCTCCTAGTAGAGGACCTCCTTGAAAAGAGGTGTCAAGGCATAGAGTAGAATGTGCATGTAGGTAGACAGCTTTTTCCCTACCTTCAATGCATAAGTCCTCTTGCCTTCTTTGTGCTTCCAAGATCTGAGGTAGAGAAGGTTTCATGTTGTCCACCTTGTGATGCTCTTCCTCCTCTTCCACCTCCCCTATCTCCAAGACCTCATCATTGATCAATGATAGTGCATGCTCCTCATGCATGAGATCCTGTGGGACTCTTTGCAAGGGTGCAAGAGTCTCTCCTCTTGGAGAAAGTGCTTCAACCTCTTCCTCATGAAGTGCTTGAGGTGCCCTTGAAGTGACTGTGTTCTCATCTCCCACTTCTTCCTCCTCCTCTTCAATAACTGAAATTGTCCCATCATCAATGAGAGACAAAAGATCTTGATCAACTATTGAAGGAGAAACCTTCATGCTTTCCTCTTGAGATGAGGACTCTTCACCAAATGGAGATCTTGCCCTTGGAATTGCATCAATCAAGATCACACCTTATTTTTCCCTCTTCATGAAGGAATCACTAGCAAAATTCTAAAGCTCTGATGATATGGCTAAGTGCTCACATCCATGAGATGAGCATTCAAAATGTTCCTCATGCACAGATCTTATAGATCTGATTGGAAGATCTTCTTTTTGAAACTCCTTGGGAGCTTCACTACTGCTTCTCTCTCCTTCTTGAACATCCTCCTTAGGGAGGCTCTTCTTAAATCTGAAAATAGAAAATATTAAATTCATCTTCTTCATGTTTCCCTTGCTCTTGATTTTACTGATAGCTTGATCTCACAGGCGGAGCCATAGATCATGCTCTGATACCACTATAATATTCCAAATGGGGAAAAATAGGCTCGGTAGGGAATATCTTAAGATATTCCACTATGGAAACATAGTAGTATGGAAAACACACTAGAAAATTCTAAACCAAAGATGGACTGGTTGGGAATTTACTAGCTATATCACCTCTAAGGAGAGGGTGAAAACCAGAGGCTTCCTGGCCCGTTCCAGACTCTGTATATAGAAGACTGATGAGACACAGAAAGTGTGGGAATGACACACTCCTATTATATTTTTCAGCCCTTAGGAAACTTATATCTACATATCTAAATAATGGATCCAAAGAGAAGCAAAAACCAAACAAGCAAGGAGCGGGAAATTCCACTACTAGGAAAAAATGCAAGAGGCTCAGGGAAAACGCTGTATAAGAAAAATGGTACAAGAATAATGCTTCTTAGGGCCGGTTTCCCTTATTATAGGTTTTGTGGGACCTCCATGCTGAATTTTAGGAAAAACAAATGGGTTTAAGGGCCTTAAACAGATCTCCCACGAAGCTGACTTGTTAAAAATCAGCTAAAGAGAAGAGCTGATGGAATGAAGAAGAACCCACTTCAGAATTGCGCAGTTTCAGCAGAGAGTCACTGGAAATCATCCATCAGACATGGTTACAGCATAGCAGCAGCAAATCATACTTTTAATGGAGCTTCTAAAGAAGTACAGTGAATTCTATGAAGAAATAAGCAAGTAATCTTCAGAAATGGGAGCTGCAATGTATGTAGAAAGTGCATAAATGAATGGACAGTGTCCCTCTAAGCATGCTTCAGCAGTATAATGTTAGATTAAAAATGTACAGAAAATTTATGGCTGAAACATCAGATCTGGAAACTACACAGCCTTCTTTACAAGATCCCTTTGGGATTTCATCAAAATACTGAATAATAAAGTGTAGATCTAAATTTTTATACACAGAACTGCAGAAAGCTTCAGTAATTTCTGAAGATGAATTTATGCATAATATACATCAGATATGAAAATAAGATATCAGCAATCTACTTCATTAATCTTCAAGGTGAGAGGCAACCCTCAATCACCAGAAACAAGTACAATGAGAGATATGCAAATAGCAGTAGAAGCAATACATAAAATAACACAGTAGACAAAGGAGACTGCGCAGTAGCTAGGGCTGAATGTTACAATAGGTAAAATTTACAGATCTGAAATGAAAATATGACAGAGATCCTCTTCCGGGTGGTCACAAGACACCCTCCCTGAGATAAATCCCTCAAACTACTAGATCCTTGTAGATCTAGAATTCCCACTTACTACACTTACAGCAGCAGCAAACCCCTCAGTGAGCCAACGTTGTCAATGCAAGCATAGCTTGGCCTCCAACCTGATAGTGGTTCAATCTAGCACATTTCCCTCCAAGAGATACTCAAGAAGGATAGAGGATTCCTAAACAGGAAATCCTCTCTTTCTCTTGCTAAACAACAAAGAGAAATGGAGTTGCCTTAGCAAGCTCAGAAAATGAAATATGATCAACAACCTCCTCATGAGCCTTCATCCTCCTTTTATAACATTTGAGCCTCTTGAAAAACCCTAAACCACTTTCATCCTTTGGTTCTTTTCACGCTTGGAAACCACTTCTAGAACTGCGCAGTCCATCAAGGAGGTTCAATGAACCTAGACAGCGTTGTTGACTTGGTCAAATAGGATCTCATTTGGTGGTCTTCGCCCTTTCACGCCTGCAAGATTTTATTCCAATTGCCTAAATATGTCTCTTTTCACATAGGCACTGATTTATTCTTGATTTACAAGAGGATTAGACATTCTCCCTTACAATTTATTCATTAATCATGAAATACAAAATGAATAAGGCAAAATTAATGTTCCAATTTAGTTAAAGCTAATTTAGGAACATTACATTATGGGAGAGGAGGAGGTGGTTTGGGATCCCTTATAAGGTGGAAGAGAGGTCCTATCCCTTTGGTGAGTTGCACAAATGTAGGAAACAAGAATCCAAAGGGAGGATTTCGACCTTATTCAGTCGTTCAAACCATGATGACTCCGCTAACGAAGTATTTCGGAATGGAAACTTCACTTCTATTTTTTTTTAAATTCCAAAAAAATCTCGATGCGAGTGATACATTGAGACAGAGCGCCAATGGGTGCGGGTGAGACACTGAGACAGAGCACCAATGGGCGCAGGGTCCAATGTTTATTTCCCTATCGGCGCGAGGCTATAACTCCCTACCAGCGCAGACCTAGAAACACATGTTTTTGAGAGTCCTCTAGTTGAGGAGTGATCAACAGAGGAGATGTTATTGACATGCCAAGGGAAGCAATGAAACTTTTTACAAGCTATGACAATACACAGAAGTCACTGAAATGGTCCTCCAATGTTCGGGATGGGGATTGCAGGGACAGTGACAAAATATTGTGTAACAGATGCCCCCTAAAGCATGAGGTCCGATAGAGAGAGAGGGGTGAAATTATTTATGGGAACACGCCTAAAAAAAAACCACAATTGAAAGACCTGCAAGAATCAAGTACAACTGATATCTCTGATACATGAATACGTGAAATGGGCACAGCCATCCATAATATAGTACATATAAAAATAAGATCTGAGGTATGGACGCAGCCATCTAGTAGGAAGGATCAATAAATAGACTCAGGTATGGTTGCAACCATCCAATCAGAAGAGTCATGTGTATAGTCATGATAAACCAAAACGTCTCGCAGCCTGGATTTTATCAGACAAAACCCAGGGTCTTGTGCTCCATCTTGACCCGAAAAAGTACAAATTCAAACATGATAATGAGTGAGCTGAAGTCAAGCATGCAAGAAATTCTCCTAATTACCAGCCAATGATGAAATCTATTAACAAACGCGAGAGAAACCACCAATAATGACAATGGCTCTCAAGGTACAACTAGTAAAATTCGCAAAATGTGAACAATGAGGTGGAGTCAAACACCCGCAAAATCACTCGATCAAAGGCCAATGATGAGGACCTGACGTCGAATGCGAAGAACTTTCCATTGAGGCATGCAAGATACAAGGTACTAGAAGGGAGTCTCTAGATCATCTTCCTAGATAATGAGCTGAAGTTGACATGAAGTGACCTGGTTGAAGGAGGGCCATAATGTTTCCCACATCATTGACTTGAGACATAGGAACAAGATGATAGTGAATCAGACCCAAACAGAGGATCAAAGGTTGAAAATTGCATAAAGAAACTTATCTTGAACATATTGGCGACATGACTCTGGAATTTGTCAGTATTTGACATCAGGGGATTTGAGGTCATGAGGATGTGGCAAAGAGAAGATGAGAGGTAAAAACAGATAACCCATGGAGGAAAAAATGACGAAATAGGATATCCCCAACCCGGCACGAATTGCAGACAAGTGTCATGTTCAAGAACGACATACTGTCGACACAACTGACGAATAACTTCCATTTTCCCCCACCATTTCTCGTGAGTACCTCTGTATTTTTACACAAGCTTGAAGAGGATAGCATATGCTTGTCATATAAGTTTTTCCTTCGGACAAATCCATCCTAGTACATTTTACGAGCCTTAGTAAGGGGGAACTCGATAACGTCATGGTGATGATTTCCGATGTCATTTAGTTTTAACGAGTCTGGCAAAGGAAGAACTCGGCGTCTTTTCATGTTTATAGAGTTTGAAAAGAAGCGGAAAAGAAAAATCCAGTAGGTCTCTTTTCGTAGGTATTCTCACATATCCCAAAAGGTAGAAAACAATATCTAAGAGAACCTCCTAGTCGTGATAGGATAAGGTATTCCTTTTTCATAAATAATCTATCCCAGCCCGAAAAAGGGGTAAACGTATACTGGGTAGATGACGTTTCACAACCTTTAATGAGTTCAAAATGACAAGATTCTCAATAATATTTTCATATTTTGAGAGTCATAAAAGAGCTAAAAGTTGACTCCTCCTGGAGGAACGAGTGGTATTAAAAGTAGCAATTGGTTCGGGTGATGGTGGAACTACTCAAAACAAGAAAAGGTCAAGAGGATGGCTAACAAGACCACTCATTGTAGTGGTTCCTCAAGAATCGGTAAAACAATCAAGTGAAGGTGTATGATCGACCAAGAAAATGGTGACGATGGAATGAGAAAACCAAGGTTCATTTGGCAAAATCGGCTGATAAAATGGAAATCACGAGAGGTAAAATAAGGATGGTTTCATTTTTACACAAGCTTTAAATCAGGAAACTCTGCTTGTAGTTGGTTTCATTTTTACACAAGCTTGAAATTTTTGAGAAAACTATGCTTGAAACTGATTTCATTTTTACACGAGCTTGAAATGGAAACAAACTATTCTTGAGAAAATATTTCCATGCCCCTAGCATGGTGACTCAATTCGAGGTACATGCCCCCCAATATTCAGTGCATTCACTGGAGTAGACTGCTAGTTACTAACAGGTGGATGGAATGAAGGTTCAATTACGAGATCAGGTGAAAGACTCAACTTGGATTTTACGAGATCTGATCATAGACTCCAATTGAAAAGGGAACTCGTTTCGTTTTTTAACGAGGTTGAAAAGTAAAAGAACTATCCTCATGACACCTTGTTTCATTTTTTAACCAGCTTGACACAAGAAAAGGAACTCTGCTCCAAAGAGATTGTTTCATTTTTTAAGGAGCTTGACACAAGAAAATGAACTATGCTCCGACGAGATTGTTTCATTTTTTAAGGAGCTTGACACAAGAAAACGAACAATGCTCTGACGAGAATCTTGTTTCATTTTTTAAGGATCTTGACACAAGAAGACGAACTATGCTCTGAAGAGATTGTTTCATTTTTTAAGGAGCTTGACACAATAAAACAAACTTTGTGGACAAAGGTGATCTCTATAGCCTTGGAGTGGGTCTAGAAATAAGGGAACAAGTTGGAATTTCGGACTCCTAGCTTATAAATGAAAATGAGTTGGGATAGATGGCCTACCTTGGTCCAACGCTTTTGTTGAATTTTGCACCAGCGATCCTTTGATATTTTTCTTCACACGTCATGGTCCTTCAATGATAATATATGTGTACTTGTACAAGGATCAAGAGAACGGTGACAGCATACGAAAACATACTTTCATTTACAGTTATTCGATTGGTTAAGTAGAATCAAACATTTTGCATATGATTGAACACAAAATTGGAACCAAAAAACCAGTCATGTATTAATGATAGAGAAAAGAAGTTTACAACCTTAATGCCTTGACGTTGCAGCCTCCTTCGATGGGTTCAGCCAAGCACGTCTTAAGCATTCGTCGAGGATCGGACTTGATGAGGTAATGGGCCTAAACTCTCTCTCAACAATGGATTCCTCTCTACCTTATTCTTCACACCAGCTATAGTAAGGACTATTCAGCTAGCTGAAACCATGTGAGAAGGATGTATTTATAGGAGAGGAGGAGGTGGTTTGGGATCCCTCATAAGGTGGAAGAGAGGTCCTATCCCTTTGGGGAGTTTCAAAAATGTAGGAAACAAGAATCCAAAGGGAGGATTTCGACGTTATTCATTCGAACAAACCATGATTACTCCGCTCACGACGTAGTTAGGAATGGAAACTTCGCTTCTATTTTAAAAAGCATTCCAAAAACAACTTGGCGCGGGTGAGACACTAAGATACAGCGCCAATGGGTGGAGGGTCCAGTTTTAATTTCCCTATCAGTGTGAGGCTATAACTGCCTACTAACGCCGACCTAGAAACACATGTTTTTGTGAGTCTTCTTGAGGAGTGATCAACGGAGGAAATGTTCTTGACATGACAAGGGATGCAATGACACTTTTTACAAGGTATGAAAATACACAGAATTCGCTGAAATGGTCCTCCAATGTGTGGGATGGGGATTGTAGGGACAGTGACAAAATATTGTGTAACACTCCTGAAAACCCAGATTTTTTCGAACCACATGAGATTAAATAACTTACTTGCGATAAATTCGACTCCTCTAATGCTAGATTCCAAAAAAAGGGTGGATTGTTCAGTTTTCTGCCCTATCTTTTGTCTGTTGGCCAACCACCGAGATTCGGGTTGTTATACAGTCTGTCATCTTGCAGTTCAAGGACCTTCTCCTTCCCCCAGCCCTCGCTCGTGCCTCGAGAGTTTACTCCTGCAACCCTGGAAGGACGAATATACCTCTCAATGTTTTTCTATGAAATTTCATACCCCCAAACCGTTAAGATATCACCAAGCTTGGGGTCAAGGTCCATTGTTTCTTGTTCATTAACCATGGTTATTTGCATAGAAAATAGGGGTAAAAACCAAACAGTGAAAGATCACATAGTAATAAAATGGAGGCGCATGTTGTAAGCTCTAGGAGGCAACGAAAGTAGAAGAAGCCAAAACCCTAGTCGCCATCCTTCTATTACCCTAATCCTGCAGCACAGAAAGGGCTCCAAGAATGAGGTATGTCACGTGGTGGGTCATGCATCCCTAAGTGGCCTTCGTACTCTGACAGCTTGTATAGTTGAGGCAGGCCTAGCACTGACGAGAGGCTTTGCTAGGGTTTCGTACTGCCATCCTCCCTCCTTGCCAAATCAAACTTTACATCTAACTTCGAGGGAAACATCACTTACATTACATCAATTTGTTATTATTATTATTCATCATTTTTATTTTTATTATTTTGCTACACATTTTCTTAAAATAAAATAAAAATTATCATTTTTCACATTATTAAAAAAAATTGTTGTTATTTATTTTTCTAACATTTTAAATTCCATTTAATTATAAATCAATAATTAACAGTGTTGCACATATTGTGATAATATCTTAATTATCTCAATATTATCACCAAACTTCCCATCATTTATATTAGCATCAGAATTTATCATGATATTTTTCTCGTTTTGAATTTATCGTGATAATTTAATTTACCACGCTAATTATAGTAATTATAGCGAGACAATGGAAATTATCGCCCTGCTACTCGTTTTTTGCAATTTAAACCATTTAGGTCGGCTTTTTTTTTTTTTGGGTTTTTATGTTGTTGAGTGTTATGAATAAAAATATATATAAAATAATACAAATAATGTAAAACAATAATGATAATAGATAATGATTAATTAATAACTACTTAATGAAAAGGTATGTCTCTAAGGACATAACTTTGGTGAAGAGGTACTTGCCTAGGGTATATAAGCAGGGCCTCACCCTCATTGTAACCATCTTACATCAATTCTTTTATATAATTCAATATACAAATGCTTGTTCTACAATGGATGTTTTTGTCTTTGAAGTATTTTGAAGCTTACTATGTTGCGTATATGAACTTTTTTCATTACATTGGTATTAGAGCATTCCTCTAAGTATACAAACTTTGTTCATTACATTGGTATCAGAGCCACGTTGTCTGATAACCAGGCATGTGGCCATCAAGTAATCATCAAGTTGCTTGTCGTTTCAATCGAGGCTTTTAGCCAGAGCAATTGGAGTTTCTCCATTTTCAAGTTTCATCCTCACACCATTAGCCATATATATATATATATATGGTATTAAAAAAAAAGGAAAAAAAATTACAAATAAAAAATAAAATAACACACAAAGGTTATATATATATATGGAATTTTTTTTAAAGGAGATTATATAAATAAATAAAAGAACAACTTACCTATGGTTGTCCGCATTTACCAAGTCATCGACAGCGTTGTATGTTCCGCAACTGTCAAATCTCTCGATAGACCAGCAACCATAACCAACTCACTGATGCACCCTTCATGAGAGACCAACATCTCTGCAGCATGCTTCTTACTCGACAACGAGCCCATCCTGAGCACACGTTAAATGTTTCAGGCCACAACTGATTACTACAAAGACCACCATCTCTCCTGAACACTCGCAGCTCCATGCACAGCCTTCTCTGACTGCAGCAATCGCGCCCCTTCAACAGTGTTGTCGTCAGTGCAAATCCATGCCACATATTGTGCATAGACACCCCCTCCCTTGTTGATTATCTCCCTGAAACATGCCATCGTCAGGTGTCTCAATTAGCCACTACCTAGTGACCAACGTTTGAGCCCGTCCACACCCTTCCAACGCCTTCCCGGCCTCGTTTTTCTGCATGTGCACTTGATTTTTTGCAGCCACCATCCAAATAACTACAACTATCATTCGATCCCACACCGTCGTTAGATTCCTGTGTTAGAATGACTAATTCCTACTTGTCCAATTGTGACTCTCTATATATAGAGTTTGTTCCTATTCAATAGGAGTTAGCTAAAACTAGTTTCCTTGTTTGGTGTGAGGTTGAGATATTCCCTCAACCAACTTATTGTGCGTCCAAGATAGATTTCTTATCTTGAGACTAATTCTTGTATAAATGTGTGTAATCTATTTGATTAATAATATAGTTTTGCGTAGTCATATTTTATCTTGGTATCGGAGCTATAAAGGTCTGGACCTCGGCCCCTCCTGGGCTGAGGGAAATAATAAGAATATATTTAGTTTTTTTTGTCGATTGGTTTGGGCGGACTGGTGCGGTGAGTGTGACTGCACCTTGTGATTAGCAAGAGTGTAGCTGAGGGTTTTCTGAACAGATCGGTAGTCGGGACGATTTTCTCTGCTGTGATACATTTCCTTTCGCTTTGCAAAGACATCACTTCGTTTTTCTTTGCAAAGACATCGCTTCATTTTTGGACATTTTCTCAGCTAAAACAAGAGAACATATTGACTTATTGGCGTCCTTGGACGAAGATTGGACAAATATCGGGTCCAGAGAAGTTTTTCTTCTTGGTTTCATTGTGATAATACACCTAAGAAGAGTTTGTTTGCTTTCGTCCACGAGGTATTTAGGCTGCTGCTTCTTGAAATTTGATGCGTGAGGGCTTCGGAAAGGGTCTAGCCATGGGACGGAAGCAAAAATGCACTGTGTTCAACAATACTCGCAAAGCTTATAACGGCTTTATGTTCCTTGCGGCTTTATGTCAAGGGTTCAAAACTTGCGTGGCTTTAAATAGTGCAGCGAGGATCTGGATCTGGACCATTTAGCAGAAGATGGTGACAAAATCTATCTTGAAGAGGCTTTTTTTTCAAAGATTGGCTCAGTTCTACTTTGTTATTTGATCAGAAATTTTCTGTGGCCTGGAGATCATGAAATTTTGGTTGATTTGGTTCAGTTTTCAAAATGGAAATCAACGACGTGCACGAGTATGGAAATGGGAGCTCCTTCGTGGCGTTAATGGATGAGAATAGCCATGTTAAAAACACCAATAACGGCTGGACGACGGTGGTTTATCCGAAGGGAAGAACGACGAAGGATGAAGGCGAGCCGAGGAGCAGAAAGCTGCTGCGGCCAGTGCCCTATCTGCTGGTGAAAGTAATAGTAAAATTGTGGCGTCTGATAAAGATAGTGAGGAGGCTACAAATCAGAGCTGCACTGCGAATGGGGAAGAGAAAGAGGTGAATTAATAGAAGAGAAAGGTTACTGTAGCTGAAGCTACCGCGAAAATTGATCCTTCAAATCTGGTTGATTTTCTTGCAGAAATTACGACCTAATTTAGTTCCATTTAGTTTGGTCAACTCTGCACAATTCCCTCTGAACAAGATACAGAAGGAGTCTACTGTGGCCAAGCTTGCAGAAAAACCTCTTTGTTACATTCCAGAAGCTGTTCGTAAGACATCGATAGATTGGATTAATCAGCAGCCTACAGAAGAGCTGAACAAGTTCAGTTTGTGGGCCTTCCGTAATGTGCTTGCGGATATCGTCCCTCAAGGGGCATAAAGGATCAGTTTGAAGGTTGTGCATTTTTTTTTCCTCACTGGTGCTGTCTCACTAGTGCAACATACACGCTTGGGTAAATAATATTTTTATGATGAAAATATTTTGGAATCAAAATCAATATACATATTGAGATTAGCCATCTCAATATAAAGTTATTTTGTTAGAATTGGCTACTCTAACAAATAACAGGTGAAACGTGAAGTTCCAAGTTTCAATTGACAAAGACAAAGATGCCCAAGATGTGAGCAACGAAAAGAAGAGGTAATGAAGCAGCAACAATTATTATGATGGACATCAATCGAGTTTGTGTGAGTTTTTTTTTTATGAGTTTTCTTGGAATAGACTCAATAGCATGTTGTATAATGAGTCACAGAGTTGAATGGTAAGAAAGTCTAGGATTGTTTTGGAGTGGTCATTATATGTACCTGATAACTCCAAGAGTTGGAGTATGTAAGCCTTGTAAAGGCATTTGTATCCCTGTAAAAGTTCATGGTAATCTCAAAACCACTTTGTAGCTACAAGCTCGTGTTCAACCATAAACCATTTTGCCGTGTCAGTTTGTGGTCAGCTAAAAACCACGTATAATAGTGAAGCGGATTGGAAACAGGTCTGTGCCAGTGTTTTCCCACTGAAGGAAGAGCATGGTTACGGGTCATCCGATAAAACCCCGATGAAGGAATAGCATGGTTACAGGTCATCCGATAAAACCCACGTTGGAGGGGGATTTGTAGATACAAGTACATGTATGTAGTGATAATGGTTGACAGAACCATGTATGTGAAGGACATCCTATGAGACTAGCGGTTGCAGCAGTTGGTACCCATGCATTCCAGTGGATGGTTTCTCCTTTATATGGATGTCTACATATCCTTTTTTATGTTTGACCACACCTAGATTTTGCGAAGTGATATCGAGACAAGTATTCATTAAGGGGGTGTGTTAGAATGAGTAATTCCTACTTGTCCAGTTGTGACTCTCTATGTATAGAGTCGTTCCTATTCAATAGGATTTAGCTAAAACTAGTTTCCTTGTTTGGTGTGAGGTTGAGATATTCCCTCAACCAACTTATTGTGCGTCGAAGATAGATTTCTTATCTTGAGACTATTTCTTGTATAAATGTGTGTAATCTATTTGATTAATAATATAGTTTTTCATAGTCACATTTTATCTTCCTGCTCCACCGTCTTCCCATGTTGTCATCGACGGACCACCATAGCCAACCTGCACTCGAATTGTCCTTTTTTCCACTGCATCTTCGAATAACCTTGTTATTTCCTAAACTCTACTATCCATTCCACTCTTTCTGCACCATCCATTTATCGCTCTCTCTGTCTAATGCATCTATTTCTCCTACAGCTACTTTGTTGTCATCGCTAATCGAGGATATAGGTCACTAAATTTCTGTTTGTTCTTCAAAGGTTTCGGAATATTAAACATTGATTTAGTTCTGAATTGATAACCGTTGGTGGCCACCAAACATTTCCATATGAAAAAGTGGGTCATAAAAAAAAGATCATATTTACTAGAAAAAATAACATATATGGCACTTTAATTAAAAAATTCCCAAGTTCTAATTCGAATTTTAAAAGGTTAAATAAAAATAAGAGTATCTATTAAAAAGTGTGGTGAATATATTAGCGTTTTTTTTTTGGGAAAAGTGAAAAATCATATAAATATATTAAGAAAATCTCTAGTGGTGAAAGCAGAGAGCACTCAAGGAAAATTTCAAGTCAAAGGAATTTATTTTAGCCAACTTAAAAATACAAAGCTATGAAGTATAAAAGCAAAAAGTTATATATAAAAAAAGGGTCATCTATTGTTGACATTAAAGTAGTGTCAACAAATACAAAATGGAATCAAACGTTGAAGCAAAAAGGACATATTATAATTTGAGAACCAAGGAAGGAAGATGATCCTATAAAAGTATTCCAATTACATATTGTAGATTAATTACATTAAAACAAAATGCCCAAAGGAAGAAGATTAATACCCCTCTCAGCTTAAGTGATGAGGAAAATTATATCAATGTTAACTTGGCAAATCAACTATTACTTCCACAATCAAGCATAGGAGAAAGAACAAACATTTTTTTTCCAAAAGGAGTATGAAATGAATTATTTACAAGTAATAATTGACCACTATGAATGTCTCTCTCAATTTTGTGTCGTAATTATGTCTAACACAAATATTGACATAAACTTTGGTCAAACTCGGTTAAAATAATTGGGTATGTTCATGCCAAACTTAGAAGAAAAAAAAATATTTTGATGTTTCCTTGTAAGAAAAAATGATCACATTCCAAGAAGTGACAATGAAGTCAAAGTGACATTAGAGGAATTTTGAGGTCCAAAATGAGCATCCTAAGTAAATTATAAAATAATAGTGGAATTAATAAAATAAGGTTATATTACATCATCAAATTTTAGAGGGAAAAAAGAAAAACATGTTTTTTCAACTCGTAATTTCAATTTATCTCCCTATGTGTTTACTCAAATTTCGAGCAAGAAAATTTGTTCGATGCAGAATTTAGTTCCTCATCCAAGGAGTACCCATGTTACATACTTTCGATGGACCCTGCTACACGAAAAATGAGAAATACATGAAAAACATGATTGTAATCACGCTTTCTAATGTATTTCTCATTTTTCGTCTAGCAAGGTCCGTCGAAAGTATGCAACATGGGTACCCTGTGTTTGAGGAATTAAATTTTGCATCCAACGAGTACTCCCGCTCAAAATTTGAGTAAAACCTTAGGGAGATAAGTTGAAAAAGTAGTTTTATTATTTTATTTTTTTTTATCTTTTTATTTTTTTACTCCAAAAATGGTGAATTTTCCCCCATGGTTGACATCATCATCTTGAATCCTATTGGCTCTTATAAATTTTATTTTGGTTGTACATTTTTCATAGGAGGCCCATTTTAGACCTTGAAATTCCTGTAACCTGAGATTGTCGTCATTAGAAGACTTTAAGGATATTTCAAAACCAATACTACAAAAGAATCAAGAAACAAATCAAAGAAGCAAAATGAGCTTGAAGAAATCATATCCAATAAAAACAAGTAAAATTCATGTTTGAAAGAGCATAATTAGAAACTACTTACACAAGTGAGAAAATGTAAAGCTAAGAAACACCAGTTAGAACAAGAAAAGGAAATTTTTGAAACGCAACTCAATGAAACTCTATCAAGAAAAGAAGAGGAAAGTGTATGCTTAAAGAACCTTAACGAAAGGTTATTATAATAAATCAAGTTTTTGAAAGATAAGAAGCTTGAAGACTTAGAAAATGAGGAACTCTTACATCTCAAAAACCATAATCAAAGTTTACTCACTCAAATTAAGAAACTTAAGGATGATAAGAAATCATTGAAAAACAAATTAGAAGAACTTATCATGAAAGAAGTGTCAAAGTCTTCAACCCAATTGGAAGAAAAAGGAACAAATATCGATTTAGTAAATATCACAACTCAGGAAGATGAGAAACCAATAGAAGTTAAAACATACTCAGAAGTTGCAGTTCAAAAAATTCCAAGTGATGAATTAGTAGCCAAATCAACAACAACAATACTGAAGTAAAACAGGAAACTGTCACACACAAGATTAAGTAAAATCAAACCACAATAACTCCTTATCTACACTCCAATCACAAGAATAGACACCTCAATAAATCTGTGAATCTATATCACTTAGAACATAAACAATATATTTATGTTCCTAGGAATACTGAAGTTGGCATAATCCAGTCCTATGATAACAACTCATTAGAAAATTTCATTGATCGGAAGATTCCACAGAAGGTTAATCTAGGATGGTATCGGATCCATTCTTTGTCCGGGAATTTTTTCTATAACTTAGAGCATTATATCGTCTTATATCAACAAATATGGAAGTTCATAGATGAGAAGATATTTGAAACAGGAAAAGAGATCAAACATTTCATCAGTAATATTTGAGGAAAAAAATTAATAAGAAGGAAATGTTATATATAATGTAAAACAATAATGATAATAGATAATTATTAATTAATAACTAGTTAATGAAAAAGTATGTCTCTATACCCAGGCCTAAAAAGTATGTCTCTAAGGACATAGCCGTTGGTGAAGAGGTACCTGCCTGGGTATATAAGTAGGCCCTCACCCTCATTGTAACCATCTCACATCAAAAGAATTATTAATTAATAATTATCTATTATCATTATTGTTTTACATTATATATATATATATATATATATAATGTAAAACAATAATGATAATAGATAATTATTAATTAATAACTAGTTAACAAAAAAGTATGTTTCTAAGGACATAGTCGTTGGTGAAGAGGTACCTACCTGGGTATATAAGTAGGCCCTCACCCTCATTGTAACCATCTCACATAAATTCTTTTATATAATTACTTGTCCTACAATGGAATTTTTTTCTTCAAAGTATTTTGAAACTTACTCAATTGCATATACTGATTTTGATCGTTACATTGGTATCAGAGCATTCCTCTGAGTATTCGAACTTTGTTGGTTACATTGAGATTGAGATATAAGAGGAAAATCGACCTTGTGACCATTTTCCAACTAGAAAACAAGGGGAATTTTGTAGTTTTATTTGTCATTAGTTGAGTATTGTGGAGTGGATATCTACTCCAATATACCATTTCCATACTTCCATATATGTAAAGAAAAAATCCTTCCTTTTCTTTAGTTTTAAAGATATAGTATAGGATATGCAATGTTCATTAGATATACCTCTTTTTTCTCTCTTTGAATGGAGGATTTAATACATATGTAGCTAGGGTATTTTAATTGGAGAACTTTTCATGTTTTTTCAATTTTGTGGATTTGGATTCTATTTCAGAATTTCTAAGTTCCCCTCATTTTTTGTCCCATAGGTTTACAAATTGAATTAGTGCTCTAGAGTCTACACATTTCAAGAATTAAAATTCCAAACCCATTGGATCCAATGTGGGAGTATGGTCTGCCCTATGAGGGTCATAATAGAATGAGGTTGAATTGCAAGTTATGTGGTATGGAAATGTTTGGTGCAATCATCCGTTTGAAAAACCACCTAGCCAGAATACCAGGGAATGAAGTGGATCTTTACCTACCATCACCCCAAAAATTACCCATATTGAAAACCAATCCATTTTTCAAATGCATAAGAAGAGAGATCAAAATGAAGAAGCAAGGCTTAAGCTTGTAAATAAATCCACAAGCTTCTTAGGGGTGGGGAAATCCAAAGGAATTTTTCCGATAATTTCCCTGATATTGCCGATAATTAAAATTTTAGACCTTTGGCGATAAATTGCCAATAGATAAATGTAACATTGATAATTAATGTAAAATACATTTTGAATATAATAAAAATTATTATTTTCAAAACAAAAAAAAATCCTTTTACTTTATTTCAATATATAACATATATTTATAGTCAAAGAACACTATTTTTAATATTTAAAAACAATAAAAAAATAAGAACTCATTCTTATGAGGTTCACAATAAAAAAAGGATTTGGTTGGCTAATTCCCAAAATGGCATGGGATAAAACAGTCTAGCACCTGTGCGATCCTAAAAGGGTTGAATATGAAAAGAATTTACTCTTAAATTGTCCATCTTATACTCATATTCGATCTAATTTTCAAAATATGTGTCACACTACCAACCTTCTTGACCTTTTAAATTAACAAAACTATGGTAATCTCATAAAGCTTTTCTCACTTCTCTTTGAGCATTGAAATAAAATGTTAAAAAATTTCTAATGGAGGTTAATAATAAAAATCATTATTATCATCATCATAACCACAAATATATATCTTTTACAAGATTTTACTTTTGTTTAGAATATATATATCATAGGATAAAATTCAAAAAATGCACAAAGAAGGCCCTGGTTGGTGCTCCTTATGTAAAAATGTCAAAGAAACAGTCTCCCACTTATTTCTCTCTTGTCCTTTTTCAATCGGTACTATGGAGAAAACAAATCAGCTATTGGGATGCAATTTAGAATGGAGAGGGGAAGATTTAGGAGATGCCAAGAAATTGTGGTGGCATTCGGCTCATGATGAAAATCACCGGAATATCCCTCCTTTATTTAGCTAGGGGGTTTGGCTTGCCAAAAATAAAACTATTTTTCGAGAACAATCATCTTCCCCAACCCTCATTGCTTCAAATATTGCTTCTATTTATGCTCTTCTTCCTACAATGGAACCAACCTATGTCCCTCATGTAATTGTTGTTGAGGAAGTAAATCATCAAATCCCTTGGTCTTATTTCGACGAGGCCTCTGGTGAAAATGATTTTTTTGGAGGAGGTCTAATTTTGTATCTTAATTGTCAGCATATCTTGAAATCAAAAATTGGTTTGGGCAAAGGATCTAATTATTTCGTAGAACTTCTCTCTCTAAAACTTCTCCTTTGTTGGGCCTTGGAGAAAGAGTGTCACTCTCTTCAATTATTTGGATATTCTTTAAAAGTCATAAATTGGTTCAATGTTGTTCATATATGCCACAATCACACTTTGATTCCTATCCTTGAGGAGATTCAACATTTAAAACAATATTTTGATTTTATTTCATGTTGTCATATATACAGGGAATGAAATGTTGATGTAGACATCCTAGATAATGAGGGTGCTCACCAGGATTTGGGACTATGGTAGATCAATGAGTACCTAGTAGGGATATTTCATTCATATCAACACCAGCCTTTCACTGAGTTTTGATTTCACTTGGAAGTCAATGTCACATCCTATATTTGGTTTATTTTGTCTTTTTTTACAACTGTTAACTATTTTGATATGTACTATGTTTAAAGCATATGGCAGTGGTATCTATAAATTGTCATGATCTTATATATTGTTTATCTATCTTAGAATATTGTTCTGGATGTTGGTTAGATATTGTATAATGATGATCACATGATTGTTTTGTTTCTCTTTTTTGTATGAGCCCAGATTTTTTAGATCATATTTTTGAATGACATAAGGTTATCGGTGTGTACAATTGTAACTTTTTACCTATTAATAAAAATTTGTGATTTTTCTGCAGATTTTGTATATATATATATATATATATATATATATATATCACATAAAATTTATTAGAGTAAAATAACAAACTAAGTAATAGGGTAAAGAGTGCATTGGCTTACAAATAAGGGTGTGATGAAAGCTTGACTAAACTGAGAGGGGGGGGGGAATCAGTTTAGTCCATTCATGGACATTAAAAACCTTTTATTAAACTCATTAATTAAAAAATTACATGAGTAGCTCAACAAATAATGACCAGCAAATTGAATATGTGAACAACAAGTAATGAGCAAACCAATACATCACATCAACACATAATAACAATGCATATGGACACCAGATATAAGTGTAAACCCATAAGGGAGAAAACCACATTTTTATTATTGTTCTGATGCAAAATCAAACTCCTACTCCTTATTACATCTGATTTTCCATAAGCTCCAACCTACAGGAGGTTGCTACCTCAATTTTTTGCAAGCTACAACGTGAAAGGAAGATCCAACTCCCATATGTTTTCTACAGGCTACAACCCACAGGAGGCTCCTACCTCAACCAGCTCCAATTGAAAAACTATCAAGCTACAACTCCAAAGGAGACCACAATCCCTGCATACAAAAATGAAAAAAATATCTTGATTTACCTAGTCATCAATTCTACATACCTCCTTCTTTACTTCTGCATATTCTCCTCTTCAAATCTGCTTCACATTAGCTAAGCATATCACATAAAATTTATTAGAGTAAAATAACAAACTAAGTAATAGGGTAAAGAATGCATTGGCTTACAAATAAGGGTGTGATGAAAGCTTGACTAAACTGAGAGAGGGGGGGCGGGGGGAATTAGTTTAGTCCATTCATGGACATTAAAAACCTTTTTATTAAACTCATTAATTAAAAAATTACATGAGGATCTTAACAAATAATGACCAGCAAATTGAATATGTGAACAACAAGTAATGAGCAAACCAATACATCACATCAACACACAATAACAATGCATATGGACACCAGATATAAGTGTAAACCCATAAGGGAGAAAACCACATTTTTATTATTGTTCTGATGCAAAATCAAACTCCTACTTTTTATTACATCTGATTTTCCATAAGCTCCAACCTACATGAGGTTGCTACCTCAATTTTCTGCAAGCTACAAAGTGAAAGGAAGATCCAACTCCCATATGTTTTCTACAAGCTACAACCCACAGGAGGCTCCTACCTCAACCAGCTCCAACTGAAAAACTATCAAGCTACAACTCCAAAGGAGACCACAATCCCTGCATACAAAAATGAAAACAATATCTTGATTTACCTAGTCATCGATTCTACATACCTCCTTCTTTACTTCTGCATATTCTCCTCTTCAAATCTGCTTCACATTAGCTCCATATGTACCAAGTAACTAATGCATAATATATCAATCATATCTCACACATTCTCCCACTCTCTAACACTCCAAACAAAATCACATATTTTATAAATATATTTTTATGGTTGTTTGTATCCCACATAGGAATATGAACTGAATAGGCTTGACTCTTTGACTTCCACTCATTCGTTTCCAAACACTTCATATCTTGAATATTAGACCACAAAATACAGAAATAATCCAATATGAATTTTAGCCACATGTAATGATTAAATGCATCAACTTAATGCCAACATCAAATAACAATGTATATCATTAATGCATCACAACAATATTTTTCTTTGCCTTGGAGTCTTGCCTTTACCTTGGAGTCTAACCTTTGCATCACAACAATTCAATTGAATCAACAATTTCACATCACAACAAAATCTTCAATATAGCAATCTCATTATCAAAAAAATTTCAATGTATCACAATTCCTCCTCCTTCTTCTGCTCCTTTGCATGGTTGATCTTGTGCTGCTTCTTTGCTTTCTTCTCCTTGCCTTGATGTTCCTTTGCTTGTTGCTCCTTGCCTTGCTACTTCTTCTGTATACCTTTTCTGATCCTAATCTATTCCTTTTTCATCAATGACAATATTTTGAACAATCTTCCCCTTTGGCATTGATGGCAACACATTTTTCCTCCCCCTTTCATTCTGAGAAGTGTCTTCCTTCCTCTGATTACCTCCCCCTTTGACATCAATGGAAAGGGGGTTACAAATGTCTTCTAACTTGTAAAAGAGTCCTCAGTGTAGCTTCCATCATTTCATTACTGCTTTCTAACGTGCAATGTCTTGTTCTGCATAAACATTGTTCATTATGTCATTAAATGAATGCCACTTCATATGGCTTGTTGGGGTTGCTCCAGATTCAATGAATGTTGCTCCAAGATGAATAATGCTCTATATGACATATAAACATTGCTCCAAATACGTTGTAAAATGTATTAAAATATTTCGAGAAGGTTGTTGGAAGAACACTTTGTAAGGCATTATAATTGCATAATAAGTTCCAAATAATGCTCTCCAAATCATAAACACATTGTTGTGAGAGGATATGAACACTCTTTCATGTCTTGATCTCTGAAATGCTAGAATATATAAGATTTAGGTCTACATGTCTTTTGATAGGCTTCAGATTGCTACCAAATTTCTTTAGGATTGCTGCCAAATTTCACCAATAAGATAATAACCATAGATGCTTTAATAAAAAATCGATGTGCCACCAATATCATATTCAAACAATGCCAAAAATTGGCCTATAATGATCACAAATATGTATGGTTATCCTTATCATTGTTCTCATTATATCTCATATTTTCTATTACAGTGATTCCACAAGAGATTAGCCTCTTCGAAGGTTGAATTTAGGCGTGTATTTTCTCCAAGGATTAGTTAGGGCATTTTCTTCTCAGGAGATTTAAAACATAACTCGGAATTATGCTTCAGGATCAGCAATATTGTTTCTTAAATAAGTCTATGTATAACTTAGAATTATCCCTAACACAAAGATCTCAATGACCATATCCCAAAAAAAACATAAAGAATAAACAAAACCTCCTTCAGTCTTTCGACCTTCTACTTGAGATAAGCTTGACTAACCAAGGTCGCAGAGCATATAGAAGATTATACATTGAATTTAGGTTGCATTTTCCAAGTGAAAACAAGGCTGCAAGTACTTCTATCATATCATATTCGATCCTCAGAGGGTTTGTTCTACGAAGTCTTTTCAAAATGATTAAGTCAAGAGTTTAGAAAATGAGTTACATTTATGAGAAACACCAACTGATTCATGGATGCAATTCATAAACCAATAGGAGTCGTTCTTGCATAGTTACCAATAGACCATTCCTCATGACCAGAATTAGCAACAGCTTCAACTTCACCACCTGATTTTCCATGACCCGAACACAACTCTGAATGAGATATGCACCTTGTTGCCACGCCACTTTAACTCCAGGTTGTGCCATAGTTTGCAGAGACCAAATCAATTCACTCTATACACACCAAATCCACGCAATAGATCAGTCTATTCCTTTGCGTTCAAAAACTTTGCTGGTAAAGATGATCAGGACAATGGGATATGTGTTGGCATTTCACCTAGGCAACAAGTTGTCCAACCTATCCTTTCCAGCGAGCTCCTCTACAATCTGGTTGTGGGTGTTTTCATGGAGGACCCTGGAATCCACGACGTGATTTGAACCGTCATGAAGGTGGTGAGAGAAAAGTACTGCGCCTGGATCTCCTATTGCCATTGTATGCTCGATTCAAGGGTTTCCTCGCAATCCCTCTGTTCCTAGCAATCCAGAGCAGGATCTTTGAGTTATTCAGCATAGACGTCGATCCCATGACCAAAATTCCCCAAGAAACAGGCGACGCTTCTTTAGTTGTGGTGGTTTTCAGCTTCGTTTAACTTGGTTGTGGTGGTTCTGCCTGTGGACCAACAGATGGATTACAAATCAACCAACAAAAACCACAGAGCCAATGTCTGCTACGATTCTCCAAGATAAGGAGATAAGTCGATGAACTGAAAAAATAACGCACCAACACATTAATTCTCTGTTACTTAGCACGACCTCACACTTATGTTTCGATTCCACTGAGTATCATTGTAACCGAAGCTATTCTTCGTGCAAATGATTAAAACCGAAATTGAGAATATTTCTATCCCTAATGATATTCGACCACTCTCTGATTTCTATGCAATTTGGTATATCCCATACATTGTCCTTCGATGATTTTTTAGCCAGATTATAACGTTCAATAGTGCCAGATGATCATAACTCTGATATGTATATTTCCACCAAAATTTCTAACGCTTATACATAATCTCTAGTCTGTAACGAACGGCAAAAAATTTGGTGGCAATATACTAATTCATTCGTTATTGTGTTTGCTCAAATCTAAACTCTTGTTCATATATCTCAACGACTTCTCACCACCACCTCGTCGAGCACAGAACCTTCGACTAGAGATCCTGACAATATTTGTGGACCACTGCAAATTAGCAAAGAAATATTTTTGTATAACTGTAAATCTCCCTTTCACTGGAGATTGTTTGTTTTTTTTTGATAGCTTGCCTCATTTGTAAATCTTCACATCATAGGCCTTCCAGTCAAGGATATCATGTAAGTCTACTTGGCACCGGACTGTAGATATAATGTGTGCTAATGAATTGATATTATGAATCTTAGCTTCCGATAAATCCTGAATTTTCTCAACTAGAGATGGTTTGATACAATCGGCGACCATATCCACATCCTCATTGATTAGCCTTTTCATTTTCTAATTTATATATTGTGTGCCTTCAATGTCCACAACTGAATCCTCAACATCAAGAGCACCATTGTATTTTGTAGATCAAGCAATGCCTTCAAAATTAATTGTTGCAGGGTATGTTGTGCTCTTTATTTACACGAAACTTTTATGTACAATTTTTCAGGTATTTGCATAGAATGGTGAAGCCCCATATTTGGTGCATCAGAAGCAACCTTTAGAATATTGATAATGTTCAGGCCACTCAACTACTATGTGCACTCTCTTCTTCTTCTTTTTTTTGGGTTGAATAGTCTTAGTTTGTGTACATGATATCTTCATTTGCCCAACAATGGTCCAAGTATTCAACCATTCCCCAAATATTTTGATGCATTTGGGAATTAATAATCACTACTAGACAATTTCTTTCTCAAACCCTTATGAACATGTTTTCTTGAGGTAACCCTCAGATATTGCTCTGAATTCATCTTTTATCTGATGCCATAATGACGTCATTTTTCGTAGAAGTCACTGGATGCTCTTTTTCCTTTCTCTGCCATGACTTAGTGGTCTTCCTTATTTTGTCTACATTTATTTTTCAATCATAGTTTTGATTCTTGAAGTGGCTTTCATCTTCTTCTTAGAGTACTTTAGTGTATATGGGAGCCTAGAGTCATTCACTTTGTGTCCAAGGTTGCTACATAAATAGCACCTTATTTGACCAAGGTATGGTGGAAATGGTGTGTGTACTCTTGTTCTCTTCTTTGTATACAATTTACATTCAATGGCCCTATGTCCAAATTCATTGTACAGATGGCAATAGCCATAAAAACTATTTGTGTACCTGGTGTATGATTGTCTTCTCTATTTGCATGCTTGAGGGAGCCTTCTGGTTTGATGTATCTTTTGTCTCTTACATTTTGTAGCTACATTTCAAGGTCCATGGCAAGAAAAAAATGATATATTTCATAGGAACAAATAATTGCCTTTGCGATCTTCCGAATTTGCTCAGTTCATCAACAGGAGCAAATGGCCTTTTTGCACAATGCATTTTCTTCGAGTCATTCTTTTCATTTTCATTTTGCTTCTTTCCTTCTGCTACATGCCTTTTCAAGGTTGTTATGTCCTCTTTATTTACTTATTTTTGTGGGTTCTTCATGGATATGTTTTCTTCTTCTAGTTGTTTACACAATCTGTTCTTTTCTTCTAACTCAGTTCTCGTTGAATTAGTCTCAACCTCTAACTTTTCACATTGTATCTCTTTCTCCTTTAGCTGGTTATTCATAACCTCTCCTAATCTCCTTGCTTCTTCAAGTTATGCCTTTAGGTTATGTTGAAGCTCCGAAAATCGGGTCTACAACAAGGGGGATACCCACCCGGTCCGGACCTTGGTTAGCAGCTCATTTTCCGTTTGGTGTAGTGGGTCCGACTGGGGATAATGGGACCAGTTTCCCAATATGTGTGTGTGTGTTTGAGATTTGATATTTCTTTTCTAAAATTCCTAAGTAAAATGATTTTAATCTATTTCTAATCTATTCATATGCAAACTGTATTCTAAGAAATATCTAATTCTAAACTAACCTGGGATGTAATCTTTCAATATATGCGATCTAAAAGGATTTCAGATAACAATTGATAATAAAGATCATTCAATTATTATGAGAAAAGAATTCAATAAAGATAAACTATTTCACATAAAAAGTTAGATGAAACAGTTGTGAAAAACATATCGCATATCAAGCTATTCATATATCAAGTACAAATAAATAATTATCATCGTACAAAAATGCCAAATGATAACTCAGATATTCAAACCTTCACATATAAACAACTAAACAAAAATATCACTTTTATCACATAAACAGAAACAGTTAAGAGATAAAAATACCATTTATAACTGGTTCTACTCATGAGCTAGAAGCAATAATGATTTATCTCTTTCTTAATCCAACATCTATCAAGAGTACAGAAATGCAACATCAGTAATAGATATTAGAAACAGATATCAATAAATCTCGTTCCATTAATTTATCAAAACCTCCTCTGAGGGTGCAGAAGTGCATGTTCTGAGGATAAGTTTTTGAAAATTTTCAGGACCCTTCTCTAAATGCATGAGAAGGGTTTAAATACTAATAACTAAAATCTAAAAATAGTTTATTACAAAAATTTAGGATTCGGTTTAAATGATCGTCCTTTTCCTAGGCAAAAATGTAGTAAAACTAAAACTAAATCTAAAAATAAAGACTATCAATTATCTACTTATGAATTTGATCTTTGATCTTGCAAGCATCCAACATTGTTTTGAGAAGAGGTGGTTGGCCGACTTCAGATTTCAACTGCCCCGAAAAGACAGAATCGGCAAGTGTAGGAGCAATCTTCTCAGCAGAATTAATGATGCAACTAAGCGCACTGCATTGACTGTGGGGTTTTACTAGATATGTCCAGTAAGAATCCCAGTTTAATCTTGTCAGTTCTTGAATTGACTTTGCCTTTTCATCAACCTTTTGCCTCCATTCTGTTTGCAGTTGTTGTGCTTGTGGAAGGTGTCCCGGAATAATCTCTGAAATCAAATTAACTTTGTGCAAATTTTCATTTACACAATCAGTAATATTTCTTGTTGATGTAGCTGCTTCCTCTGCTGCTTTTTCTGCTTCTCTGAGCTGTACATCCCAATTGTTGAAGAGCAGTTCTTTATGACTATCATTGATGATCAGTGCTCCTGCTCTACTTCCTTCCTCTGTCTTTTGCCATGACATATAATTAGTAACTCTTTCATTAGTTAATTCATAATCATGTCGTAATTCTACGACATGATTAGTGATTTTATCACTTTCTTGACAAAAAGAGTTGTATTGCGAGATTTTCTGGCATAATATGTCTTGTTGTTGCAGTAGTTGTTTGTTCAAAGAAACAGACTCTGAAATAAACTCTGGAAGCTTAGGTTCATCTTTGTGCTCCTCTTGGATAATCGGTATTTGTTTCTCTTTGTCTGCCAAACTTTTCTGATATCCAATTTGCATCTCTTGAAGCTCTTGCTGTAACTTTTCAAGTTTTATTTGTTCTTCATTGTTGACATGAGCCTTTTGCAATTGTTGTTGCAGAACTTGTATCTGATCTTCTTTTTCATTTAATAATAGCTTTACCTCAGATGTTTTGTCAATAGTTGCGGAGGCATAAGCTCCTGTAATCTGAGATAACTTGGTAAGATTATCAGTTGGATTCGTAGTAGGATCCTTCCATAAGACATCTAATTGTTCTGCCTTAGTAGAGATTGAGCTCTCTAACTTTTTCTTTTTCCTATGCTTCCTCACTACTGCTTTATACTGCAGGCTTTAGAATACATCTAGAGGAGGAATGTCCTCTATATTAAGTACAATTTCAGAAGAGGGAGTGATAGGTATATGCTCAGTTTCTGTGATGCTGCCACTTATTCCCGTGCTCAAAAATTTTATTGTCTGTACAGGGTCTGTATATTCTGTCCTTCCACATTAAGCAATTGATTAAAAGTTTCCCATTCTTTGTCCAATTCAGTCCTGACTGTCGATTGCTGTACATTAAGAGGTGGAAGATTCAACTGTGGAGTAGTAAAAGTCTGTTGTTGTGAAAGCTATTTTGATTGAGTTGTATCCTTCACTGAGCTTTCATCATTATCAGTCTTTTTAGAAAGCTCATAAGTCTCTTTTTCAGACTTCAACTTAGAATTTTCTGTGTTTGAGCTGCCACTAAGACTGACACTAGGAGTTGATTCCCTTGCGGGTTCTAAGCGTAAATTTTCCAAAGGGATAGTAGTTTTTCTTCTCTCTCTATAAACTTTAAATTCCTGAAATTCTTCTGGGGATAAATGTGTTTGAGCTAAATGCAAAACTTCTTTAAATGAACATTTTGTTTGAAACATATCATAAAAAGGATCTTCTTCTCCAGAAAACACTCTTACTTTGATTGCAGTGGTGAAATTTTTAACAACATTAATTGGATCAAATAACCTTCTCGAAAACTTGAACAGTTGTAAGCATGTAATATTGCTTACCTCTTTGAATGCGTGACCAACATCAAACAATGAAAATGTTCCACAGGCTATGGGAAATTGTGGCCAAATGCCCTTCTTCTTCTCCTTTAATTACTTTGTCAAACCTCCTTCACCACAGGTTTGATAAGCAATCTCCCGAGCTACAAGTTTATCCGGAACATACAGGGGTAAAACATGGGGAGAAGCAGAACTTCCAAAAACCCTTACATAAGTAAACAACTCTTCTCCAAACCATCTTGCGGCGACGGAGAACATATATTTACGCTTAGGGATAACATGTTTCATCCCTTATTATGCAATGTGTGTACGGAAGGCGACGTTATTGACGGATGCGGATAAACATGAGGAACAAACTTTGATTCCCACAACTCTTTGTGATAAACATGAATAGGTAAGGGATCATGAATTTTCCATTGCCAACCCATCAAAGGGAATTTAGAAACAAAACAAATTGAATCCATAACATAGGCAGATAGATAAAAAGGAGGATAAATCCTCTGAGAAACAGTCTGTTTGGACCGGTAATTGAAAATAGCAGTGGCTAAATTATCAGACAAGATTTTGGCCTAGTCTACAATTGTGGCGTTAACAGCAGCATTCAACAAAGGGAGCCATTCAGGCAAGACCATATTTATGTCAGGCTTTCCAAAAAGCCTGCATAACATAGCAGCATCGAAACAATATGGAGAGGTGAGTGAACCAGTACTGTACATATCGTGTTTGTTTTTCTTCAATGGTTCCTCTCTTTTGGTCCATTCCTTGGTGCATTCCACCAAATTTGCATTTTCTCTAGTGAATTTCTCCATAAATTTTTTGTTGTAAGTCGCCTGAGGTTCCGGTAAGTGATACATAAGCCTCAAATCTTCTCTAGTGAATGACCCGATGAGTTCTTGTCCTGGAGTTCTAAATTGCTTGTCTGAAATATCAGTGTTATCTAGCACCCATTTTACCATGATATACGTATACGGAAGAATTCTAAGTCTTATTTATTCTGTACGAGAAATAGAAAAACGGTCTGTAAAAAGATGTGAGAGGAACATGATCTGCGATAGCGCGACTTCCATTACCACCAGGTTTTCTTCTTCGAAACCAAATTCATCCCTTTGATGGTGATGCGTCCTTGTTACCCAGCAGTGTACGTATAAAACCATCTCTTTGTTTTACAGCACTCGGAACTTTCTCTTTCTTACCCATAATGCTCTGTGAATGCTTTGTATATTCTTCTGCTCCTTCGCGCCTGCGGTGTTACGAATTAAGTGAGAGTAATGATATGAGAAAGGTGACGGGATAGTTTTAAATGCTGAAGGCGGATGAAAAATATTATTTTAAACGTGAAACAACCTTTCAATCAAAACAAAATATTTTCCATCAATGATTAACAATCCATTCATTAATTTTGACATCAAAGCACATAACGGATATTTATTTATGAAAAGATTTACTTTGGACAACGTGCTAGAAGAATCTGCAATAATGCGATCTGCGATTTGTTGTGTAATATCGCAAAATCGCAATATCGCGGATCGCAACCATCGCAAATCGCAACATCCACAAATCGCAACATCCACAAATCTCAATCTAATATCTTCGCGAAATTGCAATATCGCAAAATCGCGAAATCGCAATTTCACAAAATATAACTTATTAAACAACTTTTCTGCGATATGCGGTTTGCGATCAATACTTTAATGCATAGTTCTTTGGGATCGCGCTATCGCAATATCACGGAATCGCAATTTTAAAAGATTATGCTTTTACAAAGGATATCCACTTTTTGCGATGGATGCGGTACTTTTCTTCAAAGAAATATTTTTGATCTATCATAAACTTAGGTTTATTTTAAAGATTTTCAAAGGAATTTCCCTAAGTTATGATAGTAAGTTTTATTTGAGAAAGGAAATAAATACTAATTAATTTTTTGGATTTTTTGACTAAGGGTCACCACTTATTTAGCATTATTACTAATATTAAATAAGAAGGGGGGTTGTTGCTGGCAACAACAATTGGCGATTCACTTGGAAGAACCAGTTATCTCTGCATTTCTTTTGAATTTCCTAAACTTTTCAAAACACAAAATTTTCCAGAAAATCAAACTTTATTATAAAAAGACAAAGTACGTCATGCTTTAATCTATAAATGATATTTCATTTCTTCTATATTCAACTTTTGATTATTCACTTCCTCAAGCTAGTCCTTGTATTTACATCAGTCATTACTTGGTTTAAAAAGATAAAAACAAAGACTTCTCTATAAATCAGCTTTAAATATGCTCATTTGTCGTAGGTAGAGCCACTGCTTCCAGCAAGCGTTTATAGCTTCGACAGGGTTACCTGTTACCCAGCAATGATCCTGTATCCTACTTTGAGAAATATACAATTTTCAAAGAGAAATCCATATTCACACTTATTGCTTTTGCTTTTCGTTTTTATTCTTAAAGAACAATGTCTTGGTTTGGTAGCCAACTCATGACAATGCCATTCACTTGATTTATAACTTTTCTGAACAAGCTGGCTCATGATGAGACCCCTTATCTTTTGATTGCAACAATCTTGAGTCATTTCCCTGTTATGGTATGCAGTATTGGCAAAGTCAGCAAGCTATAATATATATGATCATGATAAGTCGGCTCGTGATGAGACCTCTTACTCTTTAAGTTAAAAAGTGTATCATTGGATAATTCTTTGAAGATTGTAATTTTCTAAGCGGGGAGGATATCATTGTTTCCTTAAGATAGCTTTGGACGACAATGGTAGAGTTTTTGGAAGGAACTTTTCTATAGAAAAACTTTGTTTTGCTATTGATACCTTTCATTGAATTGATATAAAACAATTTTTCACTAAAAGTTGCCGTTCATCAAAGTTTTCAAAGTTGAAACTAGTATCATTTCTAGGCTAAAGTTTTTTAACTGTATCTTTGAATAATAATGATCAATATTCTGAAAAGAATTCTATTTATAAAAGTAGAAAATAACAAAATCTAAAAAGAGAATTTGTATCTTCTTTGTGAATTCCAAATGTAACTATTAACAACTCGTTTTATTTTGACAATAAAGAAAACTAATATACAAAATAGAAGAATGATCTCCTATGGAAAATATTTTTTGAGAATTTGTCCATTAATAGGTAAAGACTCTTCCCGGATGCGGGTGTTCGCTGCAAATGATTTGGGTAATGGGATGTGGCGCGGCACGTGGCCAAGCCACATGGCCACCGCCATGCCAGCCCACAGGCCCCTCCGCGCATTTAACTCTATCCGCCGGCACCTTACGGATCATTCAATTCTCAATTCAATACTCTGCTACAGTCGAGGAGATAGCTTGGGATTCAAAAGGCCACCCGAATTCTCCCTTTGGCTCTCTGCTCGCACTCCAGTTTTCTATGCAGCGCTTCACTCCGCCCCTGCAAACTTCATGTCGACCTGTGTCCAGCCTCCACACGGTGGTTGCTCTTTGGCAGCCGCTGGATCACACGCTCGCGCGGCCTTTGGTAAAAACGGCAAACATTGTGGTTGTCTCGCTCACTGGTATAACTCTCACCGCTCTGACAGCCCTTTTACCTTGCATCATTCTTCTGCTACTCTCTGTCCTCCTCCGCGCATCAATTCTTGGCTCTCTGCCACCCATTGCCTCCATCGCCCAAGCCTTGCAAGCATGCCTCACTTGCGGTAGCGAATGCGCTGCAGAAGAGGGACTAATAGAGGTAGAGCGATGCGAGTCGTCTCTTCCTCTTCCCCATGCACCTCGTCTTCCTCTTTCACTCACTCAGAAGGCAGGTATCCAGACATGCGCAGTGGGAGAGGCCATCTTCCCTCTGAGGCTCGTCATCCTCCCTCTGCGCCCGGTTACACTCCTACTGCCGCCCACTTTCAATTCCAATGCTCTACCCTCAGTCCACTCGTTTTAGCAATTGTCTCCATCTCCTTCCATGAAGTCCCGAGAGCGGAGCAATTCCCCTGCCAACCCCCTCCGTCTTCCTGTCTTCTTGGGCGCCCTGAATCCTCAAAAGCTGCGATGACCCAGCAAGCTTCGCCCTTGCACTCTTCCAGCGCGCACAGTGACAGCAGCTCCAAGGAAAAGATGCAGGTCGAGAGCGGCTCTGAGTTCCATCAACAGAAGCTGATGCAGGTTGAAGACCAGGAGGCGGATGCAGCGGTCCCACAGCCAGGCGCCATCGATCCCCAGCTTGCTGAGAACGACGATTACGAGTGTTTTATTGTCGAAGAACCTCCACCTGACACTCCAGATGCACAAACTACCAGGTCTCCCTAGGCCTAGGTTCTACAGTTTTACAGTTTGGTTTTTGTTCTTGTTTGCTCGAAATACTTTGACTCATGGTTCACTTTGCTGGTTTCCTCTTCAAGGCAGCACCACAAACTCCACCTGGGCTGGTTTCCCTTCATGGGAAGCTCCAGTTTTGAATTTTTTGTTATTTTTCTGCCACTGTGGCTAACTCATATGCCCGATGTGTTAAGGCCATAGCCTTCTTGTACATTATGTCTCATTATCAATAGAATTTAGCCTTATTTACAAAAAAAAAAAAACAGGTAAAGACTCTCTTTTGCATAGATGGACTTATGATTTCTGCAATTTGAAAAGGACCAAGCCACATTCGTTGAAATTTCGTATGTTTTCCTTTTTCCTCATGAGCCTTGTCCCATTTTAAAACAAGATCTCCAACCTGAAAGTCTTTTCTGGTTATCATGTTTGAATCAAAGGAAGCTTTTACTAATGCTTGATGATGAGCATGAGTTATTTTGGCTTTTTCTCGTTTTTCTTCTAACTTAATTATTTCCATCTGTCTTAGTTGCAAGGAAGAAGTTGGTGCTTCATCTATATATTGAACTAAGGCCAAAGAAGGAATTGCTAAATGAGTTGGAAGAACTACTTCTTTCCCATAAACTAAATTAAAGGGAGAAGTACCAATAGAAGCCTTCTATGTTATTCGATCTGCCCATAAAGCATATATTAAAGACTTATGCCAATTTTTATGATTTTGATCAATGGTTCGCTTAATGATTCTGATTAAGTTTTTATTTGTGGATTCAGCTAACCCATTTCCCTGTGGATAATAGTTGGTAGAGTATTTAAGTTTAAAACCTCTCTTGAGTGCAAATTCAGTCATAGCATTACCAGAAAAATATGATGCATTGTCAAACACTAAAGCAGAAGGTAAACCAAACCTGGTGATTATGAACTGATCTATGAATTCAATGATGTGCTCAGCATTAGCAACCTTGAGAGGGACTGCTTCTACCCATTTCGCAAAATAATCAGTTGCGGTAATAATATACTTATGTTGCTTAGAAGAGTGAGGTACGATCTCACCTATTATGTCCAATCCCCATTGATCAAAAGGTTGTTCAATGTTTACTAGTTGTAATGGCAATGATGGTTTCTTTTGTCTTCCAGTTGCGGTTTGACAAATTTGACATCTTCTTACATAGCTATGTGAATCTTTGAATAAAGTGGGCCAGTAATAGCCTGCACGAAGAATTTTATGTGCAGTAGCATCTCCAGCATAATGTCCACCTGCTGGTCCATCATGAATTTCCTGCAAGACTTTTTCAGCTTCATATTTCTCCAAACATCTAAGAAGAACAGAATTGTAATTCATTTTAAAATAACATCGTTTACAAGCTGATATTGTTTAGCCTTCAACCTTAAAGCTCTTTTCTTGGTGTAATCGAGATTTGGAGGAGCATATCCATTCTTTAGATAAAAAATGATATCAACATATAATGATTCAACATCGTTTAGGCTTACCTCATACGTTTGTATCTCTTCAGATGATTTTTCAGAAATTTGTGATGCTCCAGCTAGTATTTTGCAAAAGCCTTGACCTCTTACAATATTTGCTGGTTTGATCTCAACATCATATTCTTGTAAGGCAGTAATCCAATTAGCTCTTTTCTCACCCACATCTTTTTGGACTAAAATATTTCTTACCGCTGGAAACGGTACAATGATTTTTGTATGGGTTTTAAGTAAAAAGGGTCTGAAATACGTAATTGCTTTGAAAACAGCATAAGCTTGTTTCTCCACATCTGATTAATTCAACTCAGCTCCCTGTAAATTTGAACTGAAGAAAGCAATTGGGGCTTCTGCTTTGTCTTGATTTTCTTGAGTGAGAATCGCAGCGTAAGATTTATCAGAGGCAAATGTGTACAAAATAAAAGGATCGAAAAAATTTGGAGTTGCTAAAGATGGAGCATTAATGATCGCTTGTTTGATTAGATTGAATGCCTCATATTCATCTTGGCCCCATTTGAAGTTTGAATTATTTTTAATCATTGCTTGTAAAGGAGATACAATTCTTCAAAAATCTGGTACAAATCTCTTTACAAAATTAATTTGGCCGAGGAAAGATTGCATAGCTTTCTTGTTGTGAGGTAAGGATATTTCAGAAATCTCCTTGATTCTATCAGGATCAATATGAATTCCAGATTTTGACACTATGAATCCAAGAAGTTTTCCTTCACTTAATGCAAAAAAGAATTTTTTTGGGTTAAGTGAAATTCTATACCTTTGACAACGTTGGAAGATCTGCTTCAAATCTCTATGATGATTGCTTCGTTTTTTGGAATATACAGTTATATCATCCAAATAAATCACCACTGATTTGTTAACTAATCCCTTGAAAGCGATGTCCATGGCTCTTTGAAATGTTGCACCAGCGTTGATCAGACCAAAAGGCATCTTTTGATATGCATAAGTGCCCCATTTGGTTCTGAATGTAGTTTTCAATTGATCATCTGGATAGACTAACACTTGGTTGTAGCCAGAGAAACCATCTAAGAAAGACATTAATTCTGATCTTGCAACTTCCTGTAATATTTTCTCCATAGGAGGCAAAGGAAAATTATCTTTTTGGCAGGCTTTATTAAGATTTCGAAAGTCAATGCAAATTATAATATCTTCGTTTTTCTTTCTAACAGGAACCATATTGGAAACCCATTTAGAATGTTGAACAGGAAAAATAATTTTGGCTTTCAATAACTTATTGAGTTTAGATTTGATTTGATTTTCTAGATTGGGATGGATTTTTCTCAGCTTTTGTTGTACAGGTTTCTCATCATTCATCATTGGGATAGTATGTTGGATGATAGAAGTGTCATAAGTTTTTAGTTCATCGTGGTTCCAAGCAAAGACACTTTTATATTGTTTCAAAAGACAAACATATGCTAATTTTTCTTCAGGAGTTAGACCCAGGCCTAGGTTGATATTCTGTGGTTTGGTATCAGTTCCTAGATTTACTAATTCATAATTCAAAGTTGAACTTTGTAATTTATAATTGGTAGATCTTTTAAATCGGTCTTTCAAATCATAAAGGTCTTCTAACTTGAGAATTGACTTTGGAATAGCATTATTAGTGCTATCATTTTGTAATTGTTTGTCATGTTGGTCTTCATCGATTATCTGATTGGTATAAGATCCTTCAGATGTGAGGAACCTTACAATATCAGGATCATCGTTGAAAATTCTCCAATTGGTAATGTTATCAGGAATCGAAGGTCTAAATATTAATTCAATTGAAAATCGATCAGGACTAAAATCTTCTGCAGGGATAAGCTTAGAGGCTACATTGGCTACGAGGTCTGCACTAGCATTATGGATTCTAGGAATTGGTGAAATATTGAATGCTACAAAATGTTCAGTCAGATCTTGAACTAAAGATTGATAATGCTTTAAATGACCTGATAAACAATGTATAGTATTGTGTACCTGTTTGATTACAATTTCTGAATATCTGAAAACTTGCAGATATTTGATATCCAATCCGATTGCCTTATAACTCATATTCTGCGGTATTATTGGTACATTCAAACTCAAGTCTGCAGGTTAGCATAATTTTGTTTCCCTCTGGACTAACCAATACGCATCCTGCTCCTACTCCTTCATTAGACTTAGAACCATCAAAAAATAATTTCCAAAATAAAGATTTATTTACAGGAGTATCTACAAAATTAATACATTTAGAACTGTCTGTTTGAGAAAAAATTTCTATTTGAGATAAAACTGAATGTTCTAAATAAGGTGAAGTGTGAGCATTGAAATTTCCTAAGAAAGAATCAACTGAGTAATTACCAATGATATTACTATTGTATGCAACTGGTTCATTCTCTCCTTCCAATTCTGTTACTATGTATTTCTTATGCTTTTCTCGTTCAACCTTTATCTGATTTGGTTTACCATTGTAAGGAAGCCACATGTGCGACCAATCGGTTTCAAAGTATCCATGAAGTTTTTCTGACCAATCTCTGCTAAGAATTAAGCCATAAAATTATGGAATATCTGCAGCTAAAATATCAATGACTTGACATATCTTAGGATTTGATGACAGCCTTATGGTAACCTGATTTAATTCGCCAATCACTTCGACTTGAAATCGATCTAACTGTACTATGCGCACAGCAGATTTTTGTGGTTGAACATTCAATTTTGCACATACTGATTTTGGTATAATATTAGATGAAGCTCCGGAATCCACTAAACAGTTATGCAAATTTTTATTAAAAACTTCATAAGTAAGAAAAAATGGAGGAGTATGAGATCTGGACCTTCCTCCAATTAAAGCAATATTTTCAAGATCAAATTTACTGATTGAATTAGTTGGAGGTCTTCCCATGTCATTAGAAGCTTGAGAAATTACAGGGTCGGGCAAAGGTTTTTCTGGTACAGCATGTAATTCTTTCAAAAGTACCTTTTGCTGGTGTTTTAACTTGCTCAATTCATAAAAAGTGATGTTAGCCCTAGTCTTCTTCATATCTTCTATAATGTTATATTCCATTTCATCCGGAACAATCAATGTTCTTGATGGAATTGATGAATCTGTTTGGACTGGGCTAGTTTGAATTGCTTTGGATGTTGTTTTCTTGGGTGCAACTTTATCCTTAGCCAATGAGCTTGCGCTCTTTGGTTTAGGAGTAGATTGAGGAGGATCAAGTTTATTTCTACTTCTAGTGCTAACCGGGGATGCTTCTTGGTCTTCCTCATCTGGGAGGATGAAATCCCACATGCCTTGTACTTCTACCACCTCTTCTTCATCAGTAGTTTCTTCAGTAATAGTCTCTTCTTCTTCTTCTTCTGATTCAGCATTTGTAATAGCATTTGGTGGTTTTGAATCAGTTGAAGGATTTCTTCTAAAAGGCTTGAAAGACTTTTTAGAAGATGTTTCTACTACTTGTTTCTTGATATCAACCATTTCATTGGACATGGTTTTCAAAACTTTTTGCAATCCTTCTAAATAAAATGGATCTTTTGGTTGTTTTTTCTTGGGATCTTCCTTAAAAGTGACCTTCTTGGATTTCCATTCTTCTATTGCATTTTTCTTTTCTAAAGCAATGATTTGTTTCTCTACTGCTATTACTTCCTTCATATTGTCTGCTAAAGTTGTTTTATTAGCCCTATCAACAAAGATTGCTATGTTTGATGGCAAAGCAGAAATGCACCATTCACTTCGCACTTCTTCGCTAGGCTTGGAAGCAGTAGGAATTTTGTTTAACAATTTATTGAAACGTGAATTGAAATCTTTGACAAGTTCTTTTGAATCAGCTCTAAGATTAGATAAATCATTGATTAATGTTGCTGTAGACCTGTCATCACCAAATTTAGTCAAAAATTGATCTTGAAAGATATCCCAACTAGTAATAGATCCAGATGGTAATGAGAAATACCATGATCCAGCTGCTCCTTGTAGGGTATAGGGAAAAAGTAGGACAACAGCATCTTCATTAACAACTCCATTGAGATTTATGGATAACATAAAGTTGTTGATATGTTCTTCTGCTAGCATGCCTGCTTCAGGATTAAACTTAGGCAGCCATTTTTCAGGATGGGTCGGTATTTGACTCAAGGGTGCAGGCATTAAGACTGCCCCTGGATTATTCCATGGCATTTGGGCCATCACTGAACTACTAACAGATGAAAGCGCAGATGATAATATTTGTGACTGTGAAGATGAATATATTAGGATTTGAGAAGGAGATGTGGAAGATTGAGTGGACTGATGGACAGTAGTCTGAAGTGGAGGAGTGGGTGGTTGACTTCGCGATGAAGTGTTGGAGATGGATGATGATGATGAAAGAGTCTCACTATCAGACCCTTTGGGTGATTTCCTAGCTCTTTTTCTTGTAGGTAGAGGTAACTCAGTTGGTTGAATGCCAAGCTTTTCACTCTGTAATCTAGTGAGAGGATGAGCAGGATTATATTGCGAAGTCACACTGCCTTGAGATTTATCAGACCTTTGAGGTGATATTGAAAATCGCTGAAGTTTATGAATCAAAGATTCGACTTCAGGAGGTTCAATAGCAGATTCTTCTGAAAATTCATGGTTTGTGGCAGTGTTTGTTCTTCTTTCGACTTCTAGTTCTAGATTTAAAATTTCTCAGTATGATGGAGAAGTCGGGGAAGATGGTGAGGGTGATTTACTCTCAGAATGGTATTTAGATTTAGATTCATTTTCCATTCATAGTTGGAGGCCCTCCTTCTAGCGCCAAATATGTTGAAGCCCCGAAAATCGAGTCTACAACAAGGGGGATACCCACCCGGTCTGTACCTTGGTTAGCAGCTCTTTTTCTGTTTGGTGTAGTGGGTCCGACTGGGGATAATGGGACCAGTTTCCCAATATGTGTGTATGTGTTTGAGATTTGATATTTCTTTTCTAAAATTTCTAATTAAAATGCTTTTAATCTATTTCTAATCTATTCATATGCAAACTGTATTCTAAGAAATATCTAATTCTAAACTAACCCGGGATGTAATCTTTCAATATATGCGATCTAAAAGGATTTCAGATAACAATTGATAATAAAGATCATTCAATTATTATGAGAAAAGAATTCAATAAAGATAAACTATTTCACATAAAAAATTAGATGAAACAGTTGTGGAAAACATATCGCATATTAAGCTATTCATATATCAAGCACAAATAAATAATTATCACCGTACAAAAATGCCAAATGATAACTCAAATATTCAAACATTAAAATATAAACAACTAAACATAAATATCTCTTTTAACACAGAAACAGAAACAGTTAAGAGATAAAAGTACCATTTATAACTGGTTCTACTCATGAGCTAGAAGCAATAATGATTTATCTCTTTCTTAATCCAACATCTATCAAGAGTACAGAAATGCAACATCAGTAACAGATATTAGACACAGATATCAATAAATCTCGTTCCATTCATTTATCAAAACCTCCTTTGAGGGTGCAGAAGTGCATGTTCTGAGGATAAGTTTTTGACAAATTTCAGGACCCTTCTCTAAATGCATGAGAAGGGTTTAAATACTAATAACTAAAATCTAAAAATAGTTTATTACAAAAATTTAGAATTCGGTTTGAATGACCGTCCTTTTTCTAGGCAAAAATATAGTAAAACTAAAACTAAATCTAAAAATAAAGACTAGCAACTATCTACTTATGAATTTGATCTCTGATCTTGCAAGCATCCAGCATTGTTTTGAGAAGAGGTGGTTGGCCGACTTCAGATTTCAACTGCCCCGAAAAGACAGAATCAGCAAGTGTAGGAGCAATCTTCTCTGCAGAATTAATGATGCAATTAAGCGCACTGCATTGACTGTGTGGTTTCACTAAGTATGTCCAGTAAGAATCCCAGTTTAATATTGTCAGTCCTTGAATTGACTTTGCATTTTCATCAGCCTTTTGCCTCCATTCTGTTTGCAATTGCTGTGCTTGTGGAAGGTGTCCCGGAATAATTTCTGAAATCAAATTAACTTTGTACAAATTTTCATTTACACAATCAGTAATATTTCCTGCTACTGTAGCTGCTTCCTCTGCTGCTTTTTCTGCTTCTCTGATCTGTACATCCCAATTGTTGAAGAGCAGTTCCTTATGACTATCATTGATGATCGGTGCTCCTGCTCTTCTTCCTTCCTCTATCTTTTGCCATGCCAAATAATTAGTAACTCTTTCATTAGTTAAATCATAATCATGTCGTAATTCTACGACATGATTAGTGATTTTATCACTTTCTTGACAAAAAGAGTTGTATTGTGAGATTTTCTGGCATAATACGTCTTGTTGTTGCAGTAGTTGTTTGTTCAAAGAAACAGACTCTGAAATAAACTCTGGAAGTTTAGGGTCATCTTTGTGCTCCTCTTGGATAATCTGTATTTGTTTCTCTTTATCTGCCAAGATTTTCTGATATCCAATTTGCATCTTTTGAAGCTCTTGATGTAACTCTTCAAGTTTTATTTGTGCTTCATTGTTAGCACGGGCTTTTTGCAATTGTTGTTGCAGAACTTGTATTTGATCTTCTTTTTCATTTAATAATAGCCTTACCTCGGATGCTTTGTCAATAGTTGCAGAGGCATAGGCTCCTGTAATTTGAGATAACTTGGTAAGATTATCAGTTGGATCCGTAGTAGGATCCTTCCATAAGACATCTGATTATTCTGCCTCAGTAGAGATTGAGCTCTCTAAATTTCTCTTTTTCCTCTGCTTCCTATCTACTGCTTTATACTGCGGGCTGTAGAATACATCTAGAGGAGGAATGTCCTCTATATTGAGTACAATTTCAGAAGAGGGAGTGATAGGTATATGCTCAGTTTCTGTGACGTTGCCACTTATTCCCGTGCTCAAAACGTTTGTTGTCTGTACAGGGGTCTGTATATTCTATCCTTCCACATTAAGCAATTGATTAAAAGTTTCCCATTCTTTGTCCAATTCAGTCCTGACTGTCGGTTTCTGTACATTGAGAGGTGGAAGATTCAACTGTGGAGTGGTTAAAGTCTGTTGTTGTGAAAGCTCTTTAGATTGAGTTGTATCCTTCACTGAGCTTTCATCATTATCAATCTTTTTAGAATGCTCAGAAGTCTCTTTGTCAGACTTCGACTTAGACTTTTCTGTATCTGAACTGCCACTAAGACTGACACTAGGATTTGGTTTCCTTGCAGGTTCCAATCGTAAATTTTCCAACGGGATAGTAGTTAGTCTTCTCTCTCTGTAAACTTTAAATTCCTGAAAATCTTCTGGGGATAACTTTGTTTGAGCTAGATACAAAACTTCTTTAAATGAACATTTTGTTTGAAACATATCATCAAAAGGATCTTCTTCTCCAGAAAACACTCTTACTTTGATTGCAGTGGTGAAATTTTTAACAACATCAATTGGATCAAATAACCTTCTCGAAAACTTGAAAAGTCGTAAGCATGTAATATTGCTTACCTCTGTGAATGCGTGACCAATATCAAACAATGAAAATTCTCCACAGGCTATGGGAAATTGTGGCCAAATGCCCTTCTTCTTCTCCTTTAATTCCTTTGTCAAACCTCCTTCACCACAGGTTTGATAAGCAATCTCCCGAGCTACAAGTTTATCTGGAACATATAGGGGTAAAACATGGGGGGAAGCAGAACTTCCAAAAACTCTCACATAAGTAAACAACTCTTCTCCAAACCATCTTGCGACAGGGAGAACATCGACTTCTGCTTCCGGGGATAACCTTGGAGCATCCTTATTATACAATATTATGTACAGAGGCAGCATTATGCCATGGCAAATTTTGTAAAAATGAGGAACAAACTTTGATTCCCACAACTCTTTGTGATAGACATGAAGAGGCAAGGGATCATGAATTGTCCATTGCCAACCCATCAAAGGGAATTTAGAAACAAAACAAATTGAATCCATAACATAGGCAAATAGATAAAAAGGAGGATAAATCATCTAAGAAACAGTCCGTTTGGACCGGTAATTGAAAATAGCAGTGGCTAAATTATCAGACAAGATTTTGGCCCAGTCTACAATTGTAGCGTTAACAGCAGCATTCAACAAAGGGAGCCATTCAGGCAAGACCATATTTATGTCAGGCTTTCCAAAAATCCTGCATAACATGGCAGCAGCAAAACAATATGGAGAGGTGAGTGAACCAGTACTGTACATACCATGTTTGTTTTTCTTCAATGGTTCCTCTCTTTTGGTCCATTCCTTGGTGCATTCCGCAAAATTTGCATTTTCTCTAGCGAATTTCTCCATAAATTGTTTGTTGTAAGTCGCCTGACGTTCCGGTAAGTGATACATAAGCCTCAAATCTTCTGTAGTGAATGACCCGATGAGTTCTTATCCTGGAGTTCTAAATTTCCTATCTGAAATATCGGTGTTATCCAGCACCCATTTTACCATATCTGTATACGGAAGAATTCTCGGTCTTGCTGCTATTCTATGCAGAAATGAACAAGCCAATTCTGTAAAAGATGCTTCAGAGGAATTACTTGATCTTGCAGTAGCCGCGACTTCCATTACCCTGGGATTTTCTTCTTCGAGCAAATTATGCATCCCTTCCCAAGTGGTGATACCGGCGTCCTTGTTGCAAGCAGTGTCTGCGTATAAGGAAGCCATCTCTTTGTTTTCAGCACTCGGAACTTTCTCTTTCTTACCCATAATGCTCTATGAATGCTTGGTATATTCTTCTGCTCCTTCGCGCCTACAGTGTTACGAATTAAGTGAGAGTAATGATATGAGAAAGGTGGCGGGATAGTTTTAAACGCTGAAGGCGGATGAAAAATATTATTTTAAACGTGAAACAACCTTTCAATCAAAACAAAATCCTTTCCATCAATGATTAACAATCCATTCATTAATTTTGACATCAAAGCGCATAACGGATATTTATTTATGAAAATATTTACTTTGGACAACGCGCTAGAAGAATCTGCGATAATGCGATTTGCGATTTGCTGTGCAATATCGCAAAATCGTAATCATCGCAAATCGTAACATCCACAAATCGCAATCTAATATCTTCGCGAAATCGCAATATCGCAAAATCGCGAAATCGCAATTTCACAAAATATAACTTATTAAACAACTTTTCTGCAATATGCGGTTTGCGATCAATACTTTAATGTATAGTTCTTTGGGATCGCGCTATCGCAATATCACGGAATCGCAATTTTAAAAGATTCTTCTTTTACAAAGGATATCCACTTTTTGCGATGGATGCGGTACTTTTCTTCAAAAAAAGATTTTTGATCTATCATAAACTTAGTATTTTTTTAAATATTTTCAAAGGAATTTCCCTAAGTTATGATAGTAAGTTTTATTTGAGAAAGGAAATAAATACTAATTAATTTTTGGATTTTTTTACTAAGGGTCCCCACTTATTTAGTATTATTACTAATATTAAATAAGAAGGGGCGTTGTTGCTGGCCACAACAGGTTAACAATGTATTCCTTATACTCATATTCTCTCTCATCACATATTTGCACCATTGTCTTCAGATCTTTGTTTTCATTCTTCAATCTTTCTATTTCAATCAAAACAATGTCAAGTTTGGTTTGTTCTTCAACTATATTTTCTTCATGGAAATCATGTCCATTCACATAATCAGAGACTTCATTTGACTGAACCTTTTCCTTTTGAAATGGATTTTTCTTCTTCCTATTTATCTTCTCCTTCCTGACAATGTAGCCACTATTGTCTCTTTCACGCATGAGATGCATGACATTAAAAACCTTCTATTAAAATCATTAATTAAAAAATTACAAGATAAACTTAACAAATAATGACCAACAAACTGAATATGTGAACAGCAAGTAATGAGCAGACCAATACATCACATCAACACATAATAAAAATGCATATGGACACCACTTATAAGTGGAAACCCATAAGGGAGAAAATCATGATTTTATTATTGTTGTGATGCAAAGGAAAACTCCTACTCCTTATTGCATCATATTTTATGTAGGCTTCAACCTACAACAGGCTGCTACCTCAATTTTCAGCAAGCTACAACATGAAAGGAAGCTCCAACTCCCATATGTTTTCTATAGGCTACAACCCACAGGAGGCTCCTACCTCAACTAGCTCCAACTGAAAATGTTTCAAGCTACAACTCCAAAGGAGACCACAATCCCCTCATAAAAAAATGAAAACAATATGTTGATTTACCTGGTCATCAATTCTGCATACCTCATTCTTTACTTCTGCATCGTCTCCCCTTCAAATTTTCTTCACATTAGCTCCATGTGTATCAAGTAACTAATGCATTATTTATCAATCAGCTCTCACACATTCTCCCACTCTCTAACACTCCAAATGCCTTCCAAAATCACATATTTTATAAAAATAGTTTTATGGTTGTTTGTATCCCACATAGGAATATGAAGTGAATGGGTTTGACTCTTTCCCTTCCACTCATTTGTTTCCAAACACTTCATATCTTGAACATTATACCACAAAATATATAAATAATCCAATATGAATTTCAACCACATGTAATGACTAAATGCATCAATTTAATGCCAACATCAAATAACAATGTATATCATTAATGCATCACAATAATATATATATATATATATATATATATATATATATATTAACTCTAGAGATATATGGGAGGGAAGAACAAAGACATATGATAGAGGTGGAGAAATAGGGGGAGTGGCAAGGGAGAGATGGAGATAAACTGAAGGAGAGGGGAGAGGAGGAATGAATAGAGAGAATGGGAGAGGAGTGAGAGAGGTAGAGAAGGGTAAAAGAGGGAGAGGGAGACATAAAGATGGAGGTGGGAGAGAGATAAGGAGAGAGGGAGGGAGAATGAGAGAGGATTGGAGGGTAGAGAGAGAGAGAGAAGGGGGAAGGGAGAGGGAGGTAGGAGAAAAAGGGAGAGAGGGGAAGGATGAGAGGAGGAGGAGAGAGGGAGGGATAGAGAGATGGCGTTGGAGGGGGAGAAAGGGAGGGAAGAAGAAAGGCTAGAGAGTGAGAAGTGGAGAGATAGGGCGTGACAAGAGAGAGATGGAGAGAGAGTGTGTATGTTTAAGGGTGAGATAAAGAGACATAGACGGAGTGATGGAGACAAGGGGGGGAGAAGTAGAGAGAAGGAGAAAGGGAGTGATATAGTAACTTTTTTTTAGAGAGATATAGATTGATGTGGGAAGAGAGAGGATTGGAGGGCAGCGAGAGAGAGAGAGAGAGAGAGAAAGAGAGAGCGTCGGGGGGAGAGGGGAGGGGCACATAGAGGGAGGCGGGATATAAAGGGAGAGAGAGGACTTTATAAAGAGAAAGAGAGTGAAGGGGGGAGCGAAAGTATTGTAGAGAGAGAGATATGGGGGAAGAGAGAGGGAGGTAGAATAGAAACAAAGAGAGAGGAAGGAAAAGAGAGCAGACTTGAAAGACAAGAGGAGAGATGGAGGGATAGAGAGATGGAGGTGGAGAGGGGGAGAGGGAGGGATGGAGAGAAGGATTTGGATGGGGAGAGAAGGAGGGAATAAGAAAGACATAAAGAGTAAGTAGTTGAGAGAGAGAGGGAGTGACAAGCGATAGATGGAGAGAGAGTGTGTATGTTTGGGGGTGAGATAACGAGACAAAGAAGGAGAGATGGGGAGAAGGGGGGAGAGAAGGAGAGATAGAGGCATATAGTAACAAAGTTGGAAGGTGAAGATAGAGAGAGTGAGAGGTGGGAGAGAAAGGAACAGAGAAAGTGAAGAGAGGTATGGAAAGAGAGATGTAGATGGAAGGGGAGAGAGAGGGAGGTAAGAATAAAGACATAAAGAGTGGAAGGTGGAGAGAGAGAGAGAGAGAGAGAGAAGGAGTGATAAGGAAGATAGAAAGAGAGGGAGAGATGATAGCCGGATGGAGACGATGAGGAGGAGGGACTGATAGATAGATAGATTGGAGAAAGAGAGTGTATGTTTTGGGTTTGATATAGAGAGACAGAGGGAGATAAAGATATAGATGGAAGGTGAAGATAAAGAAGAGATAAATGGAGACAAGGAGGGAGGGACAAAGAGATTGATAGATATGGAGAAAGAGAGAGTGTGTGTTTTGCGGGGTGTGATAAAGAGACAAATAAGGAGAGATGGTGGGAGATATAGATATATATGGATGGGGAGAGAGGGAAGAATATTTCTTGCACTGGATGCATTGATTTCAGTGTAGATGGTGATTCCTAGTCCTATTTGATTGCTTGCACCAGATGCATTGATTTTAGTGTGGATGTTGATTGATAATGATATTTGATTAATTGCACTAGATTAATTGATTTCAATGTAAATGATTTCTAATCCTATTTGATTGCTTACACTAAATGCAATGATTTCAGTGTAGATGGTGATTTTTTATCCTATTTGATTTCTTGCAATAGATGCATTAATTTCAATGTAGATGTTGATTTCCAATTATATTTCATTTCTTGCACTAGATGCATTGATTTTAATGTAGATGATTCTAATCCTATTTGATTGCTTGAACTAAATGCATTGATTTCAGTGTAGATGGTGATTTCTAATCCTATTTGATTTCTTGCACTAGATGCATTGATTTCAGTGTAAATGTTAGTTTTGAATCATATTTTCCTACTTGCACTAGATACATTGATTTGAGTGTAGATGTTGATTTCTAATCTTATATGATTACTTGCATTAGATGCATTTATTTCAGCGTAGATGTTGTTTTCTAATCTTATTTGATTTCATGCATTAGATGCATTGATTTCAGTGTATATGTTGATTTATGATTTGATATAATTGGATGTATGATGGTACATTAATTTTAAAGTCATTGGATTAATAGTGTGCATTGATTTCAGTGTAAGAACAAAAAATTATTGACAATGCACATTGATTTTTTTGTTATAGTAATTAAACCTATTAATGTTGGTGAGCAAGAGAGACAAAGTATGATGTTTACTACAACAACTCAAGCTAGATATTTAAATGGTTTACGATTCCAACTTTCCTTTTCATGTAATCAATATGAAAAGATGACAAAACTAACAAGGATGACAATAAGAATAGTACAAGAAAACAGTTTGAGATTGATCACACTAAAGACTATTTGTAATTGACTACATTATTACTATTCACATTTTCTATCATTCAATATTATTACATTGTCACTTTGCATTCAAAATTTTTATTTCATCATTTTCCATCATTAAAGTTATTTTACAATATTTATCATCTCAACAAACTGAGGTAACTAAGAAAATTTAAAATTAAAATGACTCAATAAATATCAGACATATTTGGCATATTTCAAATGGTTATATTAATATTATATGTATTTACATATTATTGATAAAATAAATCATATGTTCCTCATATTATCGATAGATTTACCTTGGCCGCACACGACTGAAACCAGCCTAGATCCATCTTAACTCTGGATCTATCAAGTGCAGAGAGGGATCAAATCTCTCGAGGTGCAAACCTTTCCCCAAGTTTTGCACTCAAAAAATAGGTTTGCACCTCTAGATATTTGATCCCTCTCGGCACTTGATAGATCCGGAGTTAAGATGGATCTAGGCTGGTTTTTTAAATTTTCTTTACTATTTTTATTTTGGCTTCCGACATACTTACACATCGAGGTCATACTAGGTTGTAGAATGCGCCTCTCAGCACAACAAGTTTATGAATATCCTTTATAGTCAAAATGTAAAATATATATTTTGATATCACTTATAAATGAAACATTGTTAAAATTACAAATATTAGGTTTTTGCTTAGATAAAAATTCAATGAACTTTTTTTTATGTAGTTCATGGTCCTTGGAGATCGGTGATTGCTACATTCAAGGGATAATTGAACCAAGAAGATATACTCGAAAATATCGCTTCATGTCGAAGCCTGACCCTAAGAGTGTCGAGAAAATTGAACGTGTGACCTCTCAATAGCAGAGGTGCTTTAACGGTGGGGACTTGACCAGCTGAAATAACAATTGAGACTTAGATAAAAATTTAATAAATCTATAAATAAATATAATTGATTTCCATTTTAACCACCAAATAATACAAACTAAATCTCTTACTAATATAATTGTTTCCATGGTTTGCTTCACCTTTGAAAATTGATAGCACTAATTTTACTTGTGTATCTAAATGAAAACCCACAAATCTCAAAGATGTTGACATTTTTACATCTATAAATCGTGTAACCCCTTTAATTAATGCTTGGTATATATAAGGCTCACCATCATGATTGATGTTGGGATATTGTAATTATGAGAGGTATCTACAATTACTAGGGAGTACTCCCTTTTAGAAACAAAATTAGTAATGTTTTCATATTGCATATTGCAAAGTGTCGGGTTTATTCCAAATGTAATGATCAAGGGTATCATTAAGTTGAATATTTTCATAGCATTGTCTTCTTTTTCTTTCAAAATTGGCTCTTTGAATATGAATTTAAAATATTTATAGTACTCTATCTTTATTCCTCTTCAATATATTTTATAAAAAAAATATGAACATATACATTTATAAGTAATAAAACAGAAATTCAATATATAATTTTTAATGCAATGAGAAATTATTTAAGGTCTATTATAGAGCTTAAGTCTACTTAGTTGTGCCTAATATCATTCCAAATCTCCTAATACAACAATCTAACAATTTGTTTTTGTATTCTCCTATAAACCTTGTGAGTAGATAAATTGAATTGTTATTTTTTCATAAGTGGCAAAAATTATCATAACTCGGTGGCCAACAAAAATCAAAGATAACCATCATTGGTTATTATCCATAAATGTGGTCTAAGTCCACTTTGTTATTCAAGGAAAACCATTCCACATGAAATTATTCGCTAGTGGGCATACTTTCACTCCTACATGATGTATTTAGGTCTTGGGTCATTAACATATTTCCTTACATCTAAGGAAGACAAGCTTTTATCCATTCAAAAATAGTTTTAGGTCTTACTCTAGGACCAAAATTCAATTTCAACCTAGATAATATCCACAATAAATCCAGTATATATTGTGTTCATCATCGAAGCTACCTCTAATGGAGTTATGTACTTTGATAACAAGCTACCATCATTCCCATATATGAGACCAAATGCTACCCTTGAACGTCATTTAACTTCTTTCCCAAGAGGAAAATTATATATATATATATATATATATATATATATATATATATATATACATTAAACAATAAATTGAAAAAATAAATTTTATAACATAAACACTAAAAAAAACAACAACAAACTTACTTGTCAAATCCAGCAAAAATGTCCTCTTTTGATGATCTACCCAAATTTACACGTGATAGTATAGTCATGATAAGTGTATCATCCTTATCATCCTTCACTCTTTGTAGTGATCTCCAAAGTGTTATATTTTTTTTCCTAGACAATTATTGATTATAGGCTATGTCTAACAAGTGCTTGCTAGAAAGGTCTTACAACCTTTGAATTTCTAATTATTATACCATTATCCTCACATAAGTTAAAGATTTCATTAATCAAATCCCATGTCTATCTAGTTTTAAATCCCAAGTGAAAATTCCTACGGGGCATAGAATAGACAGTGATGGGATGTATTGTTAAGTCACTCCATGATGTGAAGGTCATCGGTTCGAAAATTTGTGGGAAAAATCCCAGCCATGTTAAGGGTTGGTGTGTCCAAGGTCAGGTGCAATACCTGGGTGATTTCGACGGCTTATATGCTCCTAGGTCACAGTTCTCAAGCCACAGGTCAAACCTGAAGTCAAATTCAGACAACTTGACAAACAAACAAAAAATCCAATTATTATCCACAACTCTAAATACATCACTTCCTTGACAATATTTTCATTTCACGCTTTCTTTGTTAATTATGAAGCTTATTTTCATACAGCATTGCTTCCTAAAACTTACGTCAACCTTTATTTTTTCCCTGTCACATGTTTATTTAAATTTATTATGGATAAATCAATCCCTTTTAGAGAACATAGTGGACATCCTAAACTCATTATCTATGTTATGATCATTTCCCAATAATTCTTCTATATATTTTAAAATAACATATGCAATTCATTATTTCAAAAAGAGTTATTTGAATACTCTTGCATCAATTCTCTTCTACTCGATAGAATAATTTCCCCCAATCGAGTAATAATATATTAAAAATATTTTTATTAATTAAATACATCATTATTTAAAATAGTGATGGCTCCCAAGCCACCACTTTTAAGGACATTGCTTTGGAAGTTTTCTCACATTTTCATCAGATTTATCAAGACAGGCCAAGGGTAGATATTGATCACATCCTCAAAGTGGCATATGCTTTCCCTCAGTTTTTGAAGGATCATGACAATGTTTCTCTTCTAGATGAAGTCTCTTTGGATGAACTGGAAATGACTCTCCATGGATTTCAGAAGGGAAAAAGTCTGAGCCCAATTGGACTCCCGAATTCCATATTGGATGCTTTAATTTTATGGGACCGAATATTTTAAAGGTGGTGGAGTACTCAAAAGCACAGGGACAAATCATTTCCCCTTTCAATTCCAGCTTCATTGTCCTCATTCCAAAATCAGATAAACCCACATCCTTTGAAATTTTTCGTCCGATCTCACTGTGCAATTTTGTCTATAAAATTATTGCTAAAATTATAGTTGTGAGGATCAAGATAATATCCTTTAAGCATATCTCACTGGAACAATTTGGATTCCTGAGAGGTAGACATATTCATGATTCCATTGGTTTGGCTCAGGAAGTGCTTCACACCATTCACAAACAACATCAGAAGGTTGTGGTATTTAAATTTGATCTATCAAAATATTTTGATAGCGTGAATTGGCTATATAGCATACTTCTTATGCTACATCTGGGTTTCCACCATTACTTTGTATCTTGGATTATGGGATGTATTTCATCTTCATTTTCCATCCTCATATATGGTGTTGTATCCACCTTTTTCAATGCAAGTCAAGGTCTTCGACAAGGATGTCCTTTGTCTCCTCTTTTGATCCTTCTAATTGTGGAAAGCCTCAACAGACTCATCAAAGAAGCTCTGGTCAGAAATAATTTCAAATGAATCTGGTTGAGGCCAACCTACTCCCTAACACACCTTTTATTTGTGGATGATATTCTCATCTTTTCTAATGGTGGTATTCAAAATGTGGATTTTCTTATCTTTGTCCCCCAAGTTCTCTGAAGTTCAATCGGAATGATAATAAACAAAGAAAAACTTCCCTTTTCACATGGGGAATGTTCGTACAAGATCAGCAAAGGTTCTCCACAACTCTAGAGGTCCCAATTGGGGACCTAAATCAATGAAATGTTTTCGGTTTACTCTTATTAAAAAAATAACTATAGAGAGTCAAGTTTGTTTTGGATGATATGGAATATTGAAAATAGAATCCAAATTGGTGCAACTATTACCTCTCCAAAGTTGGTTTTATATTCCTTATAAAATCAATCATTGAAACAACTATGATATTTTGGGCCACCCTAGTATGGATTCTCAGATGGATACTTGATAAGATAAAATATAAATCTCTTCAGTTCCTATGGGTACGCAAGGAAGACAAGAGAAAATTTTCCTTGCTTATTGGAAACCCATTGCCATTGCAAAATATCTTGCTGGCTAGGGCCTAAAAGATCTCAGATGGTTTGCTTCAGTGCTAGCTACAAAATATGGTTGGAGATTTATTCAAGGTGAATGATTATGGGCTCAATATACTTTTCAAAAATATATCATCCCTACTCCTATGATGAATTGGATCAAGGATCCAAACAAATATAGATCTTGTAGTAGTATTATTTGGAAGTCCCTCATTCAGGGTTTTCAAATACCCTCCCCCGGATATTTATGCTGGAAATTAGGGAATGGATCTCAATGTATCATTGGGAGGGATGCCTAAATTGGTTGTATCATAAATCATATCCTTCCCAAAATTATCATTCGATAGATTAACAAGGAAGGTTTCTTTTACATATCATCACAAATCTCCAAGAAAGTAGGAGATCGTGGATTTCAGGATTGATCGAGTACTGAAGAGCTAAAATTGGAAGAGGAGTTGACATACAAATGGAATCTATAAATATCCTCTCTTTTTAATTATCATATCTCTTTAGTAAATGCTATGGACACCACTATTTGGTCTGGGGACCCATCTGGCCACTGCTCGCCAAAATTCGGTTATAAATTTATTGTGGATGAAGTTTCCATCTCCCAGCCACTTTGGTGGGGTAAGAAGCTTTGGAAATTTCATTTCCCTACTGAGGAAAATCTATTCTTGTGGCATATCCTCAAAAATAAGGCTCCCAAATGGGGCAACCTGCAAAAGAGATCCTTCCAAGGGCTCGGTCATTGCCCTCTCTGTAAGGTAGAATCGGAGTCTATCATCTATATTTTCATCAACTGCTTGTTTTCCAAGGAGTTTTGTGGGGGGGTTGTAAGTTAAAAGGTGCACTTTTTCGTTGGTTAAGGCCCTCCATTGAATAATTTCTAAAATTTTGGATTTCTTCACATGTTGACAAGGCCTACACATCCCTCCCATTATCAATTTCTAACGGAATATGGCTTGAACAAAATCAAGTTATATTTGAATACAAGCTTCCCTTCATTATGAAGGTTGTTATACAAGGTTTTGTTGTACTTGAGACAAAATTCAAGCCAATCGCCTCTATCCAGCCTTCCCCCAACCAGGATGCCATCATACAAGCATCCTCCTTGTGGGCCTTCTTTGATGGAGTTTCCTAGTGGAATCCCCCAAAAGGAGGTGTTGGGGACCTCCTCTTCTTTTCCAAATGTCATTCAATCTCCTTCTGGGCAGGCCTGGGCCAAGTTACCAATAATTATGTGGAACTTATGGTGCTCAAGCTCCTCCTACATATTTCTCTCAAAGATAACATCTCAAATATTCATATTTATGGGGACTCTATTTTGGTGATCAAATGGATGAGGGGAGAATATTATTTACAAAACTTTAGCCTTCAACCACTTTTGAAAAATATTGAACATATGGTTCATTTTTTCACTAATATCTCCTAGACCATAGTCTTAGGCACATAAATCAGCAAGCAGGCTTCCTCTCAAAGATGGGATTGGACTTAGACTCAGGAGCATGGAAAATCGTAGAGGAAAAATATGGCCATAAAATAGTATTTACATGCTCATTAGGCCCAAACTGCGCCAACTTGATCCTTCATTAGTTTATTATCATCGTACATCTAGACTATTTGTATATCGTAGTACACATGCCATCATGAGCAGGCTTATCATTTCTCGATAGGTTCCATAATGACTTATACATTGTTTAGCATTATATGCATATTTGGACAGTAGAGGAATTTATGGAATTTTTATGATGGTATAATTACGATCGTGTGGGGTCCTATCTTTTTCTCAGCCACGGGTTATTTTTTGAATGCCTTCAAGCATATGTGGATGTAATTTTATACTTCTAATAAATTTATTGTTTTTTCCCTTGGAATATATATATATATATATATATATATATATATATATATATATATATATTGCTACTAGGAACCTCCATCATGTCAACTAGAACCAAGTATTCAACCACATGTACATATGGATTGGCATACCTCATCAATTTTTTCAAGTTATGAATATGGAAGTGTTGTGGTTTTCTAATTTGATAATCCTCTCAACATTCTATGGCCTTGTAAATTTACTTCACATTCAATTAGAATCTATGGCCATTATCAGCCATGTTTTCCCTCCTCAATAAATCTCAAATGGTGTTTTGTTTTTTTTTTACTACACCAACTTCTAGATCGAAACTTGGCATTATGATTTCCCTAATACCTCCAAACTTTTAATCATGTTATTCAAAGATAACCATGGCTTTTACATCATCATTAACAACATATCTCCTTCTATGATTTAAAGGAGTTTTATCTAAATCAATAATATATTCATCGTCATTAGGAATGGAGACATCTTTAAGCATGGTTATTTTGTGTTCCTCTTGTTTCTTTTCATTTTGTGCAGAGTGGCAATTCCATTGGCACTAATACTAACATTATCTTCATATAAAATTGTTAAATATCTAAATGTCACATTTCCAACTTAATTAGATTGTTGCATTTCATTTTTTTTTCTTTGTTTGTGTGGCTTGACCCATTCAATTAAAATATTTGGTACTCTTTGTTTCTTTTTCCTTGCTTCTTGTGTATTGTTGATATAAATAGCATTGATGATATCCGCGATATTTTCTTCCCTAATATATATTTCGACCAATATACCTAAAAAGTGGCATAGAAAAATCCTAAAAAAATATAATATAATATTTTGGTATTAAATATGTTAAAAACAATATGACGATACTTATAAAAACAAACAAATTTTCCTTGCTTGTTTTGATTTCTTCCATGATATATTCACTTAATTTTAAAACTTTTTCATATGTTGTATTTTCACACTTTGAAACAATATCTTGGCATATTATTTGTTTGGTTTATGAGTGCATAAATAATTTTCATACTTGACATAAGACATATATCTCATAATAAGTTAATTAGTTGTTAATTAAATTGCATATGTTCAAATTCAACACAATACAAATATGTTTTTCCTCTATTATTATTATCTATGTAATTTGCATACTAATAATGGTTCATTTTACTTGATGGGGTGACGAACACCGCGAAAACTCAGACGCATGGGTCACGAAGACAGACACATAGCAGCTGGTGTGGAGGTCGATCACCTCGTCCTCCCATCGTGTTAGCAGTACGAGGGAAGTTAAGATCTGGCATGTGAAGTTTCAATTAGTTGTGTTGGGATTTAAAGCGAGTGAGATTCATTGTTATATGGAGTTAGTTTGACTCCAGGGTTGGTATTATGCTACGGTATTTTGATGGTATGTTGTTTGAAGGTTGAGCTTTGGAAGTCTTCATGGTTTCTCTGGTTGATGCCCTGTCTGGGAATGGTTGTGTTTTCGTAATAGGTGCTTCCTCCTTGACCTATAGGTCATAAAAATGATAAGTTCCCTTTCTTGTGTGTTGTTTCCTGATTTTTTCATATTTTTTAGTGAACTACGTCTGGTTATCGGGTTGGCCTTCGAGCCCTTTCGTGTTTGGTTAGTCAATTTTGTTCATGGATTCCTTTTGTGTTCATGGGGGAGTTTGTTTATCTTGTCAACTCATCTTCTTTTGGGGTCTTGTCCTTTTTCAGCTCTTTTGTGGTTAGACGCGACCCTATGCTAGGTTAATTGTTATTTGGGCTGGCCGGGGGGTAATTGTCTTAAAGGGTCTACAACGACTAACTATCAGGGGGTTTTGTGACTACTGGGTTGAGGGTTAGATATCCTGACCAACTTTGGTCTACCTGGGCTGTTTCTCAATTGCGTTTTTTTTTACATTTCCTCGAGCTGGAGACAATGGGACGGTTGTTCCTCATCATCAAAATATCTTGGAAAATTTGGGGTTAAAAATCGCTCTGTTTCGCATTTCGGTGAGTCAGGTGGGGTTATTGTGAGTTGGTGCTCCTAGCTATAATATAATGCAACCCATTCAGTGCAATTCTCGCTCCACGCCCCAGTCAAAAGAAATTTCGACCAGTCGGGGAGGTGTCACAAGAATTTGAAAGTGCAATGATGGTTCGTGCATAGGAGAGGTCTGAGCGGGGAGGTAGAACCATCAGTAGCATGGGCCGAGCAGTCTTTGGGGCTCGTGGTAGCTGAGATGGCTCGAAATCATCTCATGGCGGGCGAGCAGTGGGGATTGGGAAGTTTGGCAGTGTGCCACGTAGGGGTGGCACCGGTGGATGACATAAGAAACTTTGGATTGCCAGGCATGTCAAGGTTGTTGGTCGAAATTGTTGCTCTAAGGGTTGTCGAAACCTGGTCCAACTTTGTCCTGGATCATTAGGAAATTCATGGTAAGGATAGGTGGGAAAAACATGATGTATTCATTGATAGACTCAACTAGCTGCATTATTCTCAATTTCGTGTCCGTGAGAGGATCGTGGTGTTCTGGCGTAGTCAGAATCTACTATCTAAGAAAGTGGAAAAGTTGGATTCATGGATGGCTCATTTCGAGCAACACATTCAGTGCCCTTATCGTCCCCCTCCTCCTCTAGGGACTGGACCAGATAATCTTGCATCTATTACCTCTGATGACTGAGCATTTTTACACGTGTTCTGTTTTTTGTATTTGTATTTTGGTGTTTTTGGCCTCCTAAGTTGTGGATTGTGTCTCTAGTTGTACTTCTATTTATATGTCATATGATGTTTTCGGTAGTCAACAAACCTAGTCGGGGTGAGACTACCTGCATTTTGACACTGATGTACTTCTTTTTTTATGAATGAATAGAACTTTGATTTTATTTTTTAAGTTCATTTTGTTTTGTCATATCATAGATTTTGAATCTCTTACATTCTTGATAATATTTTAAGCATTCATCATCAAACCTTGAACATAAATGTCATCTCTTTGTTAATTAGTAATGTTAGAAACCGAATTGCAATTTTGGAGGCTAAGGTTATAGATATTACTCTAAAGACAAACACAATTACTTTCCTTAATGCTATTTTCTCTAGATAAAATTGTAAAATATAAGTTATTATTTTTAAAATTAATAACTCTACACTTTTAAATTCAAAAACGAATCTCTTATAAAAATATGTATTAAAAAAAATTAAATAATCAAATATATGTTTTAAAATAAATTTTAAAAACAAAATTATTTAAAAAAAATAAAATTAAATCAAAGCACAAAATATTATTCTAGAAAAATAATGAAAATTATAAAGTAAAAAATAAAATTCAAAAATTATTCAAAAATCAATATTTTTTTGAACAATACCTACTAGATTTATTAGCAAAATGAGATTATGTTTGTCCAGCATGTTTACAAAGTAGATTCTACAAAGCCATAATTTTATAAACCCGAAAAAAAACGATGTGGAGGTCTAAATGATAATTTTGAAGAAAACCTCTCCAATCTTACAACACTTGTTTTTCATAAAAGCTTTTTAATCTACGTTCCTACTAGAGGGCACTTCTTTCTCATCCAGAATTTATTCCAGAGCTAGAACATTCAGATCAAAGGGAGCCAATAGGGAGGAACATACCCAGTTTGCTGATGACTGAACCCGTTTCTAAGATGGTTGCGACGTTTTTCTTTTTCTTGCGACTTTGCCAATTGTTTCTTAAGACTATTGGTCTCATCCTCCTGCCTTTGTATCAAGTTTATGTTCTCTATGATGATCTCCACAGTGGTTGTTAGTGCCACTGTCAACTATTCAGTGCATAGCTAGAGGGCCATGAACTGTTGTTGCAACTCCAACACGTCATATTCATTTGCTGTGACGAGATTTGACTACTTCCTATCTGGAGTCATCATGTTGAATAGTGCATGTAGTCAATGAGCATAAAAGCGATGTGTCAATACCACCTTCTCTTGCAAACATTGATTGGGGGATTGTTTTTATTGCTACAGTTTCCTTTTTTGACCCATTGACTTTGCAAGACCAACTCCACTAAAATAAAAACTAGGGAAGGAAACTAGAATAGAACCCTAGTGCCAAAACCATAATAAAACCTTTGACACCCTCTGCCTTCCATAACGAAATGACAACTCATTTTCACAAATGCAGTGTGAACTCCTAGCAATCTCCATGAATGAGAGATTATATATCACATGTACTCCAAACTCAAAGTTGTAAACCTCCCACTCCTAAGTGAGAACATCACTTGTGCCAATGTTTTGATAGAGCTACCCTCCACACTCCACACTAGTTTTTGGGTGGTGTATTGTCCAACTTAACCTTAAATGTTGTAGGATCATTCCAGTGACCATCCTTAAATGTTGTGTAATCGTTCCACGTGTCGGGAGTGTGGTCCACCTCTTCTTTTGATTGTGCACTTTGCATGTCAATTTGAAACCATGTGCATTCATGGCATTAGGCATGGATATGTGGTTCCTCCAATCCTTAAGGTGTTGGGTCTTCACTTTGTGGATAGATTTGTAAAAGAATCCACTTTTGATTTTAGTTCGCGGGGGGCATGGATTGCCATGTGTTCTAGTATTGAGCGAAGTCTTGACTTATTCTCTTTTATATTAGTTGTAACTTCAAATCCTATGGTTTGGTGTCAATATTTAAAGGATGAATGGTAATATTTGTGTTCTCAATTATAGTTAGCATGTGCAATGGGAAGATTGTGAATAGTTTAATGCGTTGGAACAAGGCATACCATTCAACTTGGTTGTTTGATGTTATGCCTAGACTCCTCTACCACTTGAGGCATAGGGTTCCTTCCATAAAGTGAAGTACTTAGTTGTTTTTCTGCAATATTCCAGAAAAAAAACAAGAAGCTAGAGTTTACATCCATTTTGCATGTGGTTTCAAATGCCCCAAATAGGGATTCTTGTTTTATAGCAATTATAGTTTTGTTGATGTACCTCTTTGTGTTAAATTTTTCATTGTATTTCAAATGTGTACTGCAATTAAAGCAATCAATAAATAAACAAAAAAATTTAGACCTCTTATATTCTATAATTTTTGTTTTTGTTTTAATTTTTGTTTTTGTTTCTTTGTTTACCATGACTTCTTTTTAATTATGCAAGTGTTCACATAAAATTATAAAAATACATAATTACATCAATAGGCATCCCTCCTATTGAACATTGGTAGATTAATCTTTCTTTTAATTCAATTCTTTATCTTACATTCATAAATGAAATATGTTGGCATATCTTGTCGTCTCCTCTACATCAATGGATGGAATTTCAAATATTAAACACTTTGCATCTCTAAATCCATGTTTACCTTTACACATTTACTTAATACAATTATGAAATTACCATGCAAATTTTTCAAATAATAAATGACATCATGTAAAATAACAAATGGAAAATGGTATTTTAAGAAGGGATAAGTGATGCCAATTGGCATTTATCAACCACATTTACTAATGTGCTTGTGCTAGTATAATAAGCTAAATTTAAGATCATGGTCAAGCCACAAACCAAATTGGTGTATTAAATCCCCTTATTTGTGAGACAAGGGGCCCTTCTTCATACAGTTATTTGATTGCTAAAATCTATGGAGGTGTACATACTCTAACATCCTATGGATATGAACTTTTGACAAATAAAAATAGTTTTTTTCACTAATTTATATACTTAATTTTATTGGATTTTATCTTTTGTCAACTCTGGTCTGGTATACCCACAACTAGAGCATTAAAATATTAAATAAAAGTATAAAAACAAAATAATAAATACCTGCAAGTATATTTAGATTCAAGTATGTTTGGTTACTTATTTTTGCTTTTGCAATTGAAAAGAGGAGATACTAGGCAGCATTGATGCTTGTGTACTTTGGAGTTTTAGCACTATTTTTCCCTATGGCCTAGCATTTAATTAATAATTTTAATCGACTAAATCATCCTTTCTACTGAAACTGAAAAGAAAAAGAAAAAAATAAAATAAATAAAAAAAATTAAAAATAAAAAAAATAAAATAAAATAAATTAATTAAAATAAATAAATAAATTTAAAAATAAATAAATAAATAAATAAAATAAAATTTCATATTCTCTAAAGATTACTTGTACCTATCATTAGACGTTAATAATCAAATTTCACTCCCACCTTCTACTTGCATAGTCTCACCAACATGTTCCATGTGTTCATCACTTGGAACATTCATTTCAAGCATCAACTGAGGGTAGCATAATCTTTCAAGGCTAGAGGCAATTATTTTGACATGCCCTTTAATAATTGTTTACTTTTAATCATAACACAACAAAATATTCGCACTCTAGTTGTGTAATAAGTTAGAATTTCACTTTATCTTTGTCGAAACAACGAGTTAATATTTATATTTTCATGATATTTTGTTGGGAATTGCGATTGTTGTTATACTAAAACCCACGGTTTTATTCAATGATCACATCGCCATAGATAAGGATCAATGAGAGGTGGTTAGTCCATGTCGCAAAACACACAGGGAGCGTTGATTTATCCAATGTCCAACAATCTCCTCCCAACGCGAGTCAAGTGTGTATCGAACTCGTGACCTATGCTCTAATACCACTTGTTGGAAATCACGATTGTCGTTAGACAAAAACCCGCAGGTGTTAGTAAATGATCACATCACCATAGATAAATATCCATGAGAGGCGGGTAGTCCATGTCGCGAAACACACGGGGAGCGTTGATTTATCCAATGTCCAATATATTTTCAAATGATCACTACGTATAATGATTGTAGTAGCAGTTCTTCCAAAATTTCCCAATTTTCATTGCATTGTTTGAGTCATTTTCCGACATAGCTCTCCTTGTTTTTGTTGACTGCAATACTATCTCTATAAATCTATTCACAATCTCAAACAATTATTTGGCCAAAGCTCTCTTCTTTTGCTTGAATCACACTTTTATGTCTACATACCAATTTATTCTAACAATTTTTTTGGTTTCTTTTCATATATTTCTTCACAATCTATTGTCAAATTTTTGGCTCCCAGTGTACAATGGCCAATTCGATAGAATATTTTCTCTTGTACCACTTAAGTTATCTTAACGGTTCTTCATCAAATCATACATGAAAAAATAGACGCCCTAAATCCATTTGAACCAAAAATTTATTAAAACTAGCCTAGATCTGTTAGGATATTTCGACACGTAGGAAATCGTTAAGTATAACTCGGTCTAGTGTAGAGTTAGGTAAAATGTGTTTCTTTACTATGTACATTTGTAACTTATAATCTGACGGTTACGATGTGTAGTGATCCGACAATTCATTCTCTCCTAGGTATTACCGACACTTGATCTGTGGCTTAACACCCGATTGGTCCATGATCTCTATTTAAAGAGCATGGAGGATCATTTGTCTGGTAACCGTTTATGAGATAAGCTTATGTAAATTTTATTTCTTTATATTAATAAATTGTCTAAAATGGCCTCATTGGCTCAGCCTGTGGATTGTTTCCCACTTCGATGGTTTTAATCACGTCAAATACTAGTGTATTGATTTGTGATATGTTTGTGAGTGGTGACCTTTGGTGTTTGATCTAAGGAACTTACCCTGTAAATTCCTACATGGTATCAGAGTTTTTTTTAGGGTCGCATCCATTGTTGATCCAAATCCGAAGCTGATTTGAGTGCATGTGATTGTCGTTTTACAAATCTATTGTTTCTGACCACTTTCGGGCAAGGAGAACTGTTATGTTTTGTCTAGAGCCTCTGTTCCAATTAGAAACCCCTTTCGTTTCATGCGAAAAGGTTTCCGGTAGCCCAAGTTATGTCATTTTAGATCTGTAGGTATAAAGTTATTTTTTGCAATGATATTTATCAATCCCTCTGTTTATTTCGGGTCTTTTTTTAATGTCGGATCTATACTCTATTCTCTACCTATGCTCTTTGCTCTGCGCTATGTGCGATCTGGCAAACCAGAAATAGGAAGACTAGATTTTTCTGCTATGTATTCTCTTTCCCCACGACTTTGTGCGATCTCAAGAAATCAGAAATAGCAAGAAAAATATATCGTTGTCAGACGGACTAACCGAAAATCTAACTCTCTATTGGAAGGCTTGTATTTATTTATTTTTGCAGGGTTTTTTTTTGTATGAAAAAGCATGCAAAGTGAGAAGGAAAAAAAAAAAAAAACCCGTCCTCCTTTCAAACAATTATTGAGTCCTTTTACTAGCTCACTTCGTGTAAAGTTACTTTATGAGAATAGAGGTCTTGGGTTCAAGTCTCTTTTTCAAACTTCTTTTTCTAAAAATCCTTTTGTTAAGTTACTTTTTCTTTAAAAAAAATTAGCAAGTTGTCATTTAAAATATATATATATATATATATATAATAACTATTTAAAAAACACATATAAAAGCTAAATTGTAAAAGTGACTCTCACTTATTTATAAAAGTGAGTCACATAAAGTAGTTTTTTTTAAAGTGAACTTATTATATTAAGTTTGGAAAAGTGGGGGGGGGGGGATTTTTTTTTTTTTTATAAGTACAACTTCATCATCAATTTTCAACCTATCACGTAACTATTCGACATCTACTACATTTTTTTTTTAAGGCATAACTTCTTCATCCGGAAGCCATTTTTTTTAATCGACCTAATTTTTCGAGATCTTTCCATTGGAGCAGTTAGTTTCATCATTTTCAGCTTCAGTTTTTAAAAATGGAAAGTGCATGTCCGGTTATTCTTAACAGCACCAATTATTTCCAATGGCTATCGTACATGATAGACTTACTTAGAAGTAAAGGGCTTTATAGAATAGCCTCAGGACAAGAATTTACACCTAACAATAAAGATAAAAAGGATAAATGGGAAAATAAACAAAATCAAGCATGACAGTTGATAGGAATGCCCATTGCTCAATATATTAGATTTCATATCCAAGAAATTGACTCCCCTCATGAAGCTATGAAAAAAATAAATATTGTTTTTGGCATTCAAAATGAAATCAAAGCCCACCAGCGTGAAAATGAGTTGCTTACTTTGGACCCCAATAATTTCTCCTCTATTGAAGATTTTTGTCCAAATTCAAGACCCTTTGACTTCTTTTAGAAGGTTGTAAGGTCAAAAAGGAAGATGGTAGTCTTATCTATTCCATTATTGCTAAGTTAGGCCATGCATACTCTGTATTTGTTTCCACCTTCCATTCCACTAGATAAGCTCTCGTTTCTCAAGGGACAACCTACAAGTCCCCCTCTTTTGATGTCTTTTGTGATTCTTTGATCAGAGAACGGGAAAAACTCTTACACCTTGGTCTTATTAATATTGGAATTTTTTCTAAGAAAGCCTTAGCAACCCAACAACGACTATATCCAAAGAATCCTAAGAAGCAGCAGCCTAAAAATAATGGTCCTAAACCAAACATGGGTCTTAAACAATTTCATCCTTAAACTGAAAAAGCAACTCAACAAACTGATAAGGAAAATAAAAACAAAAGGAAGAAGACAGATAGACATTGAAACTTTTGTAATCGTGATGGCCACATAGAGTCAATGTTTTAAGAAGATGGAAGTCTTGGAAGCAGTAATGAAGAAGCACAACATCCCTTTGGAGAACTCTTCAACCTCATCTTCGGGAATGGCACTTTCGGCATGTGGTTGTCAAGCATCAAAATCTGGTTATGCATCGAATGTATCTTCTTCTTCTCATTCTCATGAGTGGCTCATTGATTCTGGAGAATCTTACCACATGGCCAAAAATAAAGCCATGTTTTCTTCTTTAAATGGTTGTAACACCAAAAAAAATTATGTTGGTGATGATAGATCTTTTAATGTCGTAGGGTCTAGAACCATTCATCTAGATAGTGGTCAGTTTAATGATGTATTATGTGTTCCTACCTTGTCCTGCAATCTTTTATCTGTTTATCGGATAACTCAATTAGGTGAAGGGAAAACAGTAGAATTCTCACCTCATGATGTTGTAATTAAGGACCTAAGAGATCCTAGAAATATTTTAGCTACTAGCGTTGCTGATGATTCCACAAGGTTGTACAAGTTTGAAAATTTTGGGTCATCCTGTCTTCCCTCCGTTTTTGTTGCTCAAAATGATGAAGTGAGCAAACTTTGGCATGAGCGATTTGGTTACTTTAACTATTGCTCTCTTCAAACTCTGTGTAAAGAAAATATGTTGACAGCGCTTCCTATGGTATCTTACCGAGATGGTGTTTGTTCTGGACGTGTACTCGAAAAACATCACTGGGACAGTTTTGACAAGCGTGCCTCTTGGCACGCTTCAGCCCCTTTGCAGCTTCTGCACGGTGATTTATGTGGTCTACTTCCTGTTGTTTCTTTATCTAGCTACAAGTACTTCTTAACGTTCATTGATAATTTTTCCAGACGCACTTGGGTATACTTCTTAAAGCTCAAGAGTGAATTTTTTAACATGTACTTGGCCTTTAAGGCCTTTGTTGAGAAACAATCTGGACATCAAATTATTAAATTAAGATCCGAAAATGGAGGAGAATATGTTAACAACAAATTTATCAACTTCTTCACTGAGCATGGCATTCAATTGCAACATATTGTTCCATATACTCCACAACAAAATGGTGTAGCTGAAGGAAGAATCGCACTCTAAAAGAAATGGCTAATTGTATGCTTCAATCTAAAGGACTTGGTCTTAATTTTTGGGCAGAAGCAATTAATTGTGCAAATTACATAGTAAATCACACTCCTGCTAAGGTTTTAAGGAATATCACTCCACAAGAAGCCTGGAGCTCAATCAAATCATATGTAAGTCACTTTCGTATTTTTGGAAGTGAAGCTTGGGCCCATATTCCAGATGAGAAACATAAAACCTTAGAACCTAGGAGTGAAAAATGCATTTTTCATGGATATTCTGAAGATGTCAAAGGATATATACTTCTTCAACCCAAATCCAAAAATGTAATCATTAGAAGAGATGTAAAATTTGATGAAAATATATCGGCCTATGAGCCTAGTTTGGTGCATGTGCCACCTTCGGCCTGCGAGCTTGATTCGGCATATTTTCCACCTCTCTCTATCTCTTCTACTTTTGACAGTGTTCCCTCTAGTTCGGATGATGACAGCAAGGATGAAAATTCTCTTCCATGTCCTGAAGATCTTCCTTCAGCACCACAGCTTCCAAAATGGGTGCACCTACTCGGGATGTAGCAGGTTCTCTTGCAGGTGACCCTGCAGATCAACGTCGTACATGTTCTCAATTCGACAGAGTCTCTTCCTTATTGTCTCAAGTTCCAGAAAATCCTGATCCAAAACCTTTGAAGAAGCTTCAGGTCATACAGATTGGGATGCAGCAATGAATGAATAATATTGTTCCTTATTGGCAAATGATACTTGGGATCTTGTTCCTCTTCCAAAGGGAATAAAACTTGTCAGATGCAAATGGGTTTAAAGAACAAAGTTTGCACCAAATGGAAAAGTGGATAAACGTAAAACTCGTCTTGTTGCTAAAGGATTTTCACAAGTTGAAAGCATTGACTATACTGAAACCTTCTCCCCTATTGCCAAAATGAATTATATCCGCCTTGTTCTTTCCCTTACTGCCTCCTTTAAATGGGAAGTCCATCATATGGATGTTAAATATGCCTTCCTACATGGGGACTTGCATGAATAAATCTACATGGAACAACCCCTTGGATTTATCCAAAATGACTCTAACCTTGTTTGTCGCCATAGGAAGTCTCTCTATGGTCTCAAACAAGCCCCTCGGGCTTGGTATGCCAAAATGGATAGCTTTCTCTTAGATAATGGCTTTTCTAGATGTCATTCTGATAACACTGTATACACCAAGAAAGTGGGCAAGTCCTTAATCATATCCTCACTGGTAGTGATCTCAACCATATAAACCATGTGAAGTCTAACCTCAAAAAGAAGTTTGAAATGACAAACTTGGGACACTTGTATTATTCCCTTGGTCTTCAAGTCTTGCAATCAAAATAAGGTATTTCCCTTTCTCAGTCCAAGTATGCATATGATCTTATCCGCGAATTTCATGTGGAAGACTGTAAGTCAGCCCCTTCTCCATTTCAATCTGGAGTTAAGCTTTCAAGAACTTGTACTTCCCTTGAAGTTGATGCTACCTTATACCGTCAACTTGTTGGTAAAATTCGGTATCTAACCCATACCCATCCTGACCTTTCCTTTGTTGTTGGTCTTGTTGCTCAGTTTATGTACAAACCTCATGAAAGTCACTAGAAAGCAGCTAAAAGAATACTTCGATATATTCGAGGTACAATTCAGTTCGAGATTCATTATGGTGCAAGAGCATCTCCATTGTTGATTGGTTTCACTGATTCTGATTGGGCTAGAGACCCTAATGATCGAAAGTCTACTGCAGGTTATGTATTCACCCTTGGTTCGGGACATATTACATGGTCTTGTAAGAAACAAAGTGTCATCTTTATTTCTTCGGTAGAAGCAGAGTATCATGGTGTTGTTGAAGCCAGCAAGGAAGCCCTGTGGCTTCGTCATATCCTATATAAATTTGGTCTTCATTAGCAACATCCAACTACACTTTGGTGTGATAATCAATGTCATTCAGCAATGCAAAGATCCAGTTCAACATCAGCGCATGAAACACATTGAGCTACACATACACTTCATCAAAAATCTCATTCATGATCGTGTTCTTGAAGTGCAGTATTGTTCAACTAATGGTCAAGTTGTTGGTATCTTTACAAAGGCTCTCACAGAAGCGAAGTTTACCAAACTTCGATCTATGCTTGGAGTTCAAGAAAGTTATCATTAAGGGGGGATAGGCTCTAATGCCTCATTCATTCTCCTATTGTGTCATATTTGTAAATCCTTCAATGCTATCCTAAGTTATTCTTAAGGGGGGATGTTAGGATATTCCGACACATAGGAAATAGTTAAGTATAACTTGGTCTAGCGTAGAGTTGGGTAAAGTGTGTTTCTTTACTATGTACATTTGTAACTTATAATCCAACAGTCACGATACGTAGTGATCCGATGGTTCATTCTCTCCTCGATATTACCGACACTTGATATGTGGCTTAAGACCCGATTGGTCCATGATCTCTATTTAAAGAACATGGAGGGTCATTTGTCCGGTAACCGTTTATGAGATAAACTTATGAAAATTTTCTATATTTATATCAATAAATTGCCTGAAGTGGTCGCCACCACGTTGGCTCAGGTTGTGGACTGTTTTCCTCTTCGAGGATTTTAACCACGTCAAATACTAGTGTATTGATCTTTGATTTGTCTGTGAGCGGTGATCTTTGGTGTTTGATAGAAGGAACTTACCCTGTAAATTCCTACAAGATCCATCTTAATTTTGGACCTACCAAGCGCCGAGAGGAATCAAGTATCTTTGCATTTTAAGATATTTCCATCTCAAGAGATTTGATCTCTCTTTGTCCTTGGTAGATCCAAAGTTAAGATGGATCTAGGTTGGTTTAATTCTCCCCTTTAAATAGGCTATATTCCACATGAATACCATGGGTAATACCATCAGTTCTCATAAACCTAGAGCTCAAAAACCATTAGCTACTTGACCAATCAAGTTTAACTCATCTAATAAAAAAATAATAACATAGAATTTTTATTTTAACAAAGTTATTTTTATTTTGTTTTGGAGTTAAAATTTTTACATTTTTTTTTTTTTTGTAAATTGGGCTAAACTATATTAAAAACATGAAAAATTGTACAGAGGCGGTGGGCAGAGATGGCAAGCTATGCTTAGCCAACCCCTGCCTTGGTATTTCTCAAAATTAACAGAGTTTGGGGCTGCCCCAAAAGAGGAAACCAACGCCTTAAGAGTTTGAACCAGAGTTGTATGACAAAATATTTAGTAGCCCATAAGAAAACAAAAGAGCTAAAGTATAGCCTGAGATGCCAAAAAACAGAAATTAGCCTTGTTGTCGTACATTCATGGAGTTCCTTCATCTTTGTCTGTTGTCAGGTACTCTTCCTCTATCAGAGATCCAAATTCCCTTCCAATGGCTTCCTCCTCAACTGTGAGCATCCGAGGAGGCTTCAGAGGGGTCGAGTAAATGAAGGGCGCGACCAGGTACTCGACATCGTAATCTCTGTTTTAGACACCATCAACATCCATTACCCAAACGCCTATCTCCTCCGCCGCGGGCTACTTGACTGGAAGCAGACTGGTTTTTTTGGGGGCTAGCGGCACCACTCGTGGGATGGTGGATTTCCTGCGTCCTCTTCTTCCCTTAGGCTGCTCCAGAGGCATTGCATTCTCCCCACTATCACCATGAGGTCAGACTTCAACTTGAGTATCTAGCACGACTTGGTTGTCAGTTACAGAGCCATCGGAGGATTCAAGACGTTGATCATTGCCGTGGTGAGAGCGCCCAGATAGTGCACCCTTGTAACTGCCCCTAATAGGCTTTTGTCTCTAGCATGGGGGCATGGTGTGGCTATCAGAAAGTTGATGGATAGCTTGACGAGGATAAGGGCTAGGTGCAGGGGAGATGCGGCAGACCTGAGAGAGTAGATGCGTAATGGGAGTTTGGATGTCCTCTGAACCATATGAAAGCCCAAGGCACAGAGATCAAGCGTCGGCGGCAGCACTCAGGCAAAACAGGCAGCGCTGAAGCAAAGGAAGGCAAAAGAGGCACAGCGAAAGCAATAGAGGCAGCAAGAAGACAGTCAAAATGTAACAGTCATATAAGCACAGTGAGACAGAGGCAGAGTGACAGAAGCAGAGACAGAGGCAGAGAGCAGTTACAAAATTCTGGGAATCGCACACTCCAGCGAGCATTATACATATAATATAACACAAATCTTATTCCGGGAATCGCAGACTCCAGCCGGGCGTTACACATATAATACATAACCATATTCCGGGAATCGCACTCTCCAACCGGCGGAGCACATATAATATATAAACCATATTCCGGGAATCGCTTAACCCTTTGGCAAAGTATACATATATGTCCGTTATATTATGGAGCGCACAAAACGAAGTTTTAGATGGTGGGACCTCTCCCCAATCGCAATCAGAACTTTCCGATTGATCGCAAGTCTTTTGTTATATGCTCCGATCGAAGGCCGAACCCGATCGATTTATATGCCACAGTTTATGAGCCAATCGCATCCGAGTTCCCAATCGCAATCGGAACTTTCCGATTGATCGCAAGTCTTTTGTTATATGCTCCGATGTGGACCGTCCAGTTATATGCCACGGTTGAACGATCGCATCCGAGTTCCCAATCGCAATCGGAACTTTCCGATTGATCGCAAGTCTTTTGTTATATGCTCCGATCGAAGGCCGGACCCGATCGAGTTATATGCCACAGTTTATGAGCTAATCGCATCCGAGTTCCCAATCGCAATCGAAACTTTCCGATTGATCGCAAGTTTTTTGTAATATGCTCTGATCAAGTGGCGGACCCGATGGCGATTATACGATGGAATTAATTGGTTCAATCGCGTCCGGAATCTCAATCGCAATCGGAACTCTCCGATTGATTGCACGACTTTGTAATATGTTGCAATTGAAGTGGCGGACCCGATCCTGTTATATGTGGGAGTTAATTTGTGCAAATCGCATCCGTGTTCTGATCGCAATCGAAACTTTTCTATAATGCGTCCCGATTGCATGTGTTCAAAGTTCGGACCCGATTGCGATATGAGCCATGTTTTATGTGGTCATCGCGTCCGTTTGATCAATCGCAATCGCAAGTTTTCATTTGACACCACCGATCCGCCGACGGAGATGTGGGGCCCGACCCTTTCATGTATTAGTGGTTGTGATTCGACTTATTGGATTGTAATATAAGACCAAAGGCTTAAGGTGGAGGGTGATTGCTTATATATAAAAGGATTGTTGTTAGATATATAAAACACGGTTGCAGTTGTATTAAAATATGTCACATGGGCTGTGAACCCACGGGCCTCGGCCTAATGGGAGGGCGATTATAAATATACAATGACTGTGATATATGTCCGTTCCGTTTGCGGAATGTTCCACATCAACAAGACACTTGCTGCAAGTCAGCAGTCACGCATTTTTCTAAGAGGCACTGATATAAAAGCATTGTTACACGTATGCAGCAAATACACTACAGCAGAGGACAGAAAAGCATACAGAGCAGAAAAGAGTCAAAACACAGTCACAGAAAAGACAAATGCGTAGCAAACCAAGAGACAAAATAAGTGAGCTGGAATTCACATTGTAATTCGAATGTAAATGGTTTAATTGTTTTTATTGTTTATGATGCATTGGCAAGTCTCCGAGAGAAAACAAACTCCCACTGTAATGTTAAAATTGACACCTACAGTTATAATTTCTGAGTAAGCTGATAAAAGGAGTGAGAAGGCAGAAGGCAAAGAGACATGACTTTCCATTTCGAATTCCAAGCAGAATACAAACTGTCATGTGAGGAAATCTATAAATAATATCATCTTGATATGCAGAGAGAGTTTTTTTGAGAGCAGAGGTGAGAGTAAAGAAAGAGAAGGCAGAATACAGAAGAGTGAAGCAGAGAAGATCAAGAAAAGAAGAGCAGAAAGAGGAGCTACAGAACAGAGCTGATATCAGAGGTAAATCGGCAAACATTCAGTTTGTTAAATTGAGGAAGTTGGAGCTTCCCTATCAAGTTGAAGCTTGATAGCTGTCAGTTGTAGCTGACTGAGGTTGGAGCCTCCTGTAGGTTGGTGCCTGCAGAAAATTGAAAGGAGTTGGAGCTTCCGTGCAAGTTGTAGCTTGCAGAATTGAGGTTGGAGCCTCCTGTAGGTTGGTGCCTGCAGAAAAACAGTGGTGAGAGGGAGTTGGAGCTTGCCTTTGCATCACAACAATAATAAGATGTGGTTTTCTTCCTTTATGGGTTTCCACTTATATCTGGTGTCTCTGTGCATGATATTTATGTATTGATCTGATATGTATCATTTGCTTAATACCTGCTGCTCTCATATTAAGTCTACTGCTCTATTAAACTAATACTTTTTGATTACATTCTAAAATTACTCTCACATCAAATAGAGTTTGAAATGAAGGTGTAAATAAGTTTAATGAAAAGTTTAAAAGATCAGGAATGTATTAAACTGATTCACCCCCCCCCCTCTCAGTTTAATTAGAGATTCAACAATTGGTATCGGAGCCAGGTTCCTTTGTACAAGTCTAACAACTGAAAGGAGATCCTAGGTTCCCAAGATGGCTAGTAAAGAAGGATGCTCAACCAATAAAGCCCCTTTCTTCATTGGTGAAAATTATGCTTTCTGGAAAATCAGAATGAAGACATACATAATGTCTCTAGGAATAGAAGTCTGGCTGCTGTGCAATTAGGATATGACCCGAAGGCAACTGACTCAGAAAAGGACGCAAAACAAGATTTTGTGGCTAATGCAAAAGCCATGAATGCCATCCTGAATGGATTATGTGAAGCAGAGTTTATTAAAGTAATGCACAAAGACACTGCCAAGAAAATATGGGATACTCTTAAAGACATACATGAGGGAGACCAGAAAGTAAAAACTGCCAAACTTCAAGTATATAGAGCCCAGTTTGAAAACTTAAAAATGAATGATGATGAAGATGTTGGCAGCTTCTTCTTAAAAGTTGCAGAAATTGTTAACAATATGAAAGCTCTTGGAGAAACCATACCAGAAATTATAGTTGTGCAAAAGATTCTAAGATCACTCCCATCCAGATTTAATCCCAAGGTATCTGCAATAGAAGAGACAGCGGATTGGGAGACTTTGACCATGAACCAGATACTTGGAAATCTAACAACCTATGAAATGAGGCTCCCACAGAAGAAACCAAGTTCGAGGGAAGCAGCTTTTAAAACAGAAAAGAAGAAAGAAGAAGAGGAAGAAATATGCTCTTGCTCAGATGAAGAAGAAGCAAAATTTGTTAAGAAACTGGATAGAGGTTCGGGTAAATACAAAGGTAAACTTCCTTTCAAATGCTTTAACTATGGAAGAGTTGGACACTATGCTGCTAAGTGTCCTCACAATAAAGCAAGGAATCAAGCTCAAGAGTCAGAAAAGAATAAATCAAAGAACTGGCAGAAGGGAAAGAAGTTCAACAGAAAATCTTTCTATGCTAAACAAGACAGCAGTACATCTGAAGATTCAGATGAACCCTCAAGTGAAGAAGGAACCTCAGATTTTTTATTGATGGCCATAGAAGATCTTGAGGGACTCCTACTAGAATATGAAGAAGAAGAAGGGGAAGTCGACCTCGAGGGGGAGCTAAGAAGTGCTCTGGAGGAGATTGAGAGACTCAAACTAAAATGCAGAAAACAAAAAGAGATTCTCCTCAAATGTGTGAAAGAAGAACAAAATTTAGAAGTCCTCATGCTGCTGAAGGTAAGGCTTGAAGAAGCCAAGAAGATAGAAGATATGTTACTTCAGCAAATCAAGGATAAAACCCAAGAACAAGAGAAGTTGGAGGAAGAAGTGGTAGGTCTCAGGAAGAAACTAGAAAATGCTCAAAGGACGGTGGTTATAAACTCTTCTCTACCAACAAGCTCTAGCAAGTTGAATGATAACCTGGTTTCTCAAAGATCCCCAGTGATAAAAACAGGAATAGGCTATGAAGGAGAATCGAGTAAAGGAAAAGAAAAGGAAGACAAAAATATAATTTATGTAAAAGCAATGAAAACTGATGAAGAAGCCCAGACCATTCTTATAAAAGAAGAAACATGTAATAAGAATGACAAAGATCAGAAGAAATCTCTAGTAACAAGGAATATAATGAATACTAAGATGGCAGAAAAAGAATCATATGCCCCTAAATATATCAAATTTGGAAGTCATCAGAGGAAATTCTTCCCTCCTATGAAGAATGCCACCTGCTATGTCTGCCACAAGCCTGGACACACTGCTGCATATTGTTATGCAAAGAAGAGTAATTCAGACCTGCGAAAGATGCAAACAGTGAAGAGGCTATCTCAAACAAACAAATGGAGAAAACAATCTTACATCAGGTATGCAAATAATTTCTATGGTTATTGTTTTTATTGTAAAGAATTTGGCCATAAAATTATTGAATGTAGAAAGTATGGACAAAGACTGATGTTCAATACCTCAAGGAGGTTTATGAGTCAAAGCAATTTTGTTCATGCTCACAATTCAGCAAAAACTATAATCAAATGTTGTATATGCAATCAAATTGGGCATATATCTTCCAAGTGTTCTCTAAAGGGATATAATTCATCACCTCACCAAAGATACCAAACAAAAGGGGGCCTCCAGTGGATAAAGAAAGTGAATAAATGTGACCTGGCTCTAACAGCTCAAGATCTGAAAAGCCAGTGGTACTTGGACAGTGGCTGCTCCAAACACATGACTGGAGACAGAAGCAAGTTTATAACTCTTGATGAAAAGAAATCTGGCAATGTTATTTTTGGTAATGATAAATCAGGAAAGATCAAGGGAAAAGGCTCAGTCAGCATAGACAATGGCAGAGGAAAATCCCAAGAGGTACTGTTACACAGTAATTTGTCACCGTCCCTACCATTCCCCATCCCGCACAATGGAGGACCTATTATGTGACCTGTGAACACTGTCATGCCTTGAAAACATCATCAATGCATCCCTCTGAGTATGAGCTTCATTTCCCCTTGAGACATCTCCTTGCAAAACTCATGAAAAACAACTCTTTTTGCATTGGCGCGGGTAGACAGTTCAGTGCTCGCGCCAATCAGGGAAATCCTGTAAAGAGGTCGCGCCACTTGGCGCTCTGTCATAGAGCAGCAATCGCGCCACCCATTTTAGGAATTGTTTTTTAAATATGGATGGCGGAAGTTGAGTTCAAACAAACTCACAACCATTGCCTATCTTGAGTTGGGAGGTTTGGCTGCGGGAGTTCTATGGAAAGGAATTGGTTTTGCCACCTCCCATGGAACCTTCCTTGTTGATAGGGCCAATCCCATAATAATAGGGATCCCAACTCCCTCCTTCCCCATCTATAAAAGCCTGCTCAAATCCATGGCAAGCTAGTCTTGAAGTGCTGAAGCTTTGCATCTCCCTATTCCCAAGTGCCTTTGTGTTGTAAAGAATCCTTTCTTTCCCTTAAGGCCCATTCAAGCGAGGAGACCATTGTTACGAGACTCTGGAGAGGTTTTCCCTTTCCTTGGCGAGCTTTGCGAGACGTGGACGACCGGAGACCCGTTCGAAGGAGGCTGCGACGTCAGAACTTGGTTGTAACTTCTATTCGTTTATTACTTAATAGATGACTATGATTATGGTTCCACTCCGTTTTCCATCATGTTAATGCGATTAATATCTTTTCTGACCGATGTTTAGTTACGTATGCTGGTTCCTATGCTTGTATCTGTTCGTTTCTTCTATGTGCAGGTGTTCATCCGCGGAGATCGTGGAAGGATTGTGATCTGCCAGGGCTGAAGGACGGAGACACTTCTTCTTCAGATCATAGCATTGGAATCCAGGTAGGCTTCCATCCCAAGTCTTTCATTCGTAATTAGGAGCTTGCGTCATAGCATTGTTTGTTTGTTGCTAGACCCCTGCTGGGCTAGTAGGGATCGCCTCTGTCCGCAGAGGGGATTTACCTCCTCAAAAAATTGGCGACTCCGCTGGGGATCCAGCTTGTTGTTTGATTGTTGTTTGATTTGTAAACTGTAGACGGAGTCTGAAGTATAGCCAGATAGCCTTCGAAACGCTTCTGCCTAGCATTAGCGGAGTAGATCAACGCTACTTCAGTCGATCTCCGGTTTGGTTTGCAGACTGAACGACTTGGAGTCTTTGTCTTGCCTTGCCATTTGTATCTTGCTTTTCCTTGCTTGATGAGCCTTCTGGGTTGGGTTATTTTTGTGTTTTGGCTTTTGGTTCAGCCCCAGAGGATCAGATCTAACCTCTGTTTTTCCGAATTTTCATCTTTTCATGGTTGGCTTGATTGGCGCGGTTTATAGCCTGACAGTCGCGCCAATTGGCGCAGGTTGCCAGTTCATTACTCGCGCCATCCCCTGTCTGGCGCGGATTACAGCCAGACAGTCGCGCCATTTCCTGTAGGTGGTAGGGTTATCCTTGTTCGGAAGTTTCTTTTGGTCAGTACTTTGCTTCTGGGTTTGTTTTAGATTCAGCTTGAAGTGGGAAGTCTAGTTTTGGTTGGGAGAAATTCTTTGTTTTTTCATTTTCAGGAATTGGCGCTTGTTGTCAGTTAGCAACCCGCGCCAATTGGCCATTGGCGCTAGTTTTCAATGTAAAAGTCGCGCCACTTGGCGCTAGTTGTCAATGTACAAGTTGGGCCAATTTCAGGGTGTATGAAAATTGAGGTTTTTTTTTCCCTTAATCCTTCGCCAGCGTGTCTTTCCCTTCCGGCCTTTCCTCCGTATGAGCATAGATTACATTGCTCATTGTTTGGAATGTCTTCTTTCTATGATCACTTGATGTAAAAGGGAATGAATGCCTTGTTTTGATCTCATGCTTTGGAAGTCCTCTTTGTGTTTTGTCACCTTTTGAGGGATTTTGTTACAAAGTGTTTTGAAACAACGATTGCATTCTTAGTGTTTGTTTACATCTCTTTTGCATTAGGAAGATTTGCATTGTTTTAGTTTTCGTCTCGTAGTTTGCTTTTCGTTGAAATGCATTAGATCACATTGCATTGAAAGGTAGTTTTGAGATTTATCATTGAACTAAGATCACATTGTTTAATGATTGAAAACTAAAAATCGCTTTGAGTGCATTCTTATTATTTGAAAAGAAAAAGGAAATTGTGCATAGATTACAATTGCATAGTTTTCGGAAAAAGAATTTTGCATAGATTACATTGCATTATTCTCTTCGTTGAATGTTTTAGAATACTTTTGGATAGTGAAAGTCATCTAGTTTTGAAAAGTTTCATTTTCAATTTTGTTGTTTGTTGCATCATTGTTTGAAGCTCTTCCCTTAACTAGATAGCCTTCATCGAATTGAAAGATTTCTTTTCTCATATAGCTTTGCATTTAGGAGTTTTTGAAACAACACATTCAGTAGGGCCTGAAAATTGAAACTTAATTGAAGATCAACCATAAAATTTATTCAATTAACCTAAGGCAGCATTGGAACTTAACGAAACACATTTAGAAGGTCTAGGCTAGAGACGTGTTCCGGCGTCGTTAAACCTAGCAGCTGTCGTTCGCCTGTTGGCTTTAGACAGCGCTAGTACGGACTTGCGCTCCCCATACCGTCGCGTATATAAAGGGAGACCCCTCTAGGTTTTCAATCCTTTATCCACAGGAAGCCGAGTTTGCCGCCCTATACCCGTGATACACCGAACACAGCATTCGGGGAGACTACCTGCACGTACGGAAAGTCCTTGGTCGATTTCTGTTTCATTATTGAAACCAAGGTGTATATTGCAGTTCACGGATATTTGGTTCACCCTTTGTGCCTAGTTTTTCCTGAGTAGTCATTTGGTCTTTTCTGACTCCCTAAACTTGAAAAGACCGTCAAGCGCTTGTCCTTTCACGCTTGTGTCAACTCTGAAAGAGATAGAGTCATATTTTTATCGTTTCTCGACTCTTAAAATATGAAACGGTAGAATTTCTTACTTTCCAATGTGGTAAAATTAATCACCCACGATTACACGCCCGCTTAGATATTGCTTGTTGACCGTTTGATCGTGTGCCCTTAACTCTTTTTCAGCCCGTGTGTGGTTTTGAGTTTGATGGCAACTTTTTCAGAGTTCACCAACCAAGGAATCCCCTCAGAAGGGAATCCCGGTCATTTTCCTCCTTTTGGAAATGTTGGTGCTCCTTACATGGCGACGTTGTCCCTTCCTGGGTTAACTGTTGGGTTGCCTGTTTGGTTGTTCTCAACCTCTGTTGTTCCGAATGTCTCCACTACTGTTCAATCAGTTTCTCCACCTGAACAACATCATGTTGATTCCAAGGTGGACCTCTCCCCTTCTTCGCCTGTTTCTGCGTCCTCCTCTTCTACTTCGCCTGGTGAAAGTCTGGATTCAAGTAACCAGGTGGCTAAGAAGAAGAAGAAGAAGACAAAGAAGAAGAAGTCCGATAATCGAGAGGCTAAATGTACAGCTACTGTCTCTGAGATATCTCCTCTTGACAAACCTTCCAACCCTCCTCGGAAAGTCAAGTTCCCGTGCATGTTGTGCACGGGAGACCATCTGCTTCGAGACTGCCCTGGCATTCCCAAAGTGCTTGAAGCATGGTCCAACGGTCGTCCACCATTGGCTTTGACTTCCGGGAGCAAGGTTGGGGGCACGTCTTCAACTGGTACTGATAAGGCTCCTAAGAAGCAGGGTAAGATCACCAATCCCTGCAAGCTGTGTGAAGGGCATCATGCCATTCACCTTTGTCCTTATATGGATGAAGCCAAGCGAGTTTTGGAAAACCCGACCGGTTCTACACCACGACTTCCACCTGGTTATAATCGGCTTCCTGTGAGTCCTCCGCCAGCTGATCTTACAATTGGTCAAGAGTCATCCTTGGTCGATCCCACTCCCCCAGAAATTCAAATTCACGAATCCATCCCTGACCAACCATTGGTCGTGGGATCGGTTGAACTGGCCCCGTCTATGGTGCACCAGGTCTTTTCTGTCGAGAGTGGATCTCATAACCCTCATGTGCTTCTGATCTCTTCAGATTCTTCAGACTTGGAGAAAGATTCTCCTGTCCCTGTACTTCAAGAAGCCCCTCCTCCGCCTCCCATGATGGAGGCTCCAGAGGATATCCCTCCCGCCTTCGAGATGGAGGTCATGGAGGATGCTTCTTCTACCGTAACATCAGGGGAAGACCTTCGCTTGTCGATGGTAGCCCCTCCGAGTAGTTTGGTTGCTTCCTTTGACTGGAATCGATTTGCAGGATTTCGCCTTCCGTCTTATGTGCCTTTCGAGATCACAGTACAGGCTCTTGGTCTGGTTGTACCCAGCACCATTATAGACGAAGGTGCCTCTGTTAGTATTCTGTCATCAACTACCTGGCAAGCTTTCGGTTCGCCGCCGCTTGCGCCCGTTACGCAGAATCCGTTGACATTCAATAGAAGAATGAGTCAACCGTTGGGGATCCTTCCAAGGTTACCTATTACTTTGGGAGGTAAAACCGTCCATATGGATGTGATGGTCGTTCCAGGCCCCTTGGATTTCAATCTGCTTTTGGGGCGTGATTACACCTATGCCATGGGAGCGCTTGTCTCCTCCCTCTTTCGCGTGATGTGCTTTCCACATGAAGGACGGATCGTGACCATTGATCAGCTGTCGTTCTTTGGTCCTAATGTGGCAACTGGTCCGCCATCACCCCCTCCTGGTTTTTATCCACCTGTTGTATCTGCCCCACCGCAGGTCAACTATGTGGCTACCTACCCCATGCCTATGTTTAGTGATAGTGCCGTCGTGCGTCGGGTGCTGGGGGCATTGGGTCCTGAATTCCAGGATGTTTTCCTTCCATCGGGAGTGGAACTCTTGGAAGCGATGACTTCTCGTTCATTATGATGAAGTCGATCGGAGCATAGTTCTTTTCCTTGTGTCAAGCTCCTTAAAAAATGAAACAAGCTGGTTGGAGCACAGTTCCCTTCCTGTGTCAAGCTCCTTAAAAAATGAAACAAGGTTGTCGGAGCAGAGTTCCTTGTCTTGTGTCAAGCTCCTTATAAAATGAAACAAGGGTGTCTGAGGATAGTTCTTTTAATGTGTCAACCTCATTAAAACAATGAAACACGTTCCTGTTCAATTCGAGTCTTTGTTTAGATCTCGTAAAATCCCAGTCGCGTCTTTCTTAGATCTCGTAATTTGAACCTTCACTCCATCTGCCTTTCATATGGATTGAAGCTTGGGGGGCATGTACCTCGAATTGAGTCACAATGCTGAGGGGCATGCTCACTTTTTCAAGCATAGTTTGTTTCTGTTTCAAGCTTGTGAAAAAATGAAACCGGTTTCAAGCATAGTTTATCTTTGTTTCAAGCTTGTGTAAAAATGAAACCAACTTCAAGCAGAGTTTCCTGATTTCAAGCTTGTGTAAGAATGAAACCATTCCCATTTTACCTTTTGTGATTGCCATTTTATCAGCCTGTTTTGCCAGATAAGCCTTGGTTTTCTCACTCCATCGTCACTATCTGCTTGGCCGATCATATGCCTTCACTTGGTTGTTTTACCTGTTCCTGAGGAACCGCTGCAATGAGTGGTCTTGTTAGCCAGCCTCTTAACCTTTATTTGTTCTGAGCAGTTCCACCATTATCGGAACCAGTTGCTACCCTTTATACCACTCGTTCCTCCAGGAGGAGTCAACTTTTAGCTCTTTTCTGACTCTCTAAACATGAAAAGATTGCCGAGGCCCTTGTCGTTTCGATCTCGTTAAATTGGACACGAATCGACATCTACCCAGTATACGTTTAACCCTTTTTCGGGCTGGGATGGATTGATTACGAAAAAGGAATACCCTAGCCTATCACGACTAGGAGGTTTTCCCGGATATTGTTTTCTACCTTTTCGGATCTGGGGAACTATTTACGAAAAGGGACCCGTGGAGTTTTCTTTTCCGCTGTCTTTTCAAACTCTCTAAACATGAAAAGACGCCGAGTTCTTCCTTTGTCAGACTCGTTAAACCCTGATGACATCGGATCTAGTCGAAATGACGTTCTCCGAGTTTCTCCTTCCTAGGACTCGTTAAATGCACTAGGTTGGATTCGTCCGAAGGACGGATTTATATGACAAGCATATGGTATCCTCTTCAAGCTTGTGTAAAAATAAAGAGGTACTCACCGAAATGGTGGGGAAAATGGAACCATCGTCGTTGTCGTCGGTAGTATGTCGCTCTTGAACATGGCACTTGTCTGCATTCGTGTCGGGTTGGGGACATCTCATCTCGTTTTTTCACTTGCCTCCGTGGGTTTGGGTGATCTCTTTTGACCTCTCATCTGCTCTTTGCCTCGTCACTATGACATTTGATCTTTTGATGTCAAATACTGCCAAGTCCACTGTCGTGCCGTCAATATGTTCAAGAGAAGTTGGCCTCTGCAAATATCAACCTTCCTCTGTTTCTTATATGGTCCTGATTCACAACAAAACATTATGTTCCTCTGTCTCGTGTCGTTGATGTGGGAATCATTATGGCCCACCTTCGATCAAGGTCACTTCCTGTCGACTTCAACTCATTATCCAGGAAGTTGGTCTAGAGACTCCTGATGGTACCTTGGAGCCTGCATGCCTCAATGGCAGGTTCGTCGCATTCGACGTGAAGTTTACATCATTGACTTCCGATCGAATGATTCTGCGGGTGTTCGACGTCAGCTCATTTATTCACACGCTGTAGATTGTACCTGTAGTACCTTGAGGACCATTGTCATTATTGGTGGTTTCTCTCGCGTCTGTTAACAGCTTTCATCATTGGCTGGTAATCAGACGATGTTCTTGCATGTTCGACTTCAGCTCACATATTCACATGCTCGAACTTGTACTTGTTTGGGTCGAGATGGGGCGCAAGACCCTGGATTGTGTCTGTTGTAATCCAGGCTGCGATTGTGGATTATTATCATTATGTACATGACTCACTGATTGGATGGCTGCGACCATACCTCAGTCTATTTGTCTGATCTTAGTTGGATGGCTGCGCCCATACCCTGGATCCGGATTATAGCATACTCTGTTCGGATGGCTGCGTCCATACCATATATATACATCATGTACTTGAGATATCAGTTGTATCTTTCTGTGCAGGTTTTCCGACGGCGGGCCTTCGGTTGGACATGTTCTCGTAAAGCATTTCACCCCTCTCTCTCTCGGGCCTCATGCTTTAGGGGGCATCTGTTACACAGTAATTTGTCACCATCCCTACCATTCCCCATCCCGCACAATGGAGGACCCATTATGTGACCTGTGAACACTATCATGCCTTGAAAACATCCATCAATGCATCCCTCTGAGTATGAGCTTCATTTTCCCTTGAGACATCTCCTTGCAAAACTCATGAAAAACAGCTCTTTTGCATTGGCGCGGGTAGACAGTTCAGTGCTCGCGCCAATCAGGGAAATCCTGTAAAGAGGTCGCGCCACTTGGCGCTCTGTAATAGAGCAGCAATCGCGCCACCCATTTTAGGGACTGCTTTTTAAATATGGATGGCGGAATTTGAGTTCAAACAAACTCACAAACCACTGCCTATCTTGAGTTGGGAGGTTTGGCTGCGGGAGTTCTATGGAAGGGAATTGGTTTTGCCACCTCCCATGGAACCTTCCTTGTTGATAGGGCCAATTCCATAATAATAGGGATCCCAACTCCCTCCTTCCCCATCTATAAAAGCCTGCTCAGATCCATGGCAAGCTAGTCTTGAAGTGCTGAAGCTTTGCATCTCCCTATTCCCAAGTGCCTTTGTGCTGTAAAGAATCCCTTCTTTTCCTTAAGGCCCATTCAAGCGAGGAGACCATTGTTACGAGACTCTGGAGAGGTTTTCCCTTTCCTTGGCGAGCTTTGCGAGACGTGGACGACCGGAGACCCGTTCGAAGGAGGCTGCGATGTCAGAACTTGGTTGTAACTTCTATTCGTTTATTACTTAATAGATGACTATGATTATGGTTCCACTCCGTTTTCCACCATGTTAATGCGAGTAATATCTTTTCTGACCGATGTTTAGTTACGTATGCTGGTTCCTATGCTTGTATCTGTTCGTTTCTTCTATGTGCAGGTGTTCATCCGCGGAGATCGTGGAAGGATTGTGATCTGCCAGGGCTGAAGGACGGGGACACTTCTTCTTCAGATCATAGCGTTGGAATCCAAGTAGGCTTCTATCCCAAGTCTTTCATTCGTAATTAGGAGCTTGCGTCATAGCATTGTTTGTTTGTTGCTAGACCCCTGCTGGGCTAGTAGGGATCGCCTCTGTCCGCAGAGGGGATTTACCTCCTCAACATATGTACATGTGGTGTTGTGTGTATGATTGTGCAGGTGGTGTTATGTACGTGTTGTACTATAGTATATGTGGTATTGTGTTACAGGTATTGCGTAGTTATTATTTCACGACATGTGTATTCGTGGTATTAATGATGTGTACATTGTGTTGTACACTAGGTGTAGGTGTATGTGTTCTGTTGTACATCAGGTGTAGGTGTATGTATTTTTTTATACACCAGGTGTAGATGTATGTATCGTGTTGTACACCGGGTGTAGGTGTATGTGTTTTGTTGTACACTGGGTGTAGCTGTATGTGTGGTGTTGTACATCGGGTGTAGGTGTATGTGTGGTGTTGTACACTAGGTGAAGGTGTATTTGTTGTGTTTTACATCGAGTGTAGGTGTATGTGTGGTGGTGTACATTAGGTGTGTATGGATGTAGGTGTATATGTTGTGCTATACACTAGGTGTAGGTGTATGTGTTGTGTTGTATGCTAGGTGTAGGTGTATGTGTTGTGTTGTACATTGTGTATGTGTATGTTTTGTATATTGTGATGGGACAAGCATGTACGAAACTGTGTGGGATTTTTGAGGTGGTTTAGCCTTTGGACGCCCTTGTTGTTGATATTGAGGGTTGAGGTGATTTAGTCTCAGGATACCCTTATTGCTATTGAGGGTTGAGGCGGCTTAGTCTTTGGATGCCCTTGTTGTTGATGTTGAGGGTTGAGGAAGTCTATTCTCAGGATACCCTTGTTGTTAGAGAGGGTTGAGGAGGTTTAGTCTCTAGATTCCCTTGTTTCTTAAAGAGAAGAGAAGGTATTGGGTGCTTTCCGGGTTTGGTAACTGATTTAGTGTGTGTACAGAAAGGATAAAGAAAAAATGAAGAAGAAAAATAATCATTGGAAATATAGGTCTTAGTATTTTATTTCAGTTTTAACTATGTATGTGATCTATTATTTTGATTTATTATGGTTGAGTTTGAGCTAAGAAAATGTGATATTTTTATACATGATGATTTGATCAAACAACTAGTTTGACTTGCTGTGACAGGAAGTGAAAATAATTTCACATGTACCTTATTGATAAACAACCAAATAGGTATGATTTGAATTTATTTCAATTTATTTTTGGTCTAATGGAATTTATGTGCTTGGTATAGGAAAACACAGAAATTCCCAGTTTGGGTGGTTGAAATTGATTGCAAGAATTAATAGTGGAAAAAGGAATTGGAACAAGTAGTAGTATTTTGGTAAAGCACTTCAGGAGACAGGCCATTGTGGGACATTGGTACCCAATAGTGTCCATTTATTTCCATGAGCATGCTATGACTGGTGTGATGGTTTTGAGGCAGGTATATGGCTTATTTGTTTGACCTTCCAATGTGAGGAAGCCTTGCCAAAGGACAAATCACTTGGGAAAGGGGATTCTAGGGAACTTGGAAGTCGAGTGACTGCATGGAAGGGGGTTATTGGATTGCCTGAGGGACTATGTAGCAAAGAAGGTAAGGCCAGGGGATGGATTTTTTTTGGTCATTAGAATTTCCATATGGAATAAAATGCACATTAGCAGTGTGCCCTTGAAGAATGAGCTGGTAACTGTTCACTAAGGGAACAGGTAGCACAAGATTGTAGCGCTGGACATTGGATGCAGGTTTGACTTTGCAGTGGATTCTGGACTTCCTAGGAAGGAGGAGAATCATAGTATTGATTTGAGGGTGGAGGTGTGAGCCTCTGGAATCCCTTGTTGATTGATACAAGAATCATATATTTTTATTTGATGGTTGAGAAAATGTGCATATGTATATATGTGTATATTATTATAAATACTATAATGAGATGGATTTATAAAGCTCCATAAACAATATGGTTATTTGTTGGTTGAATAAAATGTGCATAATTATATGTGATTGTTATTGTAAATACCATAATGAGGTGTTATAAATCTCTATTAAGCGATAAGGTTGTCATGATTTCCATGATGGTGTTACTTTTGAGCAGGTTGTTCATTGTAAATACTGCAACGAGCTAAGTTATAAAGCTCCAAGGGTGGTGTGTTTTTCTTTTCAACGGTCTTGTTGGATGTAGGTGTCATTTAAAAACGAGGACAGTGTTCCCCTAAGGGGGAGGGGTCTATAAAAATCCCGAGTTAAAATTTCATGTAATAAATTTAATAAAGGAAAAATGATACCAAGTTCATGGGACAGATACTCCGAGCTAAATGTTGGGAAAAACATCCTAGTGGGTGTCACTTTAAGTTTATTATGGTTAAGTAAATTGAAAAAGGTAATGGAAAAGGATTTGAAAAGGAAAAGAGACATTAATTTACATTTTATTGATGAAAATAAATAAAATTAGGAGAAAAGGGAGGTGAAATTTCATAGGTTGCATGTGAGGAGGAAATTGAAGGAAAATTAGGAAAAATTAGAGGCATCAATGATGAAAAGGATTATGAAGATCAATTCACATCCTTTTCTCTGTTCAGTTTTGGGATTAGTCTTAGAGAGGAGAAGAGAATAAAGAGGAGAAGGAAAGAAAGCAAGAAAAGGAAGGAAAATGAAGGACATGGAAAGCAAGGATCGAGCAAGGAACATTTGGATCAAGTAGCTTAATACTCTGTACTCTGCACAAGAAAACATAATAATATTAATTCAAAAAAAATTCAGCCCTACCCCCCACCCACTAGGTCTATGCAAAAAACCTACAAATGCATGAATTATTGTATCATTGAACATAACATTAACATAATAGTTCCCTGCAACCACATCAACAAATAGCTTTGTACAACTATTTCTATAATTGGAAAAAATGTTCCAAAATAATAATTTAAAAAATACAAGGCCTTCCGCACATTCATCACAAAGTTTATTTAGCACCCCCATCTATGAAAAAGGCCTCGGTTCACCTATAAATACTATTCCACACAACGAAACCATACCAATTACCGTACCATTCATTAGTATCAAAACACTCACTATGAAAAAGACCCCATCTCTCCTACACAAAATAATATTAATTTGACATTTGTTCTTGGTTTTCGCCTTGTTTGTTTCTTGTTCTTGCCTTTTATTTTTTTAGGGCCTTGGGAATTAGTTGTTGAAGGAGGATGTTAATGGAGCTCAAGGAGTGTGGATTGAAACCCAATAGGTAATGTAAGACCACGATGAAGCTCGGTGCATGTATAATGGCAACTGAAGGAAAGAGTATGACATTCGTTTGGATGGTTTGGGTGCATTAGGGTAAATGGACAGTGGTAGGACAATTATGAGAAGGTAATGAGGAAATGAAATGTGAATGGATATAAGGTGTTATATGACTTGGATATTTTGGAAAATATTGTTCTAAATGTTGTTCATGGATAAAGGGAGTTATATTAACCTTATCCTTATCATATATGGTAATTATGTAGTGATCATGATTATTATGATGATTACATGTGTCGGTATGTATGTGTGTCATTATCTTAAAGGGTCGTCAGGGATCATGATTGTTTTATGATGATGTTTATATGTATATATGTATGTATTTATGTCGTTAAATTATAGGGACATCAAGGATCATTCTTGTGGAGGAATGGTTGCTTATGCAGGTGAATGGCATGAATAAGTTCCTAGTTTCATGAGGCATCAAGTGGGAAGAGTAACCTTCATAGATCTATAAGGTTAATATCATGTGAATATGAATTGATATTATAGTCTTGTACTATGCCTATTCTTATGTTATGGAAAGGTAATGCCGAGGGATACATAAACATAATGGAAGCATTGCAATCAATGTCATGATAGAACATGCATGAATAGTGGAAAGACACTAGAAGCAAGGTTTCTTGGTAGAGTTACTGGTGGTCTATGGATGTTGAGTACTACTGTTGTATATATGTTGTACATGTTGCACCTGTGATGTTGTGTGCATGTGGTGTTGTGTATATATGGTGTTGTGTACATGTTGTTTATGCAGTGATATGTACATATTGTGTTGTGAGCATGTTGGATATGCATTACTATGTACATATGGTGCTTTCTACATGTTTCATATGCAGTGCTTTGTACATATGGCATGGTGTTCATGTTGTACATATGGTTCTATGTACATGTGGTGTTGTGTGTATGATTGTGCAGGTGGTTTTGTGTACAGGTGGTACTTTGTACATGTTGTAAATGTGGTACTATAATATTTGTGGTTTTGTGTTACAGGTATTATGTAGTCATTATTTCACGACATGAATATTCATGGTATTGTACGACGTGTACATTTTGTTGTACACTAGGTGTAGGTGTATGTGTTATGTTGTACATTGGGTGTAGATGTATGTGTTTTGTTGTACACAGGGTGTAGGTGTATGTGTGGTGTTGTATGCCAGGTGTAGGTGTATGTGTCGTGTTGTACACCATGTGTAGGTGTATGTATTGTGTTTTACATAAGGTGTAGGTGTATGTGTGGTGTTGTACATCGGGTGTACATAGGTGTAGGTGTATGTGATGTTCTATACTCTGGGTGTAGTTGTATGGGTCGAGTTATACGTCTGGTGTATGTGTATGTGTTGTGTTGTACAATGTGTGTGTATGTGTTGTATACGGTGATGGGACTGACAGGTATGAAACTGTATTGGAGGGTTGAGGCATTTTAGTATATGGATGCCCTTGTTGTTGATATTGAGGGTTTAGGCGATTTAGTCTCAGGATACCCTTGTTGCTATCGAGGGTTGAGGAGGTTTAGTCTCTAGATGCCCTCGTAGTTGATATTAAGGGTTGAATAAGCTTAGTCTCAGGATACCCTTGTTGTTATTGAGGGTTAAGGTGGTTTAGTCTCTAGATTCCCTTGTTGCTTAAAGAGAAGAGAAGGTACTGGGTGTTTGCTAGTTTTGGTAACAGATTTAGTGTGTGTACAGAAAGGATAAAGAACAAAGGAAGAAGCAAAAGAATCATTGGAAAGATAAGTCTCAGTATTTTATTTCATTTTTAAATATGTATGTGATCTATGATTTTGATTTATGATGGTTGAGTTTGAACTAACTGGATTTGATATGTTTATACATGATGATTTTATCAAACAACTAGTTTGACTTGCTATTAAAGGAAGTGAAAATAATTGAAAGTGTACCTTATTGATGGACCACAAAATAGGTATGATTTGAATTTATTTCAATTCTGTTTTGGTGTAATGGAATTTATGTTCGTGGTACAGGAAAACATGGAAATTCCCAGTTTGGGTGGTTGAAATTGACTGCAAGAATTAACAGTGGAAAAAGGAATTGGAACAAGCAGTAGTATGTTGGTAAAGCACTTTAGGAGCAGTGCCATTGTGAGACATTGGTACCCAATAGTGTCCATTTATTTCCATGAGCATTCTATGACTGGTATGATAGTTTTTAGGTAGGTATATGCCTTGGTTGTTTGACCTTCAAATGTGAGGAAGCATTACCAAGGGATGGATCACTTGGGAAAGGGGATGTCAGGGAAATTGGAAGGTGAGTGACTGCATGGAAGGGGGTTACCGGATCACATGAGGGACTATGTAGAAAAGAAGTGAAGGCCACTGGATGGATTTGTTTTGGTCATTGAAATTTCCAGATGGAATAAAATTCACATTGGAAGTGTGCCCTGGAACAATGAGCTGATAACTATTCACTGAGGGAATAGGTAGTAAAAGATCGTAGCAATAGACATTGGATGTAGGTTTGACTTTGGCAGTGGATTATGGACTTGCTGGGAAGGAGGTGAATCCTCATATTAATTTGAGGGTGGAGGTGTGAGCCTCTGGACTCCCTCGTTGATTTATACAAGCATCATATCTTTTTATTTGATGGTTGAACAAATGTGCATATGTATATATGTGTATATTATTGTAAATACTGTAATGAGCTAGATTTGTAAAGCTCCATAAACAACATGGTTATTTGTTGGTTGATGAAAATGTGCATAAGTATATGTGATTTTTATTGTAAATACCATAATGAGATGTGTTATAAAGCTTTAGTAAGAAGTATGGTTGTCATGATTGTCATGATGGTTTTAGTTTTGAGCAGGTTGTTCAGTTTAAATATTTCAACGAGCTAAGTTATAAAGCTCCAAAGGCAGGATGTTTTTCTTTTTAAGTGTATTGTTGGTTGTATGTGTCATTTAACTCTAAGGATGGTGTTCCCCTAAGGGGGAGGGGTATATAACGACCCCTAGTTAAAAGTTCATGTAATAGATTTAATAAGGGAAAAATATGACCAAGGTCATGGGGTATGTATTCCAAGCTAAATATTGGGAAAAAAATCTTAGTGGGTGTCACTTTTGGTTTATTATGGCTAAGGAAATAGACAAAGGAAATGGGAAAGGATTTGAAAAGGAAAAGAGACATTAGTTGACATTTTATTGATGAGATAAAAGGAAATTAGGAGGAAAGGGAGGTGAAAGTTCATAGGTTGCACGTGAGGAGGAAATTGAAGGAAAATTAAGGAAAATGAAGAAATTAGAGGACTCAATGATAAAAAGGATTCTGAGGATCAGCTCACATACTTTTTTCAGTTTAGTTTTGGGATTAGTCTTAGAGAGGAGAAGAGCATCAAGAGGATAAGGAAAGCAAACAAGCAAAGAAAGGACAAGGAAGTAAAGGAAGGACAATTAAAGCAAGGATCGAGCAAGGAAAAGTTGGATAAAGCAATTTTAGGATGAATACTTGTAGGTAATAGGTTGCATGTATGATTTTATATATGGTTTTGGCATGCATGGTATATGCATGCATATATTTGGTTTATTTGTTGTTAGTGGCATGGATATTATTGGGTTTTCATAGTGGTTTTAGCCTTGCCTTACGATTTTTAGATATCCATGGTGTGTTGGGATTCTTTCTTAGTTGAATTTGGATTATGGGAAGGTTTCGGATCTGGCTAAGATGGTATCAGGAAAATGCCAAGGGTTGGGGTGGAGATGGGTTTCTCTGGGAACCCCTCAACAAGTGGGTGGAGAGAGGAAAATTCCTCAAGGGATGGTCAAGGAATTATAAGGCATTGAAGCTCAGTTTTGTTTTGTGATCTCGAGACCGATTTAGGTGAGATCATGGTATGGTGAGGGTGGAGGTGGTTTAACCTCTAGATTCCCTTACTTTTTTTATGGATTGTTTTATCCCATGAGCCCACATTCATGCTTGGAATATGGCATGAGGGTGATTGGCTGAAAGAAAGGTTTGGTTCAACCCAATCTATGGTCAGGTGGTACGTGGAAGTCGCAGACCTAGTTTGATTTTGCATATGTTTAATAAGAACTAAGTTTATTTTTCTTTTGATGAGTAAATATACTTGTTATTATGTGGCTTTAAAGGCTATTCTATCATTGTTATTTACCTAGTTATATGTTGGTTATAAGCATGGTTATATGAAAAATCTTAGTCATGGATCTCATAATATTTTACTTATAACTGAATGAATAATGAACGCATGACCTAATTTGTGGTATGATAAATATTGTGAGAAGACATTGGTCGTTCTTGTTAAAACCTCAGATAAGTTTCCAAATCCTTATGTTGATATATGCATTCGTGACCTGTAGGTTGCATGTTTACAAGTGTTTGACGAAATTTCAACCCCATTTGGGAGAGGTCAGGTCAAGTACTGGCTCAAGTTTTGGTTTATAAGCTTTGTTTCTATTTCATTCATCATTTCTAGAAGTTTCATTGAGTTATGGGTAGATACTTAAGTCCCAACCCTGAAAAAGTGGCTCACAGTTTGGGACCGCTCGCATATAATTGACTTGAAAATTCCACACTCACTCAAAGGTATTACTATGGGTGTGAATGGAGGGTTATATTCACTTGCATACCTTGGTAAGGGAGTAGCTGAGTCTCTAAGAAAATGAAAAAGAGAGTTATCTCAGGGGTTGGACACCTAGAGGGGTTGGGTTGCTCTTGAAGGTCCTATAACACCCGAGGAAAGCCAGTAAGGTCTTAAGTTGTCAGATCGATTTAATTAAGGTCATATAGTAGGTTGAGTCTTATAATTGTGACCCTCAGCTCATGTTTACCTCGGGTAAACCGTTGATAGTGGGTAAATGTGGGAGGAGTGGGTTACACTTTCGTACTAAATAAAATCCTTAATTGACATTTTAAACTCTGCACACAATACATCCGAACAACTAGATTCACACAAACACCTTCGTACAACTACTTCTATACTTCCAAAATATGTTTCTAAATAATAATTAAAAAATAGAAAGCCTTCCGCACATTCGTTTTACTGCACCACTTTTTATTCACAAAAATTGAAATTATAGTTTTTTAGCACCCATGTCTATGCAAAAGACCACAAATCTCCCACACATACTCTGTCCTCTGTACGTTAAATGTTCCACTCAATGACCCTGATTCTCACTATGAAAAGGACCTCATCTCTCAGATATATAATATGTACTTTGCACAAGCCATTATAATAATATTAATTCGACATTTTTTCAGCCCTACCCCCCACCCCCGGGGCCTATGAAAACAACCTACAAATGCATGAATTATTGCATCATTGAACAAAGCATTAACATAATAGTTCCCTGCAACAAAATCAACAACAAGCTTCATACAACTATTTCTGTAATTGGAAAAAATGTTCCTAAATAATAATTTAAAAATACAAGGCCTTCTGCAAATTCGTTGCACATTTTATTTAGCACACCCGTCTATGAAAAAGGCCCCGATTCACCCACAAATACTCTTCTGCACAAAGAAACCATACCAATTACCATACCGTTCATTAATATCACCACACTCACTATGCAATAGTCTCGAGCTCTCCTGCACATAATAATATTAATTTGAAATTTGTTCAATGCCCCCAGCCCAAAGCCTATGCAAACAACCTGTAACTGCATCAATTGGCACATCATTGAACAAAGCACTAAAAAAAAAACTCCATCAATTATCGCATCATTGAGTAGAGTGCTAACATAAAACTGACAATGTCAAAGGACTCACCAACAAAATGGCCATTCACAAAATTACTTCTATTTTAATTTTAAAATGAATTGTTAGGCATTGCAAATGCTCTCAAGAAATTGAAATTTAGAAATAACATTTACTAAAAATCCGATAATTATTTTTGAATTTATGCAAAAATATAAATGTTAAGCATTTTCTTAAAACTTTGGTTAAAATTGCAAAAACAAAGCCAAATAATGCATAATTAATACATCTCGACCCTGAAGTAAATGCTATAGTCCCAAACAAAGTGGAGACTAATAAAACACCTTAAAAATCTATAATAACCAAAACAGACCACCAAATTATCATTAATCATAAACATTATATTTTTGAAAAAAAACCATGTGAATAAAAAAAAGAGTAGAAGATAAGAGAGAATAAAAGAAACATACACCCACAAACAACTTACCAAAATGATAACCCAAGACAATCCATCAATATAATGTCACGTGTTTATAGTGATGGATAACTCACTCTAGCAAACAACCAAATTTGAGGAATGAAGAAATACAAAACAACAACATCCAAGACATAGAAGATATAAAACTGACATTGATTTCGGTCACCAACCAAATTTAACTCCACATATCTCTTGTCACACGTGGAGGTCATCCACAAGGGCACATTTATGTAGACACAAAGGTTTGCATAGGCACCATAATTCGAGGTACTACTAAAAGCAGATTTTTACCAAATATGTTAAGGAAGTATTGGTGTAATTAAATTATTTAATTAATTTACTTAAATATGTCGATAATAATTATGTTAAGATGTCTCATGGACTATAACGATAATTTGGGATGTCATTGCTTTCTATGTTTTTTTTTTTTTGGAACTGTACAAAAAACTCCTCCCCCTTGTATACTGGCAAGCATAATTGACCTCGCTTCCAATACTGTACAACAAACTCCTCTCCCTTGTATGTTAAATTATCCTCGACACCGTTTTAATTATTAGTTCTAGTTTCAACTCTGGATGCATTCTTATGCCCAACCCAAGCCGGGGGAAATTAGGAACAAAGTATTTGACTTTTTAATCATGATTTGAGGGGAAAATAAATTGCTTGCTTACTTATTTTTTTAAGTGCCCCTTTTCTCAAGATACTTTCATTTTTTTTCAGTGACTTTCCCCATATTATTCGAGTAACCCAAGCAAGCAAGCAAGAATGCAAGCGAGTAAGTCATCCCACAGACCAATTGGGGGTATAACCGGTGAACATATTCAACTATAGCAAACAATAAATAAAATTCGACACAAAAGACAGTAGTGTATCACAAGAACATATCGCCTACATGAAATAAATTTAAATAAGTTCGACCAATAAGAAAACCCATAAATACTCAAAGGAAAACAACAAGCATTATTATTTCAAGCACATTTGAAACAATCTACAATGTAGACTATATGGGAAAGGGTTTTAAAATGTAGACTATATGGGAAAGGGTTTTAAAATGTAGACATGCTGACACTGGTCAATACATGTCCAATAAAAGTGTTGATTAAGAGGTGGTATGTTCAGGTCTCCAGGCTTCTTCATATTACAGAGTAACCTGCTAGTTGAAGGCTTATTTAGACTATTATGCTATTTTACTTTTCAATATTTTAACCAAAATCTCCAAGAATCTGCTTTCAATATTGCCAAAAAATAACTGTAGAAAATGACTAGGATCAATATCAAGAATGGCATCAATAAAAAGAGTTAAAATCCAATAAAAATAACCTAAATGTGATTTATTTAGATTATTCACAATCCATCTCATATGTTCTCCCCTTTTTTTCATTTTGTCGACTATGGCGACGAGAATACTGCTGAGAAAACTTCCAACTCCCACAGCACTGATATAAAAGGAAATTCCCAAGCTTAAATACCAACTCCCATAACACTTATATAAAAGGAAATTCCCAAGATTTTCATGCTGTCAAGGACCTAATTATAGAAATATTCCTGCAACCCTAGAGTGTAAACACATTTTCTACTCCAACAAAAGAAAACTCTACTCCAAGCAAAGAAAACAGAGGAATTAACCAAAAGACACACAAGAATTACAATCTTGGGGTGTAAAGTAAGCCATGGGTTCTCTTCTTTTCTACTAGAGCTTTGGTAACCATGTAGAGAATAGAGAGGAATGTGCCAAATTTGATCCTATGTAAAACAATTATTCCACAACCATTGCCTGTTAATTTTTTGGACAATGTTACAATTAAACAGTCATAGATAGCTATGAAAATGAGTGCAGAAAAGGTGGAAAATGTTGGAAGAGAAGATGGTGGGATTTGAAAATGGGAATCCATGTTTTTTTCCATGGTAGCGCCTTGCTTTATGAAAAATAGTGTGCTCTGTGCAACTGTTATTCCAAAGATTAGGCAAGATAACTAGATAGGCACCATTCTCAATATCAGTTTGGTTTCTTCTATTTGAGTTACAGTGCAGACTTTCCATGGATTTGGCTTAATCCATCCATTGGTATGATCAATGTTATGTTTAGAAGAAGTTTGGACCATTATTGTTGCTTTTTCCAAAAACCTAATTGCATTACAAACAAAGGCATATATCAAAGAATGAACCTAGCAACATTGAATCTTCAATTCAACATTAGAAACTTCTCAAAATCTCCAAACACAAGGTAATCCTAGCAGAACACCCAATAATTTTTTGTAGACATTGCATAGGAGGAATTTAAATTGCTAGCAGATTGGATCATCAACTAAGAAAAGTGTTTTGGGTGCCAAGAAAATTCTGATGGATAGGAGCTCAATCAGACACAATTCACTGATAACAAATCTTACACATGGAAATTTCTTTGAAATAATCAACACAAATTACACAGATATGAGATCAAACATGCTCCCAGAGAAAGATTATCTAAACCAAAATAAGGCTAATTTTTTAATAATGAATAGGAGGTTGGACTTGAGAAGTTGAAAAAAGAGTCTTTTGTTGGTCCAGCAGAAACGAATAGTAGCTTCAATCATGACAGCCATAATTCTTCCATCAATGTTTTTGAAATACTAAAATATTTTTAATGGTACATGGGAACTAATTGTCACAATGATAGTCTTGCACTGCAAGAGAAATACAATTAACTTTGCCTACCATTAACATTGGTTACTATAAATCCTACTTTTGTTAAAATAGTTATCTTTGTACAATATTGAAGTCTTGCATGGTTTTTAAAGGTTTTTATTAAGCACACTAAATGGAGTAGAATAGTAGGAAAGTGAGTTACAACATGCTGATATAATAAAATGTGCTCTCAGATTGCTCAATTAGTAGTTCATCCCAATTTTAAATTTACTCTTATTTAGGAGCAACACATCATGAGGCTTTCAAGTTTTAAATCTTAATGGGGCATAATAATCCTATAGGAAACTTCCCAGGAAAATTGTGCATATTTTCTCCCATGCAAAGGGCATGGTATACCAATTTTTATTTAAGAACACTACATGGAGTAAAGAGTAGAAAACTGAGTTACAACATGCTGATAAATTAAATGTGTGCTCAGGTTTCTAAATAAGTAATTCATCTTAGTTTTAACTTGAACTACCCCAGATTTACAGTTGTTATGTTTAAGTTAATTATGTTAGATAGGAAAAATACTATGTGGACCTATGAAACAATTATAATGTTGGAAGAATTATATTTTAACATTGATTGATGAAATTTCATACTAATTTGGAAAATAAATAGTATTAAGAGATCCCAAAATTCTAATATGAGAGGATAGGATATATATTTTATACTTTCCCAATCTCCCAAAAAAAATCCCTTGGAGAAATAAAATTTAAAAATTTAGATGGAGGAAAAATATCTAATGATACCCCAGTGAAGAGGAAATTTCACTGGGAAGGGATAGGAAGAGCAACACTGTGGAAAAGCGAGCAAAAAAGAAGAAAAAAAACTGTTGTGAAAAATAAAAATAAAAGCCTATCCTATGGGAAACAACAACCTAGAATAACGGGATGTCGTTATGGAAAATTGCTAGGGAAGTTGGCTTAAAAGTGCCTTCACTAGTATGACAAGAGGTTGTCAGTATTGGGGGAAAATAGATCTCTTCTTGGGGGAGAGCTTGGAGGAGAAGCTCGTGGATGGGAGGACAATCATATTTTTTAGCTTAATATGATCCTCAATAGTTGTTGATTTCTATGATATTTTTCTAATAAAGGTGTAAGATTTATATAAACTCACTAGAAATCATGGCTATGAGTTTAAGTGCACTGGTGTGAAAATGCAAGAAAGTAGTATTGAGTTCTTATGCTGAATCATAAATTAGTGATATAAGAAAAGTTAGAATTTATATGATAAGTTTAAAGTATAAATATGATCCATCAATCTGAAGTGCAAATGAGAGGTATAATTTCAGATTTATCATTATGAGTTACAGGTATAATTCTAGAAAAAAAAAATTTGATTCTGTTATAAATTAGGAGCTTTGTACATTACTTCCATATGAAAAATAGATATTCTGAATATTATCATGGGTAGAAATCAAGTAGAAGTCATGGGCATCAAAATGATTATGCTAATGAGAACAAATCCTACTAGAATCTAAATATTTAAACATAGCTAAGTTCCAATAAAATAAAAATTTATACATGAGGTAGCAAGGTTAAGAGTTAGTATGGGAAAAGGACATGGGCGTGAGGGCAATCCCTTACCTTTTGCATAACTAGGTAAAAGGAAAACATGACAAGTGCATGAAATCATTACACAGAGGTTCAAACCTATGTTATAAAGAACATAGATTAAGAAAATTAACCTATAGATGTTAGCTTGATTAAATAAATTGGTATATGACAGTAACTCATAAGGATAAATAATCACAGTGAAAGAAGAAGAATTGTAACATAGGTATAAACCAGGTTGAATAATTGGGTTTAGATATAAATTAATTCCCAAAATTTGTGGGAAAACAAAATCTCATGGTGAGAATATTTCACTACAAGAAAAAAGGACATTAGTGAGGGGCGAAAATGGTCACCATAAGCTCATTGGTGATGGTCAAAAGAGCCTTCGTCGCCAAAAATTGAAAGTCACCAAAGGTGGCATCGCCGAAAGTATAAGTGTTGTGGTGACATTCAAGGACAGTCACCAATAATGATTTATAGTGACGGATAGTGACCGTCACCATTTCATATGAGAAATGGTGACAGACAATAGCCTCTGTCACCAAAAAATTGAACATCACCAAAGGTGGCGTCGCCAAAAATATGTATTTTGGTGGCATTCAAGGTCCGTCACGAATATTGATTATAATGACGAATAGTGACCATCGCCATTTCATATGAACAACAATGCCTTTTTGTGATGGATTTTTCATGGCCGTCACTATTGGTGCATATATATGGTGACGTTCATTGACCGTCACCATAAACTCATTGGTGACATCAAGGCCCATCATGAATAATGACTATAATGACAAACAATGACCCTCACCATTTCATATCAACAACAAATATTTATGGTGACGGAACTTTAATGGCCATCACTATTGATGCGTATATATGGTGACGTGCGTTGACCATCACCATTTCATATTTTTGTGAGGGTTGAAAAATGTCACCATAAGCTCATTGGTGATGGTCAAAATATCATACGTCACCAAAAACTGATCGTCCTCATTCCCTGTGAATATCAGGGCACGATGGAATCGAACCACCAACCTCCTGCTTGTAAAGCAGGTGCTCTTCCATTGAGCTAGCACCCTTTAAAGAATTAGACTTTAAACTAGCAATTTCCCCTAAAGGTGCAAAGATACACCAAAGGAATAGAAAATCTAGGAAGATCAAAAGTTGCTAGAAATAATATGTTCAATATACATAATAAAAATACAATAAGAATAACTTTTGATATAATCTAACAAAGCATGTACTATGTAGGAGAATAATTGGAAAGCACAACTAGAAATTTGAATCACAACATAACAATATAAAAGAACATGCAACAGGAAAGGAACAACTCCATAGTTTGAGAAATATGAACAATCCATGGGTCCGTTCTTATATATTGATATAGATAACGAAATAGAAATCTAGATTTATGAAATTCAGGTATCACACAAGAATGTCTTGAACAATTATCAATATGTAAAACAATATTTTTTGCATTTGGACTTACCTTGCAGAACCTCAGGAAAAAGTTTCCACAGAAACAACTAATAAACATAACAACATGGACCTCAAGAGAAATTGTGTAGGGGATAAAATATGAAGGTAAAGCACTAGAGAAGTATTTAAAGAAAATGATGAAAAGCGTATCTAGAAAGAACTGAGAACCCTCTAAAGTAAACCACACATTTATCTTCGTGACTAGTACACTTGCAAAAATATATCAGAATAAATTATGAACTATTCCACTAAAAAACAATGAATTTTTCCACTAAAATACAGTTTCAAATTAATCACTAGCATGATGCTAACTTCTCTACAAAAATAGGGAAGTTTCAAGACAATGTATAATAGCTTGCATGGCAATCATGTTGATAAAAACTTCCAAGGAATAAGACCATAGCAGTAAACAAGAGTGCCACGAAAGAAGTGGCTCCTAGGAACCTCACAGAAAACAATATTTATGTATGGCAGTCATCTAGATCAAGGGTCATCATTCAATAATCAATATGGAAACAGGGGTTGACATTTTCTAATGGAATCATTTTTGGATTCACTAGTTAGGAAGAAAGAAAAAGGTTTCATCAAGAATTCTAACTTACAGAATTTTGGGATTAGAATATGATGACATATTGATGAAGCAGATCAAGAAAATGAAACTCTTTCATTCTAAGGAAATATGCTGCAGGATGACTCAAAAGGAAAATAATGAGGTACATGTATATATATATATGTTGACACTAGATGCTATGAAGTCATGCCATGTGGTTGCAGGTAGTATACTTCTTTCTTTAGAAGTATAATCAAAATAGAAAGTAGAAACTCTTCTGATGCACAAGTTGCCAAAAGGGCATGATATACACTAGATGAAATCGACATAATATGTCCTCATATGGAATATGAGGTGGTTGTATATTATCAAGGAACTGTGCAATGGAAGTTCCGAGGAATGAAATAAAACCGTGGAGAAAGAAAAGGGAATATCATGGAAAGTACAACCATGGAAAGAAGAAATCAACATCCAAGAAAGCCAAGAAGACTTGACTAGGAGATCTCCAGGGAAGATATGTGGACTCTAATAGAATTATGGAAAATATAGAGACCCTTGACAATACATATCTTTAGGAGATAAAAAAGGATGTCGATGCCTACAAGAAGGATGTCATGGTGAAAGATCATCACTAAGGTAAATTTTGATTTAAGTATTCACATTTATAATTGAATAATATCTGATAAGCTTATTCAGAGCAGCCAAAGGGAAGTATATGTCTTCCACAAGTTGATAACCATATTTCAGGATGTAAGATCCTTGGAAGAAGTATGGTTCGAAGGAAAGCAGCATGATATGAAGGTAGACCAGATGAAAATTGATGGATCACTTTCAGACAAAAATCAAAAGTGATGGGTGATTTGAGCCCTAATGAAGATATCCCAAATATGAAGACTCCTCAACAACGAAGAAATTCATGACATCAAAGAAAGTAGTTCTTCATGAGCAGCTCGGTGTTTTCATCATTGCTACTACAGGTCCCTGATTAAGAGGGGGGATGGTAATAAGTTTATTACCTGGTAGAAACTTGGAAGCAAGTCCCTAGGAGCCTAGACAAGTCCTTGGCTAAGAGGGAGCCTTGAAAAGTCCTTGGATAAGAGGGAGCTTGAGAAAATTCCTTGATAGGAATGGGTATGTCCTCCCTAATTAAGAGGGAGTGATAGACGTATCATTCTAGTCTTCACCTAGAAGACATAATGTGGGATTGGATAATCCTCTGGCATCTGATACTATTTTGGGGATGTATTAGGGTATCCAAGGTAAGAGTAGTCATGAAAGGACGAGTATTCTTTGAGGATTAGCTATCCCCAAAAGAATAGTCCTATGAGGTCATACTCGGTGAACACGTGGGTGGAGTATGTACCTTGGAGACAATTATGAAGATGTCTATAATCATTGGTCTTTCCAGCATTGTAGTTCATGGTCTCGTGAAGAGATGGAGTTGTTAATCAAGGCCTTGCACTATGCCAATGTTGGTTTATAAGACGCTATAACAGATGGATTACCAATCGAATTTTTCTTGTGAGATTCTTCAGATTGAGAGTGAATATGTACCGTTATGAATACCTCCCTAGTTAAGAGGGAATGTTGGAATGTGTAACTAAGTTCGGTCTTCATAATGACTTGTAATTATGAATTTATGTAATGAAGAAGAAAAAGATAGTGTTTGGCTTTAGTTAAAGATGGTGAATATTCTCCTTGATGAAGTCGGCTTACACACAAACCTCATGTCAGCCTACAAGTTAAAGCCATAAATTATATAAAGGATGATGCGGCCTCATTATGGTGTAAGAAATTTTGGATCATGTCTGTGATAGAAGAGCGAAGTTTGGGTCTACATTGATGCGAGAATAGGAGGCTAGTTTGGGAAGAAAATAAGAGGTATACTTACCTTTGTTCTGGGTCTATACCACCTCGCACATTTCAGATAGAAGGCTATCAAAGCAAAAGATAAGTCTCTCTTCTAGTGCGTAGAACAACGCGTGAAGAAGGTAATACAATGATGAAAGGATCTGTGATTAGGTCAATAAAGGAGGTGTGCTATCGAAGGAAGAAAGTCTTATCATATCTCTGTTTTGGTCTGCAAGTTTACCTCGCATATCTTAGGGAGGTTGAAGGTAATCACAATAAAGAGGAAGGCTACAACATCATGAAGAAAGGCTTGGTATTGAGTTTCAAAGAAGTCCAAAGGATGTTGGAAGTAGGCCGAGAAGAAGACTTTAGGAAGCTAAGGATAAGATCAAAGGAAGCCAAGAAGAAGCACACAGTTTGGGGTTGCTAGACTAGGGACAGAGCTTCCCTAGTAAAGTGCAGTGCAGTGTAGAAAGAAGAGATCAGCTAGAGAAGTAGAGAAGATTGGTGACAAGGGTCTTGGAGGCATACTGGTGACAAGGGTCTATTTCATGGTTATGGTACTCGTCAATGGAATATATATACGAAGAATTTGTTTTGGGTTTTCCTCTCCAAGAGGGAGAGCTTTTGGCCCTGGGTTGAAGAGCCTAAACTTTGTGTCTCTTTTGTTTTGATAATTGAATTGATGAAAGACGTAATAAGCTAACAAAGATAAGATCTAAGTAAAATAAGCATAACAAGTTCACAATTAATTATCATGAAAGAGAAATTGAATTAAACACCCTAATTTCTCAACAAGGTTGATATTCTCTTTACTATCGTTACCTACCCCTTAGAGTAACTATGAGGGCTCGAGTGAAAATATAGATAATCATTCCAACAGTTCTGTCCAAGAATGCTTGAAGCAGAAGAAGATTCAAAAGTTCTTGTTACTTGGATATGAAGGCTCTGGTGCTAGTACAATTTTCAAGCATGAAACATTTCTCTACAAGGGTGAGAATTTTTCACAGGAGGAGCTGAAAAACATCGAACTGATGATATAGATAAACCTATATAAATACCTTTGCATATTGCTTGAGGGGCATGAGCATTTTGAGGATGAAATCTTAGCAGATATGGATGGTTCCAGTGTACATGAACAAGTTTCTGCCTCAGATGAAAGTGATGATAAAGAAGCTGCTCAATGTACTTACTCTCTCAATCCAAAATTGAAACATTTTTCCAATTGGCTTTTGGAAATTATGGAAATGGAGAATTTAGATGGTTTTTTCCCAGCTGCAACACGTGAGTATGCCCCAATAGTTTATGAAATGTGGAGGGACCCTGCAATTCAGGCTACGTATGCAAGAAGAAATGAGTTGCATGTCCTCCCTGATGTTGCTGGTCACTTCTAGGAACGGGCTGTTGAGGTATCAAGTAATGCATACAATTCGTCAGAATCTCACATTTTATATGCTGGAGTGACTCAAAGTAATGGGTTAGCATTTATAGAATTTTCAACTGATGATCGCAGTCCAATGTCAGAACCTTATAATGAAAACTTTGATTGTCCAAATCCAACTTTAAAGTATCAACTTATTAGAGTAAATAATAAAGGATTAAATGAAGGTTGTGAGTGGGTGGAAATATTTGAGAATGTACAAGTTGTACTATTCTGTGTTGCTATAAGTGAATATGACCAAAAGTAGGCTGAGAAATAAGATGACCTTCAGTAAATCAATTTTTGAGAATGTTGTGGAGCATTCATGTTTCAGAGATACACCATTCATTCTATTACTAAATAAATATGACATTTTTGAGGAGAAAATTAACAAAGTGCCACTTACTGTATGTGATCAGTTTAAGGATTTTAGTCCAGTGGAGGCACACCACAATAATCAGTCACTAGAGCATCAAGCTTACTATTATGTGGCAATGAAATTCAAGGATCTCTATGCATCTCTTAGCAGCCATAAGTTGTTTATATGGCAAATGAAGGCACGAAATCGCAGCACAGTGAATGAAGCCTTCAAATATATTCATGAAATTTTAAAGTGGGCTGCATATGTGCAAGAAAAGATCTTGCAATACACGAACGTGCAATTGCCTGATCTTTTCAAATTCAAGTTTTGATAGAGCCTCCAAAATTCTTGCATCCTTTTGGCTAACTGAAATTTCATTCAATCTCAAAACCTCAGCTAATTTTATTGCAACCCTTCTATTTTCTTTCCAAGTTTCTTCATTTTGATTGAGTGCATCATTCCTTTCCCTAGATACTTCATCCAATTGCTTGGCAATGTTTTCTTTTTCTCTGCAAGCTTCTTCTAGTTGACAAAGAACCTCATCTCTCTGCCTCTTGAATTTGTCACTTTTCTTTAGTTCTCTATTTAAAATCACGTTCAAGTGATTTAGCGTTGTCTCCAAACATTGTTTTTATTTTTGAGCTGCCTTTCTTGCTTTCCTTTCACTTTCAAGCTCCAAGATAGCCTCCTTCAGTCGTTTCTATTTTCTCTTAATTCCTTCATCTGATTGTTTCAAGCTTAAAGCTTCATCTAATTGTTTTGCAATATTTTTTTCTACCCTCCAAGTCTCCGAGATTTGATGGAGGGTATCTTCCTGTTCCCTTGCAATTTCACCACTTTGATTGATTTCTTTATCTGCAACCATCTTCAAGTACTTAAATGAAATATCTGGGTACGACTTTCCCATTTCACCTGCCATCCTCACTTGTCTTACAGATTGAAGTTCCAATATATTTCCCTTAATAATTTCTATAGATGTTTCAAAAGAAATGTTTGGCAATATGACTTGAATGGCCATTAATTCCTGTTTGTAAAAGAAGTCTGGACTCCTTGTAAAAAATATCTGTATATCCGACTTTGCCATTTCTCTTACAATACTTTCTTGCATTTCATATTCAAATTCCACAATATCTGTCTTAATTTTTTCTGCATAGGCTTCAAAAAAACATTCGGTGATACGACTTGAATGGCCATTAAAACCCTTCTATAGTGAATGTCTAGAATAGATCTTATGTGATTTAATGTCTTCTTGGAACCATATTTTTCTATTTCTTTAACATTCTTTGCTTGTCTTTTAGAATCAAGCTCCAAAATGGGGTTCTTAAGTACTTTATTCCATTTTATATTTGAAATTTGCTTCGAGTTTAATGTTTCATATAATTGTTCAGCAACTTTTGTTTCTAATCTCCATGTTTGTTTGTTTAGACGGAATATGTCATTCATTTCCCTTGGAAATTCACCACTTTTACTGATTTCTTCATATGCAATCACCTTTGAGCATTTAAATGAAGTCCTTAAATACACCTTTTCCATTTCACCTCCCATCCTTGCTTGAAATCCTGATTCAAGTTCCAAAATATCCACCTTAAAGTTTTATGCAGAGGCTACAGTGGAAATGTTTGGCAATGTGACTGTTAACTCCCCCACATTAAGAATGTCTGGACTGCTTATAAAGATTTTCCTTGAATCTGCCTTTGCCATTTTACCTGCCATCATGGCTTGGCTTCCAAATTCAGGTTCAAAATTTTCCACCTCAAAATTTTCTGGAGAGGCTTCCATTAATTCCTACTTGCAAATAATGTCTGGAATGGCCATTAAGTGATTCGATGTCATCTCCAAACCTATGTTTTCTGCTTCAGCAAACTTCCTTGCTTGTATTTGAGATTCAAGATTAGAAGTAGCCCTCTTACGACATGCCCTTTTTCTCTTGATTGAATCACCTTTCATGTTTATAGCTTCATATGATTGTTTAGAAATCATCCTTGGTTGTATTTGAGATTTAAACTTCGAAATAGCCCTCTTAGAGCGTGCCATTTTCCTCTTGATTGCATCACCTTTCATGTTTATAGCCTCATCTGATTGTTCAGGAATCAATGTTTTTAATCTCCAAGGCCGTGCGTTGTAATGGAGGGTGTCATTCCTTTCCCTTGGAAATCAATCACTTCGGATGATTTCATCACTTGCAAGCATATTAATGTAGTTAAATGAAGGTCCTGAATTTAGCTTTTTGATTTCACCAGAAGTCCTTGATTTCCTTTCAGATTCAGGTTCCAAAATATCCTCATTAAAGCTTTTTTCCGAGGCTTCAGAAGAAACATTTTTCAATACAGCTGGAATGGCCATTAATTCATACTTAGCAAGAATGTATGGACTGCAAAATGTTATTTTCAGAACATAAGAAAACCATGTAATAAAGAAAACCTGCTTAGGAAATTAACAAACACACAGCTTTATTGCAGGTAATTTTTACCCCAAGAAATGATAGTTTGAGAGTATAAGCAACCTACTTAAAAATGAAAACCTACAAAGGAAACAATCAAACAAAGAACTTATTCCAGGTATATTTTTACCCTAGGAAAAACTTATAAGCTTGACACTTTCCCAAGAAGAATGTTTCACCGGCTTTTTTCCCAGCTCCTTTTCTATTAGTATAGCCAGGATAATCTGTTATTCATGCATGGGAATTTTCTGAGTTAATTTTTATGGTATTGCAGGCCCGAAATTTTAGGATATGACCAGATTTATGAGATTTGACCAACATTGACTTCTTTTGACCATGATTTGTTGGAAATGGATGGGAGGAGGGTTGAATTCGGTCTTTGTGGCAATCTCGGTCTTGGTCTTGGGTCTTGGATATCTCACTTTGATCTGATTATGTAAGAAGAGGATTTTCTTGGGTTTTCCCCCTTGTGGGGTTTTGCCTTGGCTTGGAGCCTAATTTCTTGTGTTCTTTGTCTCTTTGTGATTTTCATGTTTTGTACTTTTGGTAATTTCTTGATGAAGAAGTTAACATAAGTAACAAGAAGCCAACAAAATTCACAATTAATTATCAAGTTAAGATAAATCTACCCTAATCTACAAGCATCTTGATTTCTCAACATGGTATCAAAGATAGGTTGAAGGAAAGGAAAAGTGAAGATAACAGTTTTTTGGCTTATTTTCTTATCCCTGTGGCACCTTAATAAAAGTATCATACAAATTCTGTGACATCATTTCCTTAAAATATGAATTGAAAGAGGCACAATACCTCTATGATTCAAGTTGAAGAAAGACATCAATATTCTTGTGAACTGAGCTCATCAATAAAGGAAGGACTGAAATACTTAAGGGCTAGAAAAAGAGACCTATAATACATGCAAAGACTCTATGGAATTATCTCTGTAAATCAAGGATGGAATTCATATCTATGTTGTCGAGAAAACATTTGGCATAGGTACACATATTTGAGTCTCTATGTTGATTTATGAAGTAAGTTTCCTGTACTAATGTGAATTTCAGAGGCACCTTCTCCTATGATAAGCATACAAGTCATTATCTTTATAATCTACAAAGTACTCAAAGAAAAATCAAATGGCTTATATGAAATCTGTTAAAAGAAGACAACTTATTGTGACAATACTTTCAGTGGCAATCTAAGCATGATTGTGAGCTCCTTTCTGAATCAAATAGACCAAGTGTATTCATGATATTTGTATAGTTTGAGTAACCAAAATCCTGTAGCTGACATCTATTATTGTTGAGTTCTAAGGCTAGTATGAGAGTATGAACAAGTCCAAAATTGCCATAATGATTGAAGAAAGTTTGTTTGGGAAAATTATTAAAAACAGATATCTGAGATACTGTTCTTCGATAAATACAAAAAGGTTCTATGACACTTCTATGAGGTATCTGAAGCTTACTATAGCAACAAATATTTGAAGATTCAAGGCATCAATGATCACACCAACATGAAACGATACAAGGTATATCTAACACTATATAAGGCAGATCGACTCATTTGGGAGGCTATCCATCTTTGACATCTAAAAATACCATCATATTCGTAATCAATGCAAATCTGTGGCACTGTGAGACGAAGGATAGAAGTGTATTGTGATCTAAAGTTAAAAGAAACCAAAACCATGTGGATCGTCTCTGAGGCATTTAAATGTACAAATGATGAAATTAAAGACATGCAAAAAAAGTCTTATTTGTGACATAAATGATTGAGCATCTCTATACCTTTGTGCAAAATGAATCAAAAGTCTGTGATCTACTCTATGCTACAGGACCAAAAGACTAAGGTACATAGTCTATAGAAGGGACCAAAATCATTACTGTGAATAAAAGCCAAGATTCTGATCAATTCCAAGTCTGAAGCTACACTTAATGAAAAAATTTACATTTGTGAAAAGTATGAGCATCTCTATGACAAGTAGAACATGTATATTTGTGATCTGAACTATACAAAGACATACAAAATTTTTGGAATCATCAAGAATCAGAATTTAGTGGCATCCTGTGCGAAAACCTGAGGGATGTTACTTCGTGACAGAATTCATTATGATGATATAAGGCCCATATCTGTGACACTAGAATATGTAGCAACATTATATCTCTTCATAAGGACTGTGAGGGTATAGGGAATCTGTGACACAATTTTGTGAAAATAACACCCTTCTCATACATAAAATAAAGACAAATTCAATTCTTGAAGCCGACCTATTTGATATTGAAAGATAAAGGACACTGAAAGTAGCTCAAAGATATCTCTGTGGCTTATAGCCGAGCTTGAAGGACAAATTAGTGAGATCAATGTGAAGACCAAGTTGCAAAACTATATGGACAGAGAAGTTTGAATTTAGAGTAAGCATATCTTTTGAAGCAACCCCAAGACGTTACAAATTAAAATATAGTAGTATCATACTCGAAGGCAATAATGGAGAATGGGGGAAGTTAAAAGAGGTACACGTAAACTATTCTCAATGTCAATAGTAGTAACGCTAAGATAATGATCTCTTGAAATATAGTAATAAGAGTTTGTGTAGATATATTTTAGAAATCACTGTTATGATAGCCTTTGAAGTCTTTCTTTGCTAATTTATTTATGATCAAGGAATGAAAATCTCATGTATAGAAGGATTCTCAATAAATACTCTAGGGCTTTGCATCTAACTCACTAGTTTGGACTAAGATGAACCCTAGGAACAAAACCCTATCTAATCATTTCCATTGTAAAAAGTAGATCTAACTCTTGTTGATAATGACACCATGCTATTGTAAGAACTAGGTTGGTGAACAAGTCCAAGATTAAGAGGGAGCTAACCCTTCTTCAAAAGTAAGCATTTTACATCTCCTTGATTATAACTATTACTATTATCTTTACCACTAGCACATCCATTTACCTCCCAGTTCCACAAGAGAAACCAGAGATTTATTCAAAGTTTCTTTCTTTCGACCTTGGATGCTAGGAGTATCCCTCACTTTTACATCCCTCCCCCTCAAGATAAAAAAATAATCCCACCACTAGTTCCAAGGGGCTTCAATAGAAAGCCAATGCCCAATTCACCTCCATCACCATCGATCATCAAACTCAGAAGCCCTTGACATCTTTAGCTCCATTACCAAATCTTCCTATCTCACTCAGTCTTCTTGGCAAGCTATTGATTATTTTTTTTATCGCGACACAATGTTTTGTTATATGCGTGTCGTAGCAGCACTACCACTTGTTTCTTTCCTTCTTTATGTTATTTTCAACATTGTCAACATTTTCCCTTGCATTCACAGACATCACAAGAAATTGTGGATGCCCAAGGACAACCCCATTTGGCACCAAGGATGACCCCATTTTCCCACTGTGTAAATTAAAGTCCCAATAAGATCAAAGGATGTCTTTCCCATGCCAAGCTCATCTAGGCATCCCCAGTGTCACATTGTTTTCTCCCTTCTCCCTTATTTTCCTAGGACCAAGAAAAGAACATAACTAAATTTCCAAACCTGATTTGACTAACCTAACCCACTAAATAAAAAAGAAAAATGTCTTGCCATTCCAACTAACTGTCAAGGAAAATCATACAAAAATTGAAAACAAACAACTTCAGAGAACTAATATTTGATGAGCGAATACTGATTTCTTACCATCAACAGCCTAGGAGGGCTCAATTTTATGTAATTAAGTTAATTTGTATAATTTTTTTTTTAACACGAATTGCACTAAGTTTATCCATCAAATTTGATAGTCTTCGCTTTTAAGTTTATTCATCAATAGTCTTATCTTTGCCTTTTTGTTTTGCAACTTTAGAGAGGAGTGAAACAAGTTGGTAAAATTTCTGGACGATTATTATGAAGCGCTCCCCTAATATTTTTGGACTTGTCTTCATATTGCTAGATGGCTTCAAGAGTATCATGTGTGTGCATATATAAATAGCATATTCCATTACCATTTTGGACTATGCTCAATGATGATAGGTCATTGTTCTTGTGATGGAGACAAATTAGTCATAAGTTAATGGTTATTGTGCAAATGTTTTCCTAATATTTGAAATTATTATCATATCTATGGATGGTTTGTGAATATTATACATGTGAATATATAAATAGCATATTCCATTACTGTGTTGGACTCTGCTGTATGATGATAGGCCATTGTTCAACAGACATAGAGCAAGGTTGTGCTTTTACATGAATGGAAGGTTTGTAAATATGTTGATCTAGTTATTCAAAGTCGTTAATTTTAGCATGTTGAATGCACACCGTTTGATCTTTTACTAAGGTAATGGAATTGAGGGGTTTGTTAGCAATCGTGATTTTTCTACAACCTTGAATTTAGTTAATTTTATCCCTGTCCGCAAAACTTTGGAATTCTTTTCTTTTAAAAATTGATAATCATTGTTTCTACAATTTTGTTGGAATGAATACCCCATGAGAATTTGAATAAATAGTTGGTAAGATTCTTGTTCACCGTTTCATGATTTTAAGTAATCTGTGTTTGCATTGGGTGGCATGAATCTTATGGCTGCATCATTGGCTGCCCTATTGCAGTCTAAAGCCCTATTGGCAAATATCTGTTTTCATTACAATTCACTTATTTCTTCACTGCCTTTTTAATCTATTGCTTAGGGACGCTCTTGATGCATTGGGGTTGGTGAGATACTGCTGTAGGCATATGCTGATGACTCATGTTGATCTCATCGAGAAGATTTTGAATTACAACAGTAAGTCTGATAATTTGAATATTTACAGCACTAGTGCTATTGTTTTTTTGTGTCATTTCTAGTTGTTCACTTAATACTAATTTTCTTTCTCCATCCACTCGTTTGTTGAAATTTTGAAGGGATTTTTCTGCTATCTAAGAATCTCATCCCTTTATGCCCACAACTTGTTGTAACGCAGATTTTGTTTGATCCAAATTCACCCAAAATATGAACCAATTCTATATTTTCCTTTTCCCTGCTACTCTTTGAGAAGTTTCCATAGTGCATAAACAGTTACCAAGACTGAATAAATATTTTGAGTGATACAAATATCTCTCAAGAATAATTTCAATCAATCCAACCAGAGAGATTTATTTTACTATTGATCCATCTCAACCCCGGATCTATTGCACACTAGGGGAGATAAAAACTCCACCTACAAATCTCTCAGCACTCAATAAATACTGTGCTAAGATGGATCTATGCTTGTGTGACTGTGTGATGTCAACAGTTTTTTATGTCAGACCTTTTTTAGCATTACTCTTGGTGCAATCAATACTACAACAGAAGATTTAAACAGTTATGTAACATCATGATATCTGGAAACTCTGAAGAAAAATTACACAACCGACGAAAGACAATCATGCTCATGGATAAGAAATAAAGTTTTAAACGAACACTGTTAGAAGGCTTGATCCCATTTTACATTGCCCTGTTTTTGTGCTAATCGTAGAAGAGTTTCCAGAGTGCACACTGTAAACTATTACCAAGACCCAAATCATAGTGGTAAAACTCACCAGGTATCATTTGGACTCAGTTATCATACCCTACTCACTGTCAGGCGTGGGGGGCCAAGTCAAAAACTTGGAAAAAATAACTTGAGAAACAATCAGCAACAACACTTGAGTCTGACTTCGAGTCCGGACTCATAGAAAGTTTGACTCGGAAAAAACTCGACAAGCAGTTTTGGTTTTGAGAAATCAACGCTAACTCGCAAAGTTGGCATCCAGACTTAGAAAAATTGACTCCACAGAAACCTGGTAAAAAAATTTGGGTGAAATTCTGTGTACATTTAAAACAAAAATGTGCAAGGTTTTGACAAGTTTCTTGCAAAGTAGGAGAGTACGATATTCTTTTGGGTGAAATTTGCGTACGCTATAAATGTTTTATTGACCAATTTTTTGACAAAATTTTTGCAAATCCGACAGTAATCTGACTTGGTTACCCCAGCCAAGTTTTCAACAGTGGTCCCGATCAATATTTTCAAATATATAAAACTATTTATAGGGTTTCAATCAATCTAAAAGAGGGATTTCCTTGGTGAAATGTTTTATGAAAATCGTAAAGCAATTTTGACAATATTACACTCACCACAATTGTACTAAAGGTCGAATCAAAATATTTAGCATGCAAGGGTTTTAATCAATACTGCGAAACTGCAAATTTTTCCTTCTAGGATTATAACCACGATATAATACCTTCAATTCCACTTAGGGTTTCAGAAAGATTTATGTCTTTGCTGTGATTTACGTTTCGAAATCGCTCAAGTCCTCCACTTCCACGTTAAGCTACAAAAAATTTATGGTTACATGATATACACAACTCTTTCACCAGTGCGCCAAGGCTTCGAATCTTACAGAGAAGAGTAAGAAGCATACGAAGTCTGGAATTACCCTAAATTTTGAAAGCTTTGGCACTTACATGGAAAGATTCAAACAATTGACTTGAAAAACAATTTTACATGCGATGTTCATATAAAATAAAACGGTTTCACTGAAATGTGTTGAATACAAACTCTCACCTGATTCATGGAGATAACGAAAAATGAGGTAGTTCATCTCGCTGGAAGTGATTGTGATCGTGGACATCCATGCCTCTTCTGATAAGCCCACTTGAACCCCTCGGTTTAATGGAGCTAATAGAGCTTTCCGTGGTAGTCTCAGGTTAGAAATCACCGTGATTGAAGGCACGAGGAATCCAATTTCTTGAGTTCAACCAAGTGTATCAAATCAAATTTGGGATAGCATGGACGCGCCCTTCCTTCTCCTTCATCTGACAAACCCTGCAATGCGAGGGAAATAGATGAGGGAAACAAAAAAAAATGATATTCGAAAAACAAAAATCCCATGAACTAGTTTTACTCAAAAGCTAAGGAAAAGGGGTTTTGAGAGACATTATTGAACGCATTATACAAGAATTAGGAAAATATGTTTCTACTAACTTTTTGATTATGGTATGGTGGTGTAAAAATTTGCATTAAGTAATGGGTTACAATGGGGTTGGAAAATATTGGAGTTCAAAAGACTAAATGTCTATAAAGGACGCAAAAGCTAAAAAGCAAGTTGAATAATTTTTGAGGAAGTAGAGATAAATAATGAGTGGTGGTTTAACTTGATGTGAGAAAATGAAGAAGGCAATGAGGATTTGCAAAAGTATATTAAATAGGAAGAAAGTAGTGAAGTGAAGATGAGAGAGTTGGAGAATTTCAATGGGAAAGGTGAGTTGGTGAGAGAATGGTTGTGAAACAAAGGGTTGACGATAAAATATAGCTCAATAAAGAGTGGTAGTCAATGCACCTCAATGAGGTCTAATGAACACACTGGAGTGAGGTTACGAGAGATATGTGATTACAAAGTAGCAGGTTGGATGCAATGTCAGATGAGATTGTGAATGAGAAAGAATCAAATGAACTAATGGGAAACCATATCCTAAGGGCAACAGAGGATGAGAACCTAGTAGTGGGCATGGCACTAGACAATAGAAAAGTTGGCCTTATACAAACCCCTCCCCTTATGCTTCTTAAATTCAAATAGGTAACACTACACTAGCGTGTTAATAATGGTTCAATTCCACCTCGTAGTCAGCTTACTTATGGAGGAAAAATAACAATTAGAGGAAGTAGTCTTAACAATAGTGCAAGTTTGAATATTAAAAGTAGCGCACTTGCGAGTTTTATTTATTTAGAGAAAAAAAACAAGAGTTTCATGAATTTTAGTACCTATGATGCTTTGAATTATAACCCAGGAGCATGTAAGAGAAATAATATTAGAGTGATGTACTATTTAAAAAATTTATTCATATGTAAATGATTTGGAAAAAAAACATAATGATCCACATACCTTGATATAAAAAAACCTTAAAAATGTCACTTTTAAAATCTCTTATGTAGTTACCTCATGTCATTCAGGTAGATATCACAATTACTTATGTAAGTAATCGTGCGATCATATTTTTCATTTTCTTAAAGGAACTCTTTCTAGACATGCACCCCATCAAGCATAAATCATCCTAACATATACATTTGAAGTAATATAAATCATCCTACGACTATCCTTGAAATAATTCTCACCCATAGCCTTGGTGATGGTGTAAGGCTCGTATCAAAATGGCATGAGCTTCTTCTAGGAGTTTGTCAATTTCTCTTTATGCAAGTCCAACCATAACTCATCACCAACCTAAAACTTATGTGGATCTGAATGGATTGTGTATCTACTTATATTTGGAGTTCGCAACTTTCTATAAAATATCATGAAATCTTTATTGAATTTGTTAGATACATTCCTCAAAATTGGTTTCATTTCTTACCTCGTTCCAAGTTTGGGAGGTATATTCATGTGTTATTCCATGAATATAGTTACATCAATTTGTGTCAATTTTTTGGGACCCCAAGCACACTTGAAAAGGCATGTGGGCAATAGAAAAATGAAGAGTTATGTCAAATTTCTGTTGAAAATACGGAAGGCTTTCAACATGCGTATGTGGATCATCACAATTGTATACTCTAAGGAAATCTACAATAATCATATCGGGTACTTTTTATTTATCAATCTAGGGATGGAAGGTAGTCACAGATTTGGTCAAGCTTGATGTTTTTCATGGACCAGAGGTTAAAATAGAAAATAACGAGTAACATACTATCCCTATCCAGAAATATGGCCTTTGGCAACCCAAAATGAACCAAAATATTCTCGAAGAATAACTTATGAGTGGATTTTGTTTCAACAGTCTTCTTATAGGGTGTTGAAATTCCCGTCCAAAGGAAGTGATCAACAACAATAAAAAACACATTTTTTACCATACTTGCTTGAGGGAAAACATTATATAGAGTAGGGAAATTCCTATTGTTGAAAAATGCAACAAGAAAATCTCAATTTCACTTTGCCTTGGTCAAATTGAGAAAAATTGAATTTCCACATCAACAAACAGCTTGGAGGCAGTTAACTGAGGTGAAATGGATCTTGTCACTAATTTAGCTTAGTAAATTCGAGTTAGAGGATTTGGAGTTCAATTAAGCATGTGTGATTGCTAATATATAGCAATCAAGGTCAGTTATTTCAAGTTGCTTTCAGTTAAACTAGTTCTAAATTTTGGAGGAACTAGTGGAAGATCAATTGTGTAGTGGGACTTCAGTCTAACTCAGTGATCATCTAGTTAACTGATCAATCAACCAAAAATAGATAGTGCATGCAAAGAATTCATTTTATGTTAAGCAAGGTATGGATTGTGTTGGTTACATATTGGTGCTAAAAAATATGGTCTTATGGGTGTATTTATTATATGGTGAGCAGCATATTATATGTGTTGTGTATGGAAATAATTTTGTTTCTTACACTTCTTAGTATGTTGAACTATGTTTGGTTGTTCTTAGGTGTTGTAACAATGTATTTAGACACCACCTCTATTTAAGAATACAAGTTTTCTAATATACAAAATCCCTCAGTTCTCCAACATGTTATTATAGATAATGGTTTGAGATGTAGCATGTTGCCTACAAGTCTTATGCAAGTTGTAGATTCTCTTAAAAATTCATATTTTTGTAGTGGATTGGTTCTAGGTTTCTAATTGCAAACTAAATCTAGGATCAAATCAATGGGTCAACATTATGAGTTTCAGTATAGCTCTTATAAATTTTAATGGGCACAATTATGGAATTTTGGCACAAATACATGGGAACATTGTTGAAGAGTCAAGCGTCATAGGAATTTACAAAAATGGTTGTTCTTATCCAAGGGATAACTAATAAAAAAATTTCATCAACAGGAAGAAGGATGAGGCTTCAAGAGTCATAACAACCTCCATCTCAAGGTGGATTCAATTTCATATAATCCAGATCAACTACTCATATAATCCATATTCTTTAGTATATCAAAGAGCTATAAATTGATGCTTCTTTCCCCCTAAGACCCTACAAACCCTATATTCTCCTTGCAAAATTTAGCCTCTATAATAAAAGCAACAAAACTCCTACATAATTTACAATGTCATTAATTTTAGAATTCCACCAATTCAGTGACACCCCAAAAAAAAATTTAGAAAAAGAAATGCCTAGCTCAAAATACTCCATGTGTGGAATTAATCACCATAGGCGCACTTCAATGATTTTGGAATTGCACAATTAATCGATCCACAGCTTCGCGGTAGCACACTTTCAACCATCCTGAGAGGCTGCATAGGTTACACAACACCTAGTAATGCAAGCATATTTATTATTTGATAGTACATTTTTCAGAGAATTTATTGGAAGGAAAAATCCCTCCTGAGATTGGGTTAATGAAAAACCTTTCGGTATTGTCTCTCTTAGCTAACTACCTCATAGGAACTGTTCTAGCTTCATTTGGAATTCTAATTAGCTTATTGTATCTTAACTTGGGCTACAATAGTTTAATTGGTACAATACATGCAAGTTGGAAGGGCATCATCAGATTTTGCACTTGTTATCATTGGAATATAACTTCTAAAATACAATGTTAAGGCTCCAAATTAGGGATTTCATAATTAAGTGCCATTACATGTTGATGGTAAGAGAGTGCCAATGCATGTTGAGGAGTGTTAAGGAGTACTAGGACAACACAAGGAAGCACTAGGTAAAAATACATGGAAGTGAATGAATATGACGGTGTTTCATGGAGTGGCAATGAGTGATAGTTGCCATGCCACGGAGGGAGTGAGAAGGTATTATAAGCATTCACACACCTTATTGACCACTCAATTCTTAACATTCTCACACCATAACAAAAAACCATAAAAATTCCATTCTTAAAATATATTGTGTAGTTTCCTAATGTCATTCAAGTAGAATTTCTCAATTACTTATGTCAGTAATGGTGAGATAATTTTTTTATTCTCTTAAAGGAACTCTTTCTAGACATGCACCCCATCAAACATAAATCATCGAGTCAAAAATAATGGAAATGAATGAATAAGAGGGTATGTTGGGGGTGTCAGCGAGTGTCAGGCGTGGAAATGGGGGAGTGAAGGAATACTAAGGAATGTTATGGAATTTCAAGAAGTGTCAGGGTGTGCTAATATGTGCCAGATATTTCCAAGGCATTCCAAGCATGCCAAGACATGCCATGTGTTAAGGAGGGAGTATTATCAAGTTCTAGGTGTGCTAAGGAGGAAGTGAAAAGGTATGTTAGAAAATTCAAAGGCATGATAGAGTGCTAGGAAAGCATGCCAAGTTGTTCCAAGTTCTAGGGTGTGCCAATGTGTGCCAAGGAGTGTTATGGAGTGCTAGAGAAACACAAGGTAGCACTATGTCATAATGCATGGAAATGAATGAATAATAGTGGGTGACAAGGAGTTTCAACGAGTTCCATGTGTGATAAGGAGGAGTGATAAGGCATGCTTGGCAGTAATAAGGAATGATATAGTGCTAGGGTGGGATGCAGCCAAGATGTGCCAATGCGTGCAAGGAAGTGTTAACTAGGAGTGTCAGGGAAACACAAGGGAACAATACGTCAAAATGCATGGAAATCAACAAATAAGAGTTTGTGATTGGAAGTGTTAGTGATTTCCAGGTGTGCTAAGGAGGGATTGACAACGTATGCTAGGTAGTGTTAAGGCATGCTAGAGGCTAGGGAAACATGCCAAGATGTCCCAGGTGTTAGGGTGTACCAAAACATGCCAAGGAGTGTTAAGGAATGATATGGAAACACAAGGGAGCACTTGGTAAAAATGTATGAAAATGAATGAATACGAGTTTGTGATTGGGATTTTCAACGAGCTCTAGGTGTGCTAAGGAGAGAGTGAAAAGGTATGCTAGGTAGTGCCAATGAATGCTATAGTGCTAGGGTGGCATGCCAATATGTGCTAGGTGTTAGGGTGTGCCAATGCATGCTAGGGAGTGTTAGGGAGTGTCAGGTAAACACAAGGAAGCACTAGATCAAAATGCATGGAAATATGCTAGGCAATGCCAAGGTATGTTAAACTACCAAGTTGTGTCAGGAAGTGTTATGATGTGTTAGGGAGTGTAAAATCATGTCAAGGAATGTAGGGGATGCTAACACATGCCACATAATTCCAAGGCATTTAATACATTTCAGGTGTTATGGAATGTCAAGATGTAAACTATGTTTCTTAGTTGTTTTACAACCACAATTGTATGTGACGAGCCTTGCCTTGGTAGCTTGTTAAGTGGGATCAATTGATATTGGACATGAGTAGTCTAATATGAGTTACATTTAGTTCTTAGGTGAACAAGGCATATGTTGAATTTCCACGACGCATGAGAATTTGGGTTTGGTCTTAGAATCTTTGATGCAAACACATTCAAGTGCCACAACACATCAACTTTCACAATGAAATCTACACACATCAGGGAATCAATTAGTGCACATGAAAATTTTTAACTTTTTGAAACCTTTCTTCGTTAAATTAAAAAATGTAATAGAATAGACTAGAGCTCTCGTACCAGGGATGATGGCCCTTTAGAATCACACTGATGCAAGGAATACAACTAGGGCTTGGTGTTAGTCCTTTGACAACCAATATACCTTGAACAAGACAACACTTGACTCAATTTTTTATGGTGGACACACATAGCCCTGTCAATCCACATGTCTTGAACACATCTGGCAGGTCCTCTTTCCTCCCATTATGAAACTCCTCAATCTGCCTCTATCAATGAACTAAACTCCTTTATGTTACTAAACTCGGCTAAATTTTTTTTCCCTCTATCTACCTCTTTTTTCCTTTAAGGTCTGCAACACTTAAAGTTTTAGATTAGTTGTTCACAACTCTATTGTGAACAACTCTTTGGTCTGCCCAATTTTTCCATATTGCTGCTCCAAGATGACAAGTCTAGGGATATGGAGGTTTCCCTTCTTCTCAATGACGCAATACTCTACAATATAGTGAACTAGGGCTAGTTGGCTAGCCCACTTGACTGCTACTTTATTCCTTCAAATTCGCACGTCCTTAGGCCCAATACACCTACCCTTCTACCAGTCTTGTTTTCCTTCACAAGTGCATGAATTATAGCTCTTCTTTGATAGTCACCTAGCAACCCTCCAATTTTACTTGGAATGCCATCAATTTTCCCAACCACAGTAAATTTTTTTACTAATCTAGTTCCCATAACACTACCATCATCTAGGGCTCTTCAAATATGCCACCTAATAGTGATTTGAGTCCTCTCAAAATCACTATTCTTGTGTACCAATTTTTTGTTGTCCAATCTATGAACAAATCTGAACTACTCATCTTATAATCCTTCTAACAATTTGTAGATGACTGAACTAGGGTCATAAATCATCCATTAGCAGTACATTGACTAACTATTTAAAGGCTTCTTCAGATCTCCGTCCAAAACACTATGGACAGTCCAAAAAAATCAACTCCTCTTCATGTCAATCCATTCCTCATATGACACATTTATTCTGCTCCATCTTCTACTCAGGTTCCACCTTCCTTTGGATTTGCTATCTCTGCACATACTTTTGAAAACCATCTTCCAAATTTGTGGTATTTATTCCAGAGATAACCTCTCTCTAAGGGTCACAACCCCTCTTCTTCTATGCAAATTTGTCACAGTATTAATGACATACCTTATGGATTGAACATCCTAGGAAACCTCCCTAAATAGGGAATTATACTTCTATTCTCATTGCTTTAGAACAAAACATATCCACCCATAGAAAAAAATAAAACTCTTTCCTCCATAAGAGACTCAGCCTAGCTCATATGGATCCATAGATTCTCGTCATTTCTTTGACTAAATATTGACCTGAACTTTAGATCTCTACGACCCTCAAAATATTGTTACTTTAGTCAATATTACACCTGTGACTACTTATGTTATGGCCCTAAATTCTAGAGAAAACCCTCCTCCATTTGTGTTGGTATTTATCACAGACCTCGCAACCTAGTAACCAACAACCTAGTAAGGTAGGGTCTCAACCCTCTCTACTATTTCAAAATTTGATGCGGACTTCACACAGAAACACCACTAAAATCACATGCCCAAATTCTCATGAGCCGCCTCTCTTGAGCTTTATATACCCTAGGAGAACCAAAAATATGCCATCCTACTTCCTATATCTAACCCATTAAGGTATGTGACATTCTTGTGAACCCTCACATGATTATCTTGCTCTTGGTGGATGATCATGGCCTCCCTTTAGCAACACTTACTTGGACCTCTAACTAGACCTATTTTAGGACTACATCTCTCCTAGCCTCCTTGATAAAATGAACTCCTTCTCACTTGATGTTCTTGCCTTCATACTAAGGCCTCCTTAAATAGCTTTTCCTAGCTAGGCCTCTTAAGAACACTCTAGAACCTACGAATTTTATCTACTTAGACCTTAGGAAATATTGTTTTTCTGTTTAATTTTCTTTTAGATTTTAAACCTCATCTCAGGTCCAAAACCCCTTTTCTTGGGTTATTTTCCCGCAAAACATTTTGTGGTGAAAATCACACAAACCCATCTCACTAGGCTTGTGGAGTACCTCCCAAGCTACACAATTTAACAACATAGTCTAGTTGTAGTAATCGTAACTTGTTCAAGCTCCTATAGTCAAGCGAGGACTTGGTTGGGTTCCCAAGTTGAAAATTAAGAAAGGGTAGTTGTGAGGGCATGATAATAGGGAAGCATTATGGAATGCCAAGGAATTAAAAGGTGTGCTAACACATGCTGGACAATGTCAATGCATGTTGAGTAGTGTTAAGGAGTGTCGAGTTATCACAAGGGAGAACTAGGTCAAAATGCATGCAAATGAACAAATAAGAGTGTGTTCCAGGGAGTCTTAGTGAATTCAAGTGTGCCAAGGATGAAGTGTGTTAGAAAAAGTTCATAATAGGATTTGTAAGAGCTAGCCTACGATTGTGATAAGGGGCTCGATAAATCAATTTAAAACAAAGGGAGACTTTGTGTTGGGCACAAAACTATTTTTCCTTAATCTATTATTTTTATATGACATGTGGCACACTTTGGCTGAATTCTCATGTTTTAAACTATTTTAGACAATTCCATATTGTACATTGTTATGTATAAGTTTTGGGGAACTCAAATTGTGCCAGCCTATATGTTGTGTGTCTTGTGTATCCAGTGGTTCTTGCAAACTCTCAGATAATTCTCTACTGTTTATATGAACTAGACATACATGTGAAATATTGCCTATGTAAGCTATGTTTCTTAGTTGTTTTATGGCCATTGGCTAGATCATGTGATCATTGTCTCGTAAATAGTTATGATGTTGAGCTTGACATGAGTGGCATAAGATGAGTTATAAAGTGCTTCTTATGTGAACAATACGCCTACTTTCTACTAGGTGCAATTGGTCAAGTTGTTGCGCTGAAGTGTGCCAATGTTTTCACATAACCGCGTAGCCATGACTCGATTGGGTTCCCAAGTCGTGAAAAAATATAAAGGTTGGTCGTGAGGACATGAGTGCTAAGGCGTGCTAGGGAATTCTAATATGTGCCAGATAATGTTATGCATGTCAAACATGATAAGATGTGCCAAGTGATAAGGCATGCCAAGATGTGCAAGGGTGTGTCAATGCATGCCGTGTGACCGTCAAAAGAACAAAAGGGAGAAACAAGTTAAACTACAAGGAAATGAACACATCGCAGGGTTATTATGTCATCAAGTTACCTTTTCTAAGAGAGGCATAATAGGCACACCAACACTAGGCGCCAATAGGTGCCAAGTGCAAAGTCTTAGTGCATTCTAAGTGCCAAGTCTTCCTTTTTTTGCTTCTCATCTACTTTCCAAAAAATTGATCTCAAATAAATTTAATATTAAACCATGCCAAATCATGGGTTTCAAGGCATCTCAACATGTTCCATATATTCTAAGACATTCCAAGTGCCAACACGTTCCAAGCGCCAATATGTGTCGGTGGAGTGTTATGCATGTTATGAAGTGGAATGGCATGTTGAAGAGTGCTAAGGTGTGCTAGAGAGTGCTAATGCATGTTGAGGAGTGTTAAGGAGTCCTTAGGACAAAACATTAAGGGAGAACTAGGTCAAAATTGCGGAATTTTAATGGAATAAGAGGAACGTGTGTCGTAGAATAGTGTTAATGAGTGCTAGTCATTATGCTAAGGAGGGAGTGACAAGGTATGCTAAGCATCGGTAAGGCATGCTAGGGAATATAAAGGCATGTAAATAAGTTCCAAAGTGTGCTAGGTAGTTCTAGGGGTGTGCTAATTATATGTGCCAAATAGTGCCAAGATATGCCAATACATGCCAAAGCAAGGATGTGTAGGGTGCTGTGGTATGTAAATATGTGTCAAGAAGTTTCAAGGCAACAAAGGAAGAACCAAGATAAAAATGTGAAAATGAACACATAAGAGGGTTAATAATAAGTCAAGACTTATCTTTTCAAAAGGGGCATGCTAGTCAGACTAACAATAGGTCCCAATACATGCCAAGTGGCATTATGTGCCAAGTGTTAATGTATATCAATGAATTCAACCAAGGTGTTCCAAGGCATGTTAGGGACTACATGCATGCCAACACATGCTAGGAGAGTTCCATGTTGTGCTAGAACATGCCACCATGTGCTTGGGTGTCATTTTCAAGACAAGATGTTCTAGGTACAAAGATGTTCCAAGACATGCGAGTTGCTAAAAAAATGCTAGTATGTGACAAATCATTAATTTAAGGTGTGCTCAGTGATTGTTGAGGAGTGTTAGGTATTTCTCATTAATATAATTATGAGAGCCTGATTATGTATTAAATAATATATTTCCTACACACGCTAGTGGAACTTTATCTCAAGGGAATTTGGAGGATAATAAACTTAATAGATATGAATCATGTGTTGACTCATAGGAAACTCTATTCGACTAGTGATTACTTGGAGGGAAATGATACACACTAATTACTTCTTAAAATCAATTGATTCTAACCACTATGGCCTTGAAATATCATAAAATACTCCACAATAATGGCCTTAAATCGTTATCTTTTGGAAAAAAAATATATTAACAAAGTATATAGTGTCATCAAAAATCATTGGAATGATCAATGGTGACACACCACCATCACCAAAAGTAACAAAAAGAGGCATTGGTGAGGTCATTAAAAGTTCAGCCACTACCAGAAGTGTCACCAAAGAGAGAACAACAGAAAGGGATGTACTTAACGACCCTCACCAAAAGTGTCATTGAAAATGGATTTGGTGATGAACCCAGCGACCATCACCATATACAATTAAAGTGACATTTTTTAAGCGACCGTCACCATATGTGACATTGGTGACCTTAATCTTAAAGGTTCAAGCCACAAGCATGACCCTCACCAATGTCTTTTTTCCTTGTAGTGAAAAATCAAGCCAATGATTCCAACAACCAAATTTTATCTAAACTACAAGATGAGTTTCCAGAGAATTGTTCAATGAGACATGTCAAAGCTTTTAATAGCAAAAACGTACAACAAAGAAAAGGAAGGAATGAAAAAGTAATATTCATATAAATTTTTTTCAGAATTATATGTATATATTACTAGAAAGCAATCATTTATAAATATCACTTTTGTTATATTTACTTTTCATATATCAATATAAAAATTAAATAGTTTATTTTCATGTTACATTTTCGTAAAAGATTATGAAATCTCAAAGGATGGACGAGTTAATATCGAAATATGCCAGTAGGAATGTTCAAAAAGGTGTATGTTCAAAAAGGTGTACAAGGAGATAGTCAAAGAAAAGGTCATAATTGCATCACACGAGGAGTCATCTCAACAACAACGTGCTTCAAATGTAATATGTAATCATTGAATTTTTCGATTAGGTACAATAAATAAAAAATTTAACATTAAATATTAATTTTCAAGTATTAATTTCTTGCGTAAAAGAAAATAAAATGGAACCTATCTCAAAGACATAAAAAAACAGGGATTTACAAGGAAGAAAAGGTTGATATCTAAGTTTGTGAGTAATTGTTACTCTCTATAACAACTTAACTCGATTTAATTTTTTTATATTTTAAGTTGTTTTACAACAATCATCATTGAATGTCTTCAACAAAGCACAACATTCAAATAATAACCATCCGACGAATTGATCGATATTGGGTTAAATATGGGTTGTGAGTATAAGGTTACATATCAGAAATTAATTGTGTGGAATATGTAAGCATCTATCGATCTTGTTTTACTTAGCTCTGTCTATAATTAATATTAGAACAAAAAATTTTTATATTAAATATATGATTTTTTATGGGGTATAAAACTTGTAGGAAACAAAGTATGGAACTATGCCAACAAATGAATTGTTGAAAGATGGCATGAAATTTGGTTTTGAAAGAATGTGTATAGTTCATGGGTCAATTTCTTGCTATGGTACATTTTTTCGATTTACATTGATGTATATTATTTAATATTGCAATTTTATTATTCTTGCCAATGTATATACACCCATTACAATTTATTTTTATGTTTGTAGATGGGAAGTTGAAGAAGAAGAAAACAATCAACATCGTGAAAAAAGCATTCCTCAAAATAACCCAAGTCATGGAAGTAGCTCAGAAAGCAAAGTGACAACAGTTCAAGTGAAGAATGATGATCAATATGTTTGGATATCAAAGCAGGCATTGTATTTTTTGAAATATTTGTCCTGGGAAATCATACATTTTTTTGATGTAATGGAAATAGTGTCCCAATTGAAAGATAGAGGATACCTATAACTGCCCCATTTTGTATGAAAAAGAGTGTCATATTCATATATATATATATATATATATATATATACGTTTTACTTTTTATTATATTGTGTTCTCCATTGCTCTGTGAAATGTTACATCATTGATTAAATATATGGATGATTAAATATTATAATGAAGAGATGAATCAGATGATATGATATAAAAAATTAATCCAAACATCACATTCAAATGCACTAATAAAAAAAATTAATTGATATAAATATTTTTATAAGATATGTGTCGAATTTTGATAAATAACAGAATTTTAAATAATCACAATAATTTCACCGTCACAGGTCGATGTTTCTAAAAAATACAAAATGAACATCGCTATGTGTTAGTTACTCGTGCACCGGTGTGTTTGTGGTGCTAATGCTAACAGTAAGTTTTCACGAAATAGTGGCACCGCACAAATACCAATACCAATTAGAATGACTCGTATGCATTTTTGTGATACCGTGTTGCACCGATGTGTTTGGGTGATATTGTGCACCGACGCGTTTCTACGACCTATGGGCACCACACAAATACCAATACCAATTAGTATGCTCTCTGCGCTTTATCGATGACTACCACCTGCATGGTCCGGATAGTGTTGCATGCACCGTGCGGTTTTCCTTTAATGCGCCGATGCGTTTTTATAACTTGGATGGCTCGGTGCATTGTATCACCTACAGGCGCCCCAAAGGTGGTCTTACACATTAACGACCGGGTGCATGGACCTTCAACCACCCTCAAGGCGACTCATCCTGGCCGACATGCACCGGGTCGTTTCTAAATGCCCCTAGGCGTCCGAATTTTTTTTTCGTCCCAAGGCCTGGTAGGTTTGGCTGCACGGGGTGCGTTCATGGTACATGACCAAGGCGTTGATGCCTCACAGCATCAATGATAAAACCCGTAATAACCTTCTTGCCGCCCAATTTTTTTTAGTTGTGCGTTGAAATTTCATTTTGAAGCTCCACCAAAACCTCCGTTACCGAAAACTGATGTTGTAGCAAATGTTTTTTCGACAATTTTGGCCAATTTTATAACACTAAAACCTTCGTTATAACCTCCATTAGAGGGTATTTTCCTTTGTAGTGTAGGACTCCAAACCTGCATACAGTTTCGAGAAAATCCACCTAGAAATTCCTTAATTGCTAATTAATCAACCATTAAATTTTTCCAAAGTCTAACTTAGGGAAAAATGATTATCTAACAAAAATTAATTGAGGAAGGTGAGATTTCTCTCTTAGAAACTTACACGAATTGACTAGGAAATAATCTCACTCATTGATTAAGTTTTAATCTTTGTTGTTGGAGTCCCGACTCTGATATTATAAGAAGAGGTTATGGGTAGATGGAGGAACACAATTCTGAGATCGATTTCCTAAGCAAAGCTTGAAATTCTAGAGAGAAGCAACATTATGCTAGAAAAGTTCGAGCCTAGAGAGGGAGAAGATACGAGAGGGGAAAAGATGCGGAGTCTAGAGGAAGTCTTCCAAGCTTATGGAGAGTTAGCAAAAAAGGGTCGTATTTCTCATAGATGTCAGCTTAGACCCAACGCGGATAGCTTCATAAGGAGATCAATTTTTCCGAAGGGCGTGATTCAATTCAGATTGGTCCATAAATTCTTCAGAGGTTAAGTGAGTCACCGTATGGTGCCTGAGACATTATATTTTCAGGGTTCGGGGGCATAAAAAAGTTAGAGCCTATGCAAGCATTGTGTAGAGGTTGTACGAGCATTGGATCTACTAGTTTTCGCAGTTAGATTAGGCATGGTGTTGAAGTATTTTCCTCACGTATATTTTGTCCAAACATTATTTTGATACCTTGACAGCCAGCTTGAGAATTTATAGATTGTACTCATAATTTATCACTACTTAGTAATAATAAAACCTTCGACTCAAGAAATCGGTTTTCCCACATTGGGTTCTTCCAAGGAATTTGTCCAAAAATAATGTTGTTATATTTTGTGTGTGTAAAAGCACATTTTTCTCGCTTTTAGTTTACCTTCCACAAATATTTAATTTTTGTGAAAATTGCAATTGTGAAATTTTCACATTTTTCGCAACAAATAAACCGCAAAAAATTAATTTACAATGAGAATAATAACTTCCACTACTACAATATAGTTAACTACATGTACTCACTAAAAACTAGTCCTTTAATTTAGCAAGCATAAATTTTTGGTATGCCTCTGTAAAATAAATTAACCCCAGCCTATATTCAACCTAATCATTTTATATATATTACTTAAATTATTTTTAATTTATTATAAGTCATTAACACAAAAATTGAAATTCAATAATAATAATACAAATGACATCGTATAATACCACATAATCATAAAAGATTTGGCTATGCACCATAAAAGATACACACTAACCTCAACTTCCACTCTATATAATGTTACAATATATATTTTTATTTCATTATTATTAGTAAATTTAATGTTGCAATATATTTTTTTTTTTTTATTTCTTTCTTTTCCGAGGGAAAAATCGTAATTCTTCATTATATAATAAGAAAAAATTACATGTTGCATTTTCAACATATCATCTATGTTGGGATCAAGTAGATTCATGTTTCCGTAGAGACTCATAACCAACGTCATCATTGTCTAGTATAGGCATCAAAAACTAAAATAAATATGTACAATATACAAAAAATAATAAAAATGATATAAAATATCCGTCAATATATAGTATCAAAACCAAAACTGCAAGTGCCTATTCTAGACTACCCTCAAGACGATCATGTCTTCAATGAAGGGTCGATGATAATATTGGTACCTCGGTACCCTCCCCTTGTTCCAAAATGTTCCATCTGCCCCATTCCCAATCGCGTGGGTTTCCTGATAATTGATCAGCCCACTCCACTTTCCGCCCGTAAATATGAGAGATTCCGGAATAAAATCAAATATGATGTAAATGTAAAGACCTCATCCAAAAGAGTGCTCTAAGAATGTGAGTGTGACAATGTGTCTTCAAATTGAACCAATCAATAATGATTTGTGAATCCGCGAAGACTGGATCCCGTTACATCCTCGTTCTCACGGCAAAGAGAAGGAGAAGTCTAAGGCTGTTTGCCCCACATACTGGTGCCCAAGCCAAGCCCCATCTTGAGGTGGAAATTATGTGTATAGATATGTAGAACAACACCACCGCCACGTCCATTCACATTGGATGCCCCATCAAAATAGTCCCACGGGAAAAATTGATCGATTGATTCCGGGATGATTGTTCTATAGCAAATCGATGGCTCATCATTTGGGATTAACTCGATAGATGGTGGAGATATTCTCGCCGATGCAAATTTCAATCCGCGACTCAAAAGGAATATAGTATGGTTCCTTACAATCCAGTCCCCCAAGCAATGAGCAAGGCAATTTTTCGGTCCTTGGGATGACAAGACCCTTCCACGTGTCCCAAGCCAAAACACACAAGGTTGTCGCGCCAAGTGAGTGAGCATCCCACATATGTGGTCGTGATGCGCCAAATTTTTTTACTAGCTTCGGATAGTCCAAAGAAGAGGTGATTCAAATCTTCCACATGTGAGAGACACAAACAACATCTCGGGAAGGCCCATGAAAGGCACGCATGGTGAGATTGTCCTCCGTAGGAGGCAACAGGCATACACCACATAAGAAATATCGCTTTTGGGTATGCCGAAATTTTCCACAAATGTTTCCACCACCAAATTTTAGCATGTGGTTCCATAGTGTTACGTAGAGTAGTGTAGCCAACTTTAGGAGTATAGGTGCCACCGGGGGCGATTACCCATATAATTTCATCCTCCCGATTAGATAATCGAGTATTGGTGATTCTAAGTGTCCTTAGATAGTGATTCCAATCCAGCCACCAAGAGCCAGATGGCGAGCACCTATGCATAACCAAGTCCGAGAGGCCCAAGCAGTTACTGGAGTGGATCCACTACCCGTGAGATGAAATGATGCCTTGATCTCGCCGTGACTCCAACGAAAATTTGAAATCATTACCACAACCCGACCAGGCAACCACCCCAATCTTAACTTGAACCTCGGAGCTAATGCGCCACGCTGCATCTTCATTTTTAATAAGGTGGATAGATTGAGAAATAACCTTCTAAATTATAGATGAGCTAGGGGAGGGTAGAGCATGACCCCCGATCTAATCCATGGTGGAGAAAGGAACAGCTATTTAGAAAAAGTAACATGTTGCTACGTAGCATCGTCCTGACAAGGAGATGCCAACCTATCTTGGCAGCAAGAGAAGTAGAAAAATACTGAGATCCTGAAGCCCTTAAATCTCTAACCTTTTATTTTGCAATTTTTTTCCAAGTTTATCCAAGCATAAGTACTAAATGTATCCTTTTGCCTCTCCAAAGAAAATGCTGTCCTGTGTATATGTTGAATCCTTTCTATCACCCCTTTAAATCGAGCTACACATTCAATAAAATGGATGGTCTCCAAGAGAGATTTGATGAGTACCAACTCATCGGCTCAGAGAGCCATCTTTTCGTCGCCATATGTTGATTCTACTACCAACTTTAGCAATAAGCCATTTCCAATCCTTTATGAGGTAATCATTAGGTAGGAGGAAACCGAGGTAATTTAAAACCTCCTCTTCAGTGGTCTTACAGACAAATGAAGAGCCCCAAAGCATGTCTTCATTCATTGGATCGAGCAAAGCCGTACTCATAATGATGGTATTTATCACAGATTGAGGTCCATACCAATAGCTTTACCGAAGAGTTTGAGCATTGTAAAAATTTGTGCTATTTGCTGATAAGATTCATCAAGAAAGATAATAACCTCATCAACAAACAACAAATGAGTCAATTGAACAATATCAATAATTTTGATCCCATGGATGGTTTACCACTTATTTATGTGCTAGAATGTATATAATCCTTCCATAATCAATAGAAAGAGCAGAGGAGAGAAGAGGAAACCTTGTCCGAGGCCCCTAATGCATGAAATTTTTTGGCATCTCCGTCGATCGTGATGCTAAAAGAGGCATTTGTAATGCATCCCATAATCCAATTTCCAGGAATGCATGAGGAAAGTGACATGAATGAGGATGAGTGTCATAATTCAGCTTGGCACAATAAAATGCTTTTGCAAGGTCAATCTTGAGTATGGTTGTCTTGAGGTTTCCCCGAGTTGATAGAATACGTGGCCTCCTAAGCGTACAATCACTTCATGGATTTATCACATGACGGAGGAAGGAGCAAAGTTATTGTAAAGGAAAGGAGAGAATGTTTAATGTAACAGACCATGATTTTGGGATGATCTCAAATGCTAAATACAAAGAGAGATTGGCTGTAATCATGAAAAGATAAGGGCTTCTACTAGGACATAATACTTAAAGTGGCATTGAAACCATCGTAAACTGCTCCCGAGGTCCCCGTTTCAATGACCCATAATAAATTCTTAGCGATGAGTTCAAAGAAAGGGTGAGAATTGCAACCTAACAACCATCAAGACCATGGTTTTTGTCCTTTTAAAGCATTTCAATACCCCTTCTACTTCCCCAAGGTGCATCTGTGGCATTTAGGTCCTCCAATTGCTCCTCCCCCACAAATTTGCAAGAAATTAAATTTTCATAATTCCAATATCACGTTGGCATTCTCGGGAGCCCTATACTCACTGAAAAGTGATCAATGCTCGTGTCGGTCATTGGCGTTGAGTTTGTGCTACACTTCCATTCTAATTTGTGAGGTCCCGCATAGTGCTTCACTATCCTATGGACCTCCAGTGCACATTAAGGAAAATAATATCATCCCTCCTTTGCAAATCCGAGAGCTCCGCTAAGTTGCCATTCCTCCTCCTCGTTTTCTAAGAATTTTGGCTCTAGCGAATTCAAGTGCAATAAGTTTGTCCTTTGTTTCTCAGATTCCAACCACCAGACTCCAAACCCGTTAAAATTTTGATCTCCACTAATGTTCTCTAATGTCTCTTTCTCTTAATTTTCGAGAGTAGTAGCCCAACTATGGTGAGAGACTTTAATCGGGGAGATAGGTTTTTATAGAAGACTTGCGCAGTGCTCCTCGATCGGGGAAGTTGGGGCATGTGGGATCCATTCAATGACCATGGAATGGAACTTCGCCTCCCCTAACTAAACAGAAGTTAAATTTGGTAAGTCCTGGCTTTCACAAGCCCAACAAAAATTCAAATAACCAGGGTCCTGAGACCTCCGTACCCAACCCATTGCCCGGCCATGTCAAAATTTTCCTATAATGAGGATTTTTTCAAGAAACGACCAAGCGACTGCCATGGCAGCATCACCCGTCCTTTTCGTTTCTCCAAGTCTCCATTTCTTATGCATTGTTAGATCAAGGAGGTCGGCATCATCACGAGCTATTGAAAATAATCGTATAGTGAGTCTCAGGGAGGCCCCCGTCTCCCCAGACTCGTAGAGACTAATTAAAATTTTGAGGCCTCACCTTGTGAATATGTTATCTCTCTCACATAATGGAGCTATGAATCTAGCCTCATCCCAATCCTCCCTGATGGCAAGGCCCATAAACATTGATAAGGTAGATCAAGCGATCGAATCGTGAGTGGGGTACCATCAAGAATGACATCCTCCCCCACCAACTATGAATTAAGATCGATCCGTTATCGAGCCCACGACAGCCAACCGGCGTAACGTCCCTCTAACATCAATCGTCCGGAAGGTCCAATCGGTGTACTGTGGAAGACAAAGTTTGAGAGACAATAATACCTTCTCCAAGAGTTCTTTGAAGGAACAAGGCGTCTACTTTAATGCATCCGTAGAAATTTGAGAGCCGCTTTTTATCCGACTAGCTAAACTGTCAGCCAAAGGAGAGACAAATCAGGATCACTACCGAGTATTCTTTGCTCTAAGAACCCGATCGATAGAGTGTTGAATACCAGTCGCTACCTCCAAGTCAGGCTCTCCTAATAGCTTTGGTCATGACAAAGAGTATACCTCGATGATTTCAGAATGCTCAAAGTTCGCCTCTGAAACCCAAAAGAAGGGGTTCATGAGTTCGAGAGGTCGATCTAAGGTTGTAGAAGTGACCCAGAGATAAGGAGTCTAAGTTATTATTATTAAATTTAATGTTACAATATATTATTTTTTGTAATAATAATAAATTTATTTTTAAGAAAATTTATTAAAATTTACAAATTTTAATTAATATTACTTAAAAATATTAATAGTATACACGTTCATAAAAGATATACGTTGACCTCAACTTCCACTCTATAAAGTTGCAATATATTTTTTTTGATTTAATTATTATTAATAAAAGTTGACTTTTTATTTATTTAAATTTACAAATTTTAGTTAACATAATATAAATAATATTAAGTAGAAATTTATATTAAATATGTGAAAATGGAATTAGTAAATTAAAAAGTATTATAAGGTTAGTTGGTAGGTCATACTTTTCATTTCCACTATTACTAATCTATTGATTTTAAAACTGACAATATTTAAGAATGATTTTGCAGTGATATGATTGTGTTTACTTTCTTAGAATTACTTTCTTACGTTGTTTACTTCTTCTAAGAAATTAAAAACAAGATCGGTTGTGTAGCAACTAGTCCTCGCCGTGTCTAAAGAGCGTGATTGTGCGCGATGAAACCTACCCATGCCCAAGAGCGTGATTGTGCAAAAACAAAAGCCATTCACATAATTATAAAGAAGCCATTATATTAACAGATTTATAAACTAATGTAATTGAATTCCGACACTGGTGCATATACCAAATCACACTCCTCGCCTCGCATCGACTCCAATATAATAGTCCAATCACTTTCTTTTTTCGAAGAAAAACGCTCGGGATATATTAAAAGAAATATATGACAAGACATGATCATCAATACATTCTCAAAACTCGTATAAACAAATGCAGAAAACAATTATATACATATGCATCCGTAATCCATCAAGAGAAGTACTCCGATGTCCATGGCCAACAATATAACGGGTGGTATAAAACCGACCCACGAGATCATCCTCGTATACACGGAAAATAACATTCAAGGAAAATACAACAAGATCATATTCATGATAATGAAGAAAATAAAAGATAACCGTATAGAAAGAAAGCAAACAAAAAGGTGTTCAATAGTGTCTTCCAAGACTGTTAAGAGGCAGGCTCGTTTCGTGCAAACACCAAAATCGTGCCTCACTTGATAACATTGATAGACTTCGATATCCCAATTGTACGTACAAACTCTATAATAAAGTCAAGCCCGCTTGTAAATCATCATGCAAGTTTGACATATGGAGATCCGCCGCTTGATGAGTATAGACAGTTCTCGCTGAAGAAGAAAACGAGCCTAAGATAATACCAAAAACCCCGCACCCAAAAAAAGATAACACAAAGCTCGCTTGATAAAGAAAAGACTGTCCTAAAAAAAAAAATGGCGCCAAAGACTATGAAGTTCTGATCCCCAAGATTGGGGGAGATCCGGCACTCCCGCCTCGATCCGAGATCCGGCACTTGTCTACCTTCCAAACATAACCGGCTCGCCTACCGTATCCAGGATCAAATGGATATGAGATATCCAAATGGAAAATGAACTCATCAGTTGATCTTGGCCGTTGTTGATACCCGAAGTGAACAGAAAAGAATAATCGTGAAGATGTTTAAACCGGAACCATCATAGATTCAAGGAACATCGAATAGAAAAATGGCAAAGCCGGTCGTAGATCGCAGAGCCGACATGATGTCGTGTGTGCGTGCTTAAATTTATGGGCTCAGTAGGTTTAGTAATTACAATGCTCAAATGTCCTCGTATACATAAACCCAAAGCAAGTACGTATACCTAGAAATATCGCCGTAGTCCCAAATCCCACCAAAAATTAAGTGGGAAAATACTTAGATGGATAAGGAGCGTCTAACGACACTTGCAACGGATCATCATTAATAAAGAGAGTTTTAAAAGAACTGTCACTTCAGAGCACAATAAACGATGATGTCCACAAATGTGACAACCATGCAAAATTAAATGGTAGTCTAAATCACCGTCGATGTCGACAGAAATTAAGATAGTAATCTCGAAATGCCAATACCCCCGGAAAACAATTCAAATTAGCCGTAAAAATTAAACGGCTAACCGGAAAACCCGCAGAGCCCGCAAGATTATGCAACATCAAGAAGTGACGTCTCAGTGGAAAGCCCACCATCGCCCCGCGCAAAGAACAGTCCCGAAGGGAAAGCGCCCCACACCCGCAACCTCCACAATCCCGGGCGCCAAACAACCGTAGAGAAAGAAACTCCAAATCTAAAACGAGAGGGGAATAAACACCTAAAAATTTGTTTGATGACAGAGTCTAAGAGAGTCAAGGCCGCCATGGGCCAATCTTAGAATCACCAAACATCGGCACAAATAACGCAGTGGCCATCTCTCGCCATGAAAACGCCGGTAATCCGTGAACTCGCAGAACTGCCAGAGAAGCAACGGCACCTCCATCGTTTCTCTCTTTCTTAGCCACCAAGACTGCCATCCCCTCTCAAGCAAACAAAAGACCACACCCAATCAAATGTGTTTCGTCTCTACTACCCTGCCTATCACAACACCGACCGCCCTCAACCTTCTCCCACAACCATCGAGATTCCATGGCACCACTCCACCATAAGCATCCCCACAAGAATGCGTCATGAGCATGCGACAACATCTACAAGCCTCAACGAGTGAAACCCTCGGTATCAAAAGTGATAACATTAGGATCCACCGAAGATAATCTTCATAACCGCCAAACGAGCAAGAAAGAGCGATACTCAAACATCGAGTGCGCATGAGTAAGACCTAGCACCAATAACCGTAACATGCACCGAGACCTTCGTTCACAGGCCAACGAAAAAAACTACAAGATCGTTGATTCAAAGATTTGCCACCAATAGCATCAACAAATTTTCAACAATTGGGTACCACTAGAAAACATTCAATAATAGCCACCAAAAACCAACATTTGTCGTCATGGGTACCAAACTTAGAAAACATTCACAAATAGCCACCAACAAGATCAACAAATTGTTGTCATTGAGTACCAAGAATGCCTCCCAAATAGGCACCTAACCAAAAAACACAACCAGACTTCTCTCAACAAAAGATGAAAACCAGGCACCAAGGTTCAGTAATAGCCACTACAAGAACAACAAATTGTCCATGTATGGGTTCCGCAAGAGAACATCAACAATAGCCACTAAAACCAACATCGCATTGTCGTCATTAAGTTCCAAAACTTCTAGAAACATTCAACAAAGCCACCTAATGCAACAACATATTGCCCATAATGGGTTCCACTAAAAACCACTAAAACTGTGCAATCAAACCATCAAACACAACCAGCCTCTCGTAGGAATGTTCCACGTCGCCCCGGTTGCCTTCACCACCCGCACATCACCACTAACGCAAGCAAGCGGGGAGCTCTCATCTCTGCTTCATATTTTGATACCTCGTCCCTCGGAACATCACTGAGCCATGTCTGAAGCTAGGGTTTCAAGTGTAATTACAAGAGATGCAACCTAAGATCTCTCTCCGTACATCCCTACAACCCATAAATAGAAAAAACGAGTTTCAATATATCTCCTTTAAGTTCACTAATTTCTGGCTTGGTTTTAAAGGTTCACTAATTTTTATTGTCTGCGTATTTCGCTTGATTTATTGCCATATGTTGCGTATAATTGTTGGAGTTTGATTGTATGGTTGGTAAAATCGAATTTCTCCATAAGAGGCTTGTCATCGTTTTCGACAACCCTAGTGACATAATGAAGATTTTAAAAACTCGTAAAGAGATGATCATTTCAAACAAAAATTCGACTCAGGATAGTTTCACTTATGTAAAGCCCTTCAAAATTACTACGAATTTTCTGCCAAAGATGTCTTCTAATTTCATACATTGTTTACTTAATCGACTCGGCACATTTCAGGTAAATTAGTTGTTCGTTTTCGTCCGTTTTCCAGAGCCCATCCTTGAACAATATGATACCCAATGAAGCAATTATGCCATCAAAATTAATAAGTGATTACTTCAACCAAATCCCAAAGTAAAACTATAAATTCGAAGGGAAGAAATTATAAATTATGAACCGTTGACATAACTCTTACATATGTTAAAACAACATTCGTTTTCATTAGACAATCTCCACTTCGCCTTCCAACCGAAATATACCAATTTATAAAAGTGCTTGTTCCATGTACTAATACATGTATAAAGGAAAAATCCTTATAACCATCCGAATGAACACGGGGATTTATTAAAACCAACGCTAACACATATAATGAAACCCTCAAAAATAAAAATAAAAGTATTAACTTTGTGAACCACTGATTTTCATGTATTACACGTTCTCGCATGTATTACATGTGTAGTCGTAGCAAGGAAGATCGAAACTACTTACAGGCTTATACCTGTTATAGATTCAATGAGTCATAGAAGGGCAAATGAAGCACCACGTAGAAGCACCGCAGCTCTTTGCTTATCAAGTTGAACCAAAGAAATACCATGTTTGACATATCTAAGATTGAAGTAGAGTAGCACCAGTTAATGGCACTTTAGAAAACCATATGTAGATAATCCATTAGTTCCATTGTTTATAAACAACCATCTTGACCAGCATCCCTTTCATATTCACAATTCATTCACCCCTATTCTACCATTTTATTAAATTCATGGCTCTCGCTCCCGGAAAATCTCCAGAGCTTGAATGCTTTAGCAGAGAAGACATGAATTACTTTCGCAAATTTAATAGGAAAGAGTACTTGCTGGGGATGCATTAAGATGACTGCCGCCGAGGGACAAGGAGCCACGAAGGTAAAAGGAACCCCGATCACATAAGCCCTAATTAGGAAACCGCTAACGTTTCTGCCGCTACTAATCAGCCGAAAGAAAAAAATTGCTCTTAACAAAGGTTAAGTATCACAAATAAAGAAAAAGTTGTATGCAAATACAGAGTGTGTGGTACAAATACAAAGAGTCTCGCAGTACAAGAATTACTATCAAGACCGCTACGTCGTCGAAAGAAAAATTTGTATGCAAATATAAGATGTGCAGTGTCAAGCAAATACTCGCTTCCGTAAATATGAGTGCGGCAAAATATAAGTGCCACTACTCGGCGAAGCTAAAGAAAAAGTTGTATGCAAATACAAGAGGTGCAGGTGATGTTCCGCAAATACGAGATACAGTGAGTGTGCAGGTGCAAATATGTGGAGTCCGTGTGCACAAGAATAGAAACAGAGTAATTGAGTAGATGCATCCTGATGGGTATGAGACCCCAAGAATGTTGGTGCCGTCTCCATATCACAGGAAGACATGCATGGTCGCTAAAGTGCATAGCTACACCCACAAGAACTCTTCTTATTAAAACTCAAAGAGTCTTATACCACACCGAAGATCACAAGATTTGAAGAACCATGGAAGCCAACAATTTTATGGGAGTACAGACATACATGACCAAGAGATCATACCAAGATATACTTATATATATTACAAACTTAAAACCAACATTTAATGTCAAGATAGTTTTAGTTTTGTAAATATGAATAAAAACAAATCCCGTTAACCATGATGTTATGTACTTTTTCCTCCCTTCTTAGCCTATTTTTTCCGGAAGAGGCCAATAAGATACAGTATTGAATTTAATTGTTGAATAAACATGGTCCCTATTTAGATAAGTTAAATGGCTATACTTAAAACCAAACTTTCCTTAAATTTCAGGATTTTAGGTTTATTGCTTTTAATGCTATCTCCTAAAAATCTTATTACTATAGTCCCCACAGTTTCCGTCCCCATCAAGTAGAAAGTAATTAATAAGAAGTTAATTTGAAATAAAAAGGCCCCAATATCTTTTCCTCGTAGCTTCTCAACCCAATCGTCTACCTATGCCGTGATACGAAACTTCTAATACAAATTTAACAATAGCTAGTGATAGCGCAAGTTGATACACCCGTGAACCTCCCAAAGCCAGGAAAATCATATAATCGAAAATGACAAATGCTCCACTTTTATGAAACTTCTTTCAACTGAATATGTATTGATTAATTTTTTGTAAGTATATTTATATTGATAAAAAAAATTATTGTCATAAAAATATACAATAAAATATCTTGGACATCTAATTTTTGAAGAGAAATATCTCATCCACATAGTAATTTGGGAAGCTAACTAGCTAAAATATAGAACTCTATCCAACTAAATTCTTCAAATAAATTATTATAGAAACAATACAGTGATCTCATCCAACTAATCTTCAACAACCATTTAAACAATACGAAGAGATTGCTAGAATTAATGAGCTCACCAAATATAAGTAAGAGTTATATTCTCTAATAATATCAACATCCATCATACATGGAATTCATTACACAAGCAAAACAGATGCAATGATCCATGTCACTAGTGGAATTACATTAAAAATTGCAACTCTATAGAGCATGCTATCTTTCAATTAGGTTCGATTTCGACTACTGCTCGTATCTATTATATTTAAATATTAAAAATAAAAAAAATGGTCCTTCACATTTGCAGCAACTTGGAAGTGCCTTTGCTATAATAGAGTCTCCCAAATGTTAGCCCTGGGTATAGTCTACTGTCGAGTTCTTGAAGGCAAAGCACCTCGCCATTAGGATATCACAGGTTTAATTCTCCTCGACGCCCGCTGGGGTTAGGCTTTGATTAGTTTGCTCAGCAGACTGAACCCTTGGTGGATCTCCCCGGATTTTCATCTAAAAAATAAATAACAATAATAATGAAGTCTCCCAAATGCTATCTAAAAAATAGTTCCAAACGGTAACTCCATGTGTATTAATGTTTTGTTAGATTCATCCAAATGTACCCAAATTTTGGCACGAGTTAGAACATTGTGCCAAGTGTTTGAAAGCCTTATTAATAAAAACATTCTCAACCTTGGGTAACATGGTGTCTATGATGATGACCGCATGCTTCTTCATGTTCTAGTTAAGCCTCGGCATGTACATCCTTTCAGCTCCACACAATCATATCGAATATGTGAGCAAGAGAACCAAAGCAACCACATTTGTCGAACCATTCAAATTCCATTTTGAGATCAAACGTGTTGGTTTCCCCTTGTTCTTATTGGGTGCTAGGAATTAGCAGAAGAAGAAGCAACTTCTAGAGGAAGAAGTAGAGGTTTTCACTTCAGAATGCAAAAGAAGAAGACATTGCCATGGAAGTCGGCATCACGACAACAAATAGTGACATAGGGAATTTTGACTAATGGTAGTCAATATGTACCGTATAATATCTTTGGGAACCTTTTTGAAGTCTCCTCCAAGTGACGTTCTTTCCATACGACTTATCACCAAGGCACCTATGGGATTACTGGTAAGTAAGCTCTCTAAACATCCCCACTATTTTTTTTAAAATTTCCCTATAAAGTTGTTTTTATGTTCATGGGAATTGAACTTGTGATCGTTTGTTTAGCCTTATTTTTTGTTATAATAAATTTAGGTTTATAATTTATACATGAAATAGAAACCTAATTTTGGTGCCTTTGGACCCATGCCCTTATCAAGAGGACTAGAACTTGAGTCTAGGGCTTTAGACCACTTAGGCATTGCGATACTCATCCATCCTAATAGAAGAAAAGCATTGAGTTAGATTTGTCCCACGCTCTCAATTAAGGACTAAAACTTGAGTCTAGGGCGTTAGACCACTTTGGCCATCATGACACTTATTATCTTTACGTATGAAAACATTGAGAGGGATTCAAACCCACTCCCTTTTGACCAAAACAAAAAATAGTATTTAATCTAGCTCCTTTGAATCCACACCCTCAAAGGAGGAGCAACCACTTAGACATCGTGACACTAAGTTCCCATCCTAACAAAAGACACTTTCCCAGTCCCAATAGAAGAAACACTTAGAGTGGACTTGAACCAACACCTTTTTGGATCATAACCAAAACAAGAGCCTTAATCTATCACTCCTTTGAACCCATGCCCTAAATGGAGGATCAAAATTTGAGTCTAGGGTCTTCGACCGCTTCAGCCTACCATGACACTCAACCATCATTTAAACACATGCCTTTTTGGACCAAAGCCCAAACCAAAACCTTAATTTGGTGCCTTATACCAACTTGTCCATCTCAACAATCTAGGAAATAAAAATGGTAGCATAGACACTAAAAAGTGGATAAAACTACCGTGATGCAATCCTTTTCACATCTTAAGCTTTCTAGCATTGAAAGAAGGTAAAAAATAATGTTACCGCACCAATAGGTATGTCTATTTTGGAATACAAATTTTCCAAGATTTTAATTTAATTATCAATAATTATTAGATGGATGGTAAGAATTTAACTCCACGGCGAACATTCACGAAATATTTTTAGTAGTAGTCAAGGATGGATTTATCTCTAAAGATAATTATGCGCTTTTTCCTTTTCGGGGCCGATTAAAAATAAAAGTCATGTCCACGAGTGTTTTTATTTATGGTAATGAACTCTATTGTTTATTATTGTTTTAATATGTTTTTATTGTTACATGTTTTTTTAAATGTATATGTGTTCAACTCATATACTAATTATTTTAATAATAATAATAATAATTTAAAAATAAAGTTTTAATCTAGTTAATTTTTATGATTTTTTTAATATTGTCAATGTGAGATGTATCATGAGTAAGTGCCTTGATTCCTACTATGAATTAAAGTTTATTGGTGTTTATCAACCATTTAATTTATATGGTTGTGCTAGTTGGTAAAAATATTGTACCATTTTTTAACCTATAATGGTAGGCAATTTTGGTGATGTCCTAGAAAAATATCTAATTGCAACTCTTACAAAAATGAGGAGGGAAGTACTTACATTTTCATAAAAACTTAAAAAGAGAAACTCGATGAAAGGGGCATTCCGAGGATCAAACCAATTGGGTAAGTAGGTGCGCTAGATTCTTTCTTTCTCAAGCAAAGAACAAAGCTCCGACAAAAGCTCACCCTTATTGCAAGTCATTGCAATAATATATTATAATCATTGTAAGTTTAATTCAAATTTATCAATAATAGCATTGGAATCCTTTAATCTAATTGCAAAATTAATCTTTACTTTGTATAGGTTTATTTCAATTTCATCAACCATAGATGTATCGTCACACATCCCTGACACGGAAGTAGAGGTATCATAATTGTTGTATTTATTTTTTTTATCTTGAAATCAACGGAGAAGAAGACTCACCTTCTAATTAAGGTTAAGTAGGCAAGGTGTGATATAAATTCCTTCCACAACTCGCAGAAGACCCGAAGGGGAGAGGTTGCGACTATTGTAGAAATTCCCGGTATCGTTGGGAAGAACAGTTTCACTTTCATTATAAATCTATCTAAGTTAAAGGTAGGCTCAAGTAGTGAGGCAATGAGTTGTGTTAATCATACATTTAGAACCCTCTGTGGAAATGAGCAAGTAGCATCAAGGCTTTGACTCGCAAATAGGTTGTCAAGGCCCATCAAAGTTTCTATTATACCAAGTGTTTTTAACACCCATAAAATTATTATTATCATTGAAAACCCTATATTGTAGTGTTAATGTGTCAATGTTGGCCAAAAGGTGAAGATTTTAACCATGCATTACGTATAAAAACCTATAAATGAATTCTTAAAAAAGATAGAAAATATACAATGGAGAGAACAAAGAATATACACAGATTTTTCCTAACCCAAATCTAGGAAAACCAAATTGATTTTTCATGGTATTTCTTTCAATGTTATAATACATTTTATACATGTTGAAGCATTCATAAACCCCCAATCCATTAACCCCTGGATTAGAACATAATCATAGTTCCTTTGACTAGATTCACAAAACTGGGTGGTAAAAACCATCATGCATCAAACCAGGTGGGTGGTGAACCACGAGTGGGTCCACCAAAAAACAAATCAAAAAGTTGCCTTAAACCACATGCAAGGGGGCTACCGCCCCCCGCAACCCCAATATAAAGGGGGGTTGTCACACTTGGCGCAACGTTTCACGCGTGACAATAGTCATGCAAATAATATAACACACACCCAACAAAATGGTCAATTATGAAAATGTATTTTTAAATTTATTTATTAATGTTGACAATTGGGAAAAACAAAAAACATGCACCAAGGTAAATAAGTCAAATATCATACCTCTAAACCAATCATAAATTGGAATTTTCATTCTTTTTAACAAGAAAAATATATTTTTTTTCTTAAAAATTGGAGTAATATTCTACTTTTAAAAGCTTTGGATATTCGTGTAAAAGAGAGAAAAGTAATATATGGTTTTAAAAAAATCCTTTCAAATTGGATGTAAAAGTGAGTGAATTAATACATGATAAATGTAGTTTGATCATGAGGTGATAACTATGAACCCCGTGGGACGAGGACTAATCCTAGCAAGTTAGATATGTATAGAAAGGACATCGACCACAAGCTCAACTAAGAAAATGCATCCTCAAACTCCAGTCATAACCATAGATAGATTGTATGAGCAAGAGGTAGACATTCTTCTACAAGTCAAGTAAGTTAATGACGTTATCCACTAAATTAGCAAGGGTTTAGTGGACATTGAACTGCATGGAGGTGTCCATGTGGTTAGGTCAAGGAAGAGTAACAAAGTCAGGGAAAAATATTAAATATGTCACACCATACTTTAGTAAAGATTGCATGAAGCAATTTCAAAGGTAATTTGTTATTTATCTACATGTAGTATTAAGGTTGCATTAAATTCTTCTTCCCACTCCCACAAACTACAAATTTACTCTCCAATTTTAATCTTCAGGCAATAGTCTCACTTTGTGTTTTACCTCCAAATGTTTCTTTAAGCCTTTCTTCTAATAATTCTAGTAAAATGTTGAATATGTCATGTTACCAATAATCTTACAATATCCTTCTCTAATGTTCTTTCCTAACCAATGGTCAAGAGGAATATAAGGGCCTTATCTACTCTTTCCCTACATGACAATGTGGTAGTTGACAATAAATTCCTAACGAAACCTATAGCAATGGTCAAAAGAATAGAGTAGTATCTATTATTTCTACAAGCGCGAGAAGAGCAAAACAACAGGGTGTATTCTTTCCCTATATAACAATTGTGCTAAATCAACTGTTCCTAACCTAGGACAATGGTGAAGAGGAGCATACAAGTATCATCTACTATTTCCTACATGAAAATGGTGTTCACAAGAAGTTCATAACTAAACTTTACAAAAAGTTATGACATTGTTTGCTGGTACATTTTATTATAAATTGACAACTATGCGATTAGGCAAAGGCAAAGTTATTGAGATAAAGGAAACAAACACGGGACTCTACTCGAGCTTATTGTGGATTCCCATTGATAAGCTAAACGGCCAACTTCTTTTGTAACATCACGCTGTAATAAACGTACAACAATTTGGTCCTTTGTCCGCGATCATACTTATCATACGTTGCACCACAACTTGACTTGCCAATTAAATCCCATTGCCTTTAGCCCCTTCCTTTATATTCCTCAAACTATGCATCGTTTGCCATGTGCGCATATATATAAATAATTAATTAATTAATGTAAAAATATTAAATATAATATTAATAATAATTAAAACACAAAAAAATATATAATAATATTGAATAAATAAATTGTAAAAATAATTTTTTCGTAATTAATTGTACTAGCTAGGTCAATAATATATTTTGACTTTTAATTAATTTATAAAATTTTAAAAATTAATTTATTAAAGTTTTTCTAAAATTAAATATGAAATTTAGAAATTATTTTTAAAGTTTATTAAAGTTTTTGTAAAAAATTAAATATTAGATTTTATGTTAAAAGTCATATTTAGATTTTTCTTTATTGATTTTTTTTTCAAATTTTTTCCTTTATTTTTATTATTGAATAAACTTGGTTCAATTCATTTTCCTCAATAAATATTACCTATATTATATATTTTTACAATTCAATTTTAAATTATGTTGCAATTTAAAAAATAAAATTTAAGCCAACACTACATTAAAATAAGATTTTATCTTTTTTTAAGCTAATTTAAAACCCAAACATATATATAGATATATATAATTTCACAACTTTTGCACTCACATCAAACTTTCTTTATGTAACTAAATTTTTATTTCAATACATTGTGACATTGCAATTTTTTATATTAATTTTTTTTTATTATATATAAATTATTAGCTACACAAATAATAAGATGACACTCAATACTTCATATCAATTTGATTTTTTCACATGGGTAACTCACCATAAATTAATAATGACTACAAATTTAAAGTTAAATAAATAGTTTGTTTTTATATATATATATATATATATATATATATATATTAATTTTTTCTCTTTTATTTATTTCATAAGCCAAAGATGGAATAAATGTGCATAAATACATTTCAATAAATAACATACAATAATATTGTTACAATAATTGGCCTTTTTTAAAAATATTTATTTTAATTATATCATATATATACATTATTTAATATAAAGATATTAGACATTGTAATTCTCTCCTCTTTATTTGGTCCCATAGGTTAAAGATGGAATAAAACGCACAAGCACATTTCAATAAACTCTTAAATGATGTTCCATCTAAGACTTTGTGATCTATAATGATGTGATTTAATCCCAAAGACATTTTTCTACAAAAGATGATAAATAATGTTTCATCCAAAATTATCTATGCATCTATCTCTATTTTGATCCAAGGTTATTTAATCCATTATCTAATTTCGGTATTTCTTCGTCTTATTTAAATGTTTTATTATTAAATTTATGAATTTGTTTATACATTCAATAATTGATATCAATTACTAAAGAGTAACATTGCATATTAAATGCGTTTAAAATATGAGCATTTTTCACTTTTCCCTATGACTAGCTTTATAAAAATAAACAAAACCTAAATCCATTAATGGTCAACATTAGTTCAAATGTGTAAAAAAATGGTTTGTTAGTTTATGTGATTCTTGAAATGACAAACATATAGTCAAAATTACATAGGATTGTACATGGTCTATCCCATATTAGTTCTTAGTAACAGTGGCCTTTACAATTGCTGTGTGTGAGTGCCTTAACAAAACACTTTTTTTCATCACCTACTCTACATCTTTAAAATATATAAAACTAGCAATTGCACCAAATGTTGAAAAGAAAACGCCGTAAAGCCATAACATAACACTAACTATTTCTTTTTGACAATAGTTGAAGAGAAAAATATCAACAACAAGCAAGAACAATGCTACAATGAAATGTTGTACCATGCTAGAATGAAATTTTACCGCAATACATGCTTCTCGAGTTGCTACAATTATGATGCCTATGTTCAAGTTAAAGACCTTGTCTATTTATGCAATCAATTTTTCCAAAGTTACTACTTAATAACGATTTCATGACTTCCGTGCTATACTTAAATGAGATAATAAGGCCTGGAACATTTTTCACCTCTTCAATGTCGCAATCCATTAATTAAATCAAGCTCATAATCATGTCACGTCCTTTCCACATGTTAATCGAATTGGAATATACTCCCATGTGTAGGACACGTCCAATGCAAATTTGACTCACTAAAAGATGGCTACAATGTGTTGGATTCATGGGCTAGAAAAAACATGTTCATTTGGAGAAATTAAAGGCATTTTACCCCCATTTTATAAATAAATTATCCCAAAAACTCCTAGCAAAAAGGAAGGAGAACAGAATGGTGAGAAAGATTTCCTTTTGTAAGCCCGGTGCATACTACCATTGTTTTGTTATCTATTATTTCTCAACAAATGGAATGTTCTTTTACAATCATCTTACACAGAACCATCTAAGTAAAACTATAAATATCACCTAAACAAAGCATATGTGACAACCGAATGTATAATAAAATACTTTTATTATTATGGAAACTATATCAAATTTCATTCAACGCACAAACCTTGAGACAACATATGAATTGCTTATCTCGCTTTTATTTTCTTTTATGCTAATACTTAACTTTATAAAATATTTGGATTGTACAACCCCATTAAAATCCCTATATCAAAATCACTTTACTTTTATAAATAAAAACTTTATTTTATCTTATAAATCTTTGTATACCCAAATAAACTACTGTTTCATTCTTCCCAAATAAACATAAATCCTTTTCATTTAATAAAACAATCAAAATTATTAATAAACCTAAGCTCTTCAAATAAATTATATATACACATATCTACCAAATTTCTTGCTCAATAAAATAAATTTTTACTACCTTTTGAATATATTAGCTCCTTGCCTTGTCTTTAGTTTTTAGTTTGGCATTGAATTATGAACACACTCAAGAATTTAGCAGCAAACGAATCCTTGCTCACATCTCTTCATGCTATTGTAATATCATTAATAATGCATGTAAACCCATTTCTCACAAGTCCTTATTCATAAATTTAAAAAAATATTTCACCACCAATCATTTTAAATATTTTAACATAATTAAATTACTATGTTCCTCATAACATATGTAAAAAAAAAAATATTTACAAACTCATCAACAAATAACCATTTTCATTTTTTATACAATAATCTCAATAAATAATAAATACCCAATTCAATTATTTCCACGAGGTTCACATAACATTCTCATATATTTTGAAACTATTTAAGACAAACATGGCGGACACCGCCCACGGATCTCATGCCGCAGAGGAGTCCAAGTCCGCCAAGCCCACATACTCAACCATCTTCTCGTCCGAAAATTCTCATTGGCCGGAAAGCGCCCGGCTCATACCTTATGTTAACCGCAACGCTTCCGTGGAATCGAAGAAATTAGCCCGAAGCAAGTCATGAATGTGAACAACAACGTGCATCAACCGACATCGACCAAAGAGCGTTGGCTCGGAAGAGATCCCACACGGCGTCGGGAGGGCCGCGACACTGAGTACCGACCTTTGAAAGAGCGTTGGCGTCCTAGCATCATCCCACATGGTGTCGTAGGGCCGCCACGACGGCCGAGGTTAGTGATGTCAGACTGACGGAATCGACAACCAGCTTCCTGTGAGTTCAAGTCATGTTCTCAACAATGTCGTATTTATCAAAATATACAATCGCTAAGAGCAAATAAAGTAAAACATCCAACAAAAGAGTGGATACTTTCGAATGCCAACAAAAGAGTGGATACTTCTGAATGAATAGACTCGACGGATACAGAAAAGTATGGCAACTATCAATAGACGGTTACGTAAAAGATGGTAATCGGTATATTTTAAAATCATTAAAATCAACGGTTAATGATAATTCAATCGTCTAACAAAACATCAAATGGTACAAAGATTATCACACGAAAGCAAAATTAAGGAGTTGTTTTCTAAATAAATATGCGCATAATTATATATATTAGTAAATTGAACGTTCTCATAAAAGTATTATTTAATTATAAAATATATAAAATTATGTTCATTTATCAATTATTTTAACATCTTCATATAAATTTATAAAATCATATAAATTTATTTAATATATATATATATATATATATATGAAAGAATAATTTTAAAAATATCTGATATCTATTTTTATTTAAACATAATATCATATGTATGCATTTATTAAAAATGAGATACTATCAATTTTATGTTCTATACTTCATTATTAATTATTTTTAATGGTTAATGTAAAATTAAAGCTATAATCAATTTGTAATTTATAAATTATATAAAGAAGTATGTGTTAGGAATCATTACGAAAAGTATTTGTTGGATAGATTATGAGATGATAGTCTAACCAACTTTTGTTTTAATTGTGATTTGAATAAATTAATAATACAAATTTTCATCTTAGTAGTGTATATATATCTCGTAATTATTTATGAATTGTAGACTAATTAATTTATGAGTTTAGTGCTCATAGGATTTTAGGTCAAATCTCATGAGAGGGGATTGATGGGAGAGAATTGTAAAAAGGTTACACTATTCTGGGAGTACATATACGTTTAGTTAAGTATCCCACAATCCAAGTGACAATATCATATTATTAAACAAATTTTCTTTTCCATCCAATATATGGATTTTCCTTAACTTAAATATACTCTAATAATTTTATATACATTGAATGATTTTCTAATTTGTAATAAACTCATGACAAAGAGCTGGGGTCGTCTTATTTGCAAAGGTATTTGCGTAGTATAATCAAAGAAAAATATCTTAGAAATCTAATCATCATATATAGAGTGGATTAAGGATGTATATAGGTTCCAAACTCTAGTTCATATATATGGAACACCAATGGGAAAAATAAACATTATTTATTGGGAATAGATTGTAAACGTGCTAAGGTACAAAGGTGGATATTTGGATTGGACTCTGATGAAAAGTTTTCTTGGGACTACACATTTCAAGCACTTCTTATCAGGAAGGTCTAGAATATAAATTATTATTTGGAACTCAAACGGTATTCCACAAGATCCTACTTCGTGTCTCCATCTCGCCTAAAAGTATGGGACATTGGATTATATGGTGGATTGGAAGAAATTTTGGATAAGTATAAGAAAATATATTCTGTGAGAGTATCTCTGGGTGACAGAACATGAGGAAATATTATATCGATGGATTTTCTAAAGATGGAGAGATCACAATTAAGGAGACATATATTTTTATTTATCCAACTCAGTATGCAAAAATGATAATCGCTGTTGGTTCTGAAATTTTGGAAATGGAATTTCTCCATCAAACTCAAATTTTTTGGCTAGTTGACTTGGCATAACATGATACTTACACGTGGCACAATCTATGTAAGAGAGGAATTGTTGAACTCGGGAGATGCACCATGTGTAATATGGAGTAAGAGGGTATCATACAGCCTCTTCCTCACACGTTAATTTGCATCTTCCATATGGTATGGTAGTTCCAACATTCTTATCAATCTCAATTGGAATATATCTTATGTGAGATTGTCTCTTTATATTACTGGCTCTCATGCACTTTAAGGTCTTTCACACACTTATTTTTTATATTTGTTGGGATATATGTGTCGAACATACGTATTTTTTAAGGTACATCTCCAAACACTGTGCACATTTTCTTTGAAGATTGCGACACATTACAATGAAATAGGACTCAATATGGAGATTAGAAAACTAAGACATTAAATATGTGGATATATGACGTAGATATTTTGTAGGATTCTTGATGGGGAGAACAAAATTAATCTGTGGTTGTGGGGCTTCCATAGTCATTAAACTCCGGTTCATTTTTCCACTTTGTCTTTTGAATGGTGGGAAGGGTAAAAATTCTAAGGAAAATATCTATAGAAATTATAGCAACAATATGTAGACCAATGGATTCAATCCGATCATGTGATATGCTAAAGCAAGATACTCACCAATCCTTCTACAAATTAATTGCGGAAAAACACGATCGCACAATCACACCAGCAAAATAAAGAAGCAAATCAATCCACAACACATATATTTTTCTTTGGGGAAATCTTGCTGCTCAAAACCCTTATCTCTATTATATAATGAACCAAGGAATCATGAAACAATGGGCATGCACTCTTCTCACAATAGCCTGGTTGCACTATCCTAATTGTCTCACACCGTATCCGGACAAAATTGGGCCGCATTTAGCCAATTCTTAGCCTCTGCTCAACCTTTATTTCTCATGCAATCCCTAAGAAATTATTCCCTATTAATTAGGAGGTAACTAGCCTTCCTTGGACTGCATGTCACCTCATGGGCATCCTATGGTGTATATAATTATTTCCAGCAATTTTCTATAAATACCATTGATATATAGCTTCCCTTAACCTCTCGTCTAACCGGTCTTCATCGTAACAAGCATGCATGTGGCTATTAATATATTTAAATCATTAGTCGCTTATTAGATCACTACATGTGAATTAAATATGATTTTATTTCACTTTGACCTCTCACTAGTGTAACAATCAATTACAAATCTCAGTTAAAACTAATTTTAACTCACTTAATTGAGTTAATTGATTTCTCATGCATTAAAATAATACACTAACCGTAACCGCACTCTAAAACAAATAGAATCCTACCTCTACATGCCTCACAAACCACCCTCAAATTCTGAATTTAAGTGAGCTAACCGAGTCTATCACACTGCTAATTATTTATATGATATAAGATTAAAATTTATTGTCCAATTTATTTATGGATAAATAAATTATAGACATTTCTTCTAATTTAATTAAGAAATAATTAAATCAAAAGTCTCCATGGTAGCCTATTTCTCGTATTTAATAGATTTGATGTTGTTTCGGGATGCCAATTTCACTATTTCTTGTTGCAAATTTCAAAAGGACTCTCTCTCATCAAAATTGAATCAATATTTCCCATCTCCGGGTACCTTTGGAATGTCTTCTTGCATAAACACTTCCAATGTTGTTCACACATGCAACTCTCCGAAACCGAAATAGCCTGAAACAAGGTGAAATAGTGTAATACATATGTCATCGTAGTTCTATCGGATCCCACCGCACATGTCTACTACACTCTCTACGCCGACATCCGCATCCATGCACTCTACACTCGCTACCAACTTTGATCTCAGGCTCTAGTATCCGACACCTATCACTTCCATTTCTATCCTCCCGATATCCGACTGTGACTAATTTAACTTATCTTTCCTACCATCGTTGTATTATGGGCTCCTCATAGCTAGATCTCTTTATCCATGAGAGACACCATCCCCCAATTAAACCTCAAATTTCTTCTTGGAGTTAATTCGGTACATCGCTCCACCTCACACCTAGAGGTAGTAGGTCATGTACTCCCTTTGCCCTTCTAGCTCGAAATCTTCTTCCGCTCCTAGAGTCTCTCGCTTTAGTGGACCTTCCACTTACTCTCGTTTTCCAATTGTGGACAAGCACAACCTTCGAGACTACTTCTAAGGTTACATGTTGAGAGATAATTTCTCCCTCTCAACCGCCAAGTCATTAACCATCGCTTTTATCCTCAAATATTTGCATGCATCCTCAACCTTGAGAGCATATAGGTTCTCAATCTTGTACCGATCTCTAGCTTCACATGTTCCGTGGCGGTGTTTAAGGAACACCTTTCCTTTTCTAAACATCAATTCATAACCACGATCTTCCAATACCGCTACGTAGACAAGACTCTTGCAGGGGTTCGGGAAATATACAAAGACCAGCCGGTCTAAGAGTGGAGCCATTCTCTCTAAAAGGTAATTGTACCTATGTCTCCGTAGGGTTATACCTCTTATCATCTCCAAACTATATTCTCTCCCGGAGGTCCTTCTCCCTCCAATTCGATCAAGATATCTCTCGGCTCTCGTCATATGGAATGAGGCACCACTATCTAAATACCACATGCATCCCATTACAATGTTGGTCATGCATGCAATGAGCGTAAAATCAAGCTCGAATCGTGAAACCAATGCTTCACCCGTTGCAACCACAGTTCTTCTTGCTTGCCTTCTTCTCGCTGGAAATTTGTAGCATAGTACCCATGCTCGTGATGAAGTTGAAAACATATGATCTTGGACAAGTATTTCTGTCTCATTCACTCTTGGGATTTCTTTCCATTGGCCTTCTTTTCCTTACTAGCCAACGTACAATATTGCTCATCATTAGTCTTGATGAGGACTCATCCCCGGTATTTCGCCCGAATTATTCTTGCATCAAATCTCACCAAAGTCGCTTCCCAATCTCGGTAACTTCTCCTCCCATTCACCGAGTCCTCGGTAACTATGCCGCCTGGGAAGGCCTAGAAGTGCTAGGCTCACCAATTCATCATCTGCCACGGTCACACCAACACTTCCAAGCTAATATCGACATTGAGTGAACTACTCCAAGTATGTTGGTACCGTCCTCACCTTCCTGATTTTCCCGGAAGAAACCTTGCCACCAAATTCCTTCGTCATTTATACTCGAAATGCATTTGTCAAGGCCTTCCACATTTCATATGGAGTTGCCTTTCCATGGAGACTCGAGACAATGTGAACTCAAAATCCCTCTAATAAGATCCTCTCGTTACCTTCTTTCCAAACATCAAGAAGAGAAGATTTTGTTGGATGCGGGCTTGGGAATATCATTAACAATGAATTATTTCAACCCGTTGTCCTCCGTAACCGCTCCATTCTCGTCTTTCCATGCAATATAATTAGAAATTCCTTGAGTGCATATTCCAATCTTAATCCATTAAAGCTTCATCTTGACTGCTGGTTACACCAATGAAAGTATTCTGCAATTTGGACACGTTTAACACAAACTCAATTTCCCTTCTACTATAGTATTTATGGCACTTCCGATACCATGTAGAAACTATACAAACAATATGTATACCAATGGATTCAATCCCATCATGCAATATGCTAAAGCAACATATTTAATCCTTCTACAAATTAATTGCGGAAAATAAACATTATTGCACAATCACACCAAGTAAAAGAAAGCAGCGAAATCAATCCACAAATACGTATATTTTTCCCGGGGAAAGCTTTGCTTCTCAAAACCCTATCTCTATTGTATAATTAACCAAGTAATCATGAAACAATACAATTCACTCTTCTCACAAGAGTCTCATACACTATCTGATCGTCTCACATTGATCCGGGACAAAATTGGGCTAGTACTTAGCCAATTCTCAAGCTTTGCTAAAACTTGCCTTGCTCACACACTCCCTAGGAAATTAATCCTGCTAATTAGGATAATTAGCCTTCCTTGACTTGGTAATACATCATGGGCATCCTATGGTGTGTATAATTGTGCTACAATTTTCTATAAATACAACTAATAGATAACTTTCATTTACCCTCTCGTCTCAACTCGGGTCTTCATCAAAATCGACATGCATGCAACTATTAATAGTAAATCATCATTCAATTGATAGATCACTCAGCAGTGAAAATTGAATTCGATTTAATTCACTTGACCTCTCATTAGTGTAACAATCAATTACAACTAGTTAAACTGATTTTAACCGACTTAATTTAGTTAACTTATTTATCATGAGTTAAGCTAATACACTAACTACAACTCGACTCTAAAACAAATAGAATCACTCTACATGCCTCACCAACCACCCTCAACTCAAATTTCATGAACTATCTAAGTCTATCACACTTAGTTAACTATTACAAGTGATTATGAGATAAGATTACAATTTATTGTCCAATTTATTTAAGGGATAAATAAATTTCACACACATTTCTTCTAATTTAATTAAGAAATAATTGTGTACAAAAGCCTCCATGGTAGCCATTTGATGCCATTTTGATGTTGTTTCGGATGCCAATTTCACTTTTTCTTGTTGAAAATTTCAACATTATCATTTCTCTCTAGGGGGTTTATTTTCTCTACTCAATGGTGGTTTTCTATCGATCATCGGCTATGAAAAATTTGTCATGGTTGGGATATTTTTCAACATTAGATGTGGTCCGAGGCCAAATTTGATCAAGGATCTAATGATCCGTAACTAGAAGGTTACAAGCACAAAAAAAATTTCTGCAGCCCTATTTTCCCAAGTCCGGATTACCATGTGATGTCTTGTATTCACTTCTATCGATCTAAATATTTTTTATTTATGGTGAGGACCACTTCAGACATCTTTCACTAGCATATTAACTGGGCATTGATCCGACCCCTTACTTTAAACTACTAGATGTTCCTCGAGTTGTATGTGGGATACATACCTCCTCAAAATTTGTACAACTCTCTAATCTAGGATTTAGTCAATATTTTTTGTTACATATATTGTTGTTAAACTAGATTTCTTTGATCCAACCGAGATGAGAACTCTCCACGACATAATGATATTTACGTCTCCAAATAGAATTATGAGAAGACTTGGGTTTTTCCCCAAGTCTTCACGTTATACTTTTTTCAACTCCAATAAGGTCGAACCCCGGATTGCATTACTATGATCGATAATAGAGAATTTTCATGAAATTTGATCTAGCAACCACTTGGGCTCTTTCGTCTCTCTACAATGATGAATCCTTTCATAAAATTAATAATTTAACTTGATTTCCCACACCTATTATGTCCTACTCTACTCTATTCTCCTCACGAGACTTGATTGGCTACACACAAATTCATGCATTCACATCCACCTGCTGCATCACGATTGTGAAATTTAACATTCATATGATAAGTTATCAATTGTAAATACGTAGATCTAACACAAATAATAATGGAGGATAATTTCTAATATGTTGTCCAACAATACTTGGAATGATACTTGTCAAAATATAAAGACAAAAAACCCTTGCTATCTCGTAGATAATAAAACATAAGATAACATCAGTGGAAACAAAAAAATAAGATAACCCAGATGAAATGATATCTTGAAAGAGTTTAGTGACCAAAATACCATAAAATTCAAAAAAAATTCCAAGGTACCCTAATTACGCATCTATCCATCAACTAGTTGCTCAAAAACATATGTCTAGAAGGAGGACAATCCATGTGCTTGGAGAGAGCATCGGCTTCATTGTTATGTTCTCTATAAACATGTTGAAAATAAACCCCGAGAATGAAGCCTTTAAATCCGTATCACCCGCATCCAATTTCAAAGTGAGAGTAATTCTCCAAAGCATTTCACCCTTGATTCAAGTGATCATGGAGAATGAATCCCCAATAAAAATTTTGTATATTCCAAGCCACGTAGTGCATTGAAGAGCTACCCATAATGCCAAAATTTCAACCCTACATTTGTCCCCATAGCCTCCAAACCAATGAAAACAATATTGTAAATAGGGATCAAGTAGGAGAGAAAGTCCACATTTGCAATGCCCATAAGAGGAGGCTCAATTGGGTAGAAGATTAGGAAGTCGTCATGAAAATCAACAAATGAAATAGACCAGGAAGTGGCATTTGGATCCCAGTAATCAATTTCCATAAAACGATCCTCACTAAGCAACATTGCATCAGAGGAACTTCCTTAAAATACATGCTCATTTCGAGGTGCTGGGCCCCCACAGGCACATAGGGGGACCGACCTAAAAGTATTTTCCCCAGATTTCCCAAGAGCTAACACACACATGTATAAAGGAGAAATCTTCCAGAACATAGGCACCTAAGATAGTTGAAACCTTCACTTAAATGGTATAAGAGTAAAAGGACACAAAAATAGATGATGGGGCCCATCCTCTAAATCATTCTTGCAAAGAGAGGATCTCAGTCTATGAATCTCTTCTTCAAAACATTGTCCCTTGTTAAAATGTAGTTAAGTAATAACTAACCAAGTGAAACAATTGATCTTCTTGATGGGATTTACTAACCCATAAAATGTGAAATGCAGTCCACATATAGTAAAGATGGGATGTAGGAGGTAATATATCCATATAATTCATTGGAATAAATCCTTCCATTCATAATATGACCGCCCCAAACCACGATCCTACCACCGTGAGAATGAGATTCGGTCCAGTCAGAGGAGACAATGATATCCTTCCCATTCGCCCTCCAAAAATCCAGGATATTGGATTCCGCCAAGCATGAGGCCAAGCAAGTTCGGTAAAATGTCGTTTTGACATCCCATCCCAAGGCTCGCAAGATTGTGAATCCCCCGTTGATTAAGGATGTTGATGATTGAGCTGAAAGGAGATGAAAGCCGTGAATTACTTTAATGACGTCCATCCCAACTTGAATTTTTTTACCATCTCCAACCAACCACGAGGTTACTACAAATCCATAGGGTCACATGCCTAAGGCTATAGCTAGATTATCGATGCATGGGAATTAGATGGTGGCCCGCAGACACTCCACTCCTCCAACACTTGATGTTGTATATATTTTGTAAACACGATACTCTACCGCAGTCCTCTTTCACTAAAACCCTCCAAATATTCATAGGCAATGGAGCGAGTTTAAATCTCATGGATTCTGTGGAATGCCTCATCCTCCCATCTTGACAAGACTAAAGATCAACCTCAATCCATCGAGGTGAATGTATCTAATGGAATTGGCACCAGACTAAAGGATTTTGGAAATTATAGACCCAAATACTGCTCCGACCTAGTAGAAAGATTCACCTCACTAGAGTCTCCTTTCCATGAATTGTTTTCTCGAGAAATCGTAATTCCTCCAATTTTATATCTCGTCAAGGTATGATGTGCCCCGCATTCATATTTTATGGCCCATATTGAATTTAATTGTATCCTTTTGTATTTTTCCTCGTGGAAAAATATTTTGTGTTCTCGATCTTTATTCCTGATACAAGCTAAATGAATTTTCTTCTCCATTCCACTTCGTAGTTTAAGGATTTTATCCTTCAATCACTCGCATTCAACATATCCCGATTTTGTTGTTCTAAAAATAACTAGGGGAAATTGGGTCCAATAATAGTGCAATTTCATTTTCAATTGATATCGCAACACAACTTGTGCTCTTTCTACGATTATACACTCAAATTATGACTTCGCATTCCAATGTTTGAGTTTAAATACTCCTTGATCAACACTATAGGATCATCAATTGTCGAAAAGACCGAGAGGTCCAAGAATGGTGAACTAACCTCAGGAAATTTGGATCATTTACCCACACATGATTGAATTTAAAGGGTAACTTAATTTTATCCTGTACTATCTTTCCATTCTAGGATAATGGCATCATGATTTGAGATATCGTAAAAAAAATAAAAATAAAAATAAAAATTACAGATTGGATTTGATTCATCCTATGAAACAAAAGTGAGTCCACAAATAGTATATTGATTATTTTTTCTATGCTCCTCCCAGAGATCCACCACTATTCCAGGTTGGGAACAAAGGTATAGATCAATGCCTCTCCGAGTGCCTTTTTATTAAAAATATCAATGAAGAAGGCAGACAGAGGCTAAATTTAGCCTTTTGGCCCTAACACACACCCACTTCTAATGTAAATTTCAACTCTGTGGCAATAACCAATGGGAAAAGATATCCAAGATTCCAGAAGAGTCAACCAATTCCCAAAAAAATTAATATTACCGTATGGGGAGTAAATTTAGAAGATACGAAATCTCCGTATCAATTTCCCACAAGAATTCAATCAATATAATACTTGCACAGCTCTTTGTGAGTGTCTAGAAGGATAAATATGTTGTGTCCAAAAATTGCAACAATCCCACCTAAATTTCCATGTGAGTCTATAGCATAATCGTGCCATGGAGGACACATCTTGAATAATATCTCAAGGTCCTTCTCCTTAGTCATCATGGTTTATTGAAGAAAAATGATATACAAGCCTTTTGTTTTTATACAATATTTTAGGGATATTTTTGTATGGGAAGCCTCAAACCCTTAAATTTAAAAACATTGTTAGCACTAGAATCAACACTTGGATTGTAACAAGTACCCGACTGCATACATCTTAAGCTCTAAGTGGATTTTATTATAGTTGGATTATGATTTGGAAAGTGGTTTAGATTCTCACACACACTAGAAAATTAAAGGGTTTTTAACCGATAACCGCTCACACATATGAGGGTACTAGTATTTGATGTGGTAGCAAGGGTAAGTTTGTATTCTAATGGTTAGGAGAATATGCAAGAACAATGGGTCTATAGATAGAAGTCTCTGTTGTTAAGAAGAAAATAATACAAAATATTTCATGCCTATAATGTATTGATGAAAGAAGGCTTATTCAAGACTTAGCGATCTCATCATACATTTTAAATATTTGTCAATGGGAAAGTTTTATGAATAGTCTCTCAATGTACCATACATACCTTATCCAAAGCTTGTAAAAAAATACTCGACAGTAGATAATCATGTACAAATATACCACAAGATCAACAATAACATGAGGCAACATATGTAGATCAATTGGAATGAAACTATAGAGTATGGAAACACATAAGGGAATATACAATACACACATCAAATAATTTATAAGTCCTAAGAGTGTATTTGGATATTATAAGTTCAAAAATATACAACACAGATGCAATTGGATGAACAACTCATGAACCCTTTCTTTCATTGCTTGCATATAGTATATATACAAAAATGTGTTCTTTTTAAAGCTTCCACAAAAGTGCAAGTCTCATGGAGTGACTTATTACAATCTTCTACATATAGTAAAGTATATCTTAAAACATAACAAAAAATATTCTCGAAATACAATATTTGGTTTGTGCATGCATGAAGAGAAAATATGATAGTATGGAGATCGAAATGGTTAAGCTGAGGTGGTCGATCGGCTCAAGCTCGGAAAAACTTCTCCCACAAAAAAATGCAAATCTCAACTCGAAATGACACTCAGATTCCTATCCACAAAAGTGCAACAAGAACTAAATCAAAAAGGACACTGAAGATGTACCACTCGATGACACTTGGAAAAAACCATTACCACTATAAATATGTACTTTATCATTATCTAGTGTCATTACTCGAGACCAAGATAAAAAGCTACCTTTTCATCTTCTTATACAAATTGAAAATAATAGCTACTTTTCCGGAAAAGGTAGCTATTTCGATACCCGTAGATAGGCTAAAAATGATATGATTCTTATTATTTTCATTATTTTATATATTCAATCATTAAAAATATACTATAGAAGCCAAAATCTTAATAGCTTCTTCCTTAGTGACCTCTTATTTGGATTTCTCTTTTGTACTTGTTTTTTCTTCAAGCCTTCTCTTCTTCCCCGGATCATTTTCTCGACTTTCTCTCATCTCCTTAAGGTGGATTGGCTATGACCTTGCTTGTTGGCCCGAGATTATTCTTTGGTATGGTATGAAGCCCTTTGAATATATGGATTAGGAATGTATGATGGTCCTCCTTCTTCCATGGATAATTCGCTTTGTCGTCTTCAAACTCTATTTCAAGAACTCTATTTCTCTACTCTCATTTCCTTCCTCAAATGATGAGTATGAGTGATTTTCACTTTATTCTTTCCTTTAGCCGATGAACCGAGAGATGAATAAAGTTGATATAGTTGGTTTTTCTGTTGTAGCCTCTGAAAATTTACTTTTCCCCTTAGCCGATGTTTTGAGAGCTTTAAAAAGACTTCAGTGGCTTGCTGGTTCTCTATTTCCGGAGTGAAATTTTCTTCTTCATTCTCCTATCTAGTCTCTAACAAGGCTTGGTGTTAATGTTTCAGTGGGTGAATTCCACTGAATATCCTTCTGTGAGGATGAGTCTTATTCTGCGTTTATTCTCGAAGAGGAAGCTACCTCTTCCTTGCCTTTAGAAATAGGATTCTTGTCAAGTGAGTATCCTTTGCTTCTAAGATTGCTTCGTACGATTCGCTTCGAAAGACTCCAAGGTTTGGCGGCTCCATAGGAAATATTCTCGGTATAAACTTCCTTTTGGTTGCATCATAGGTATAGGGAGGGTGGTTTAACCTAGCTCTCCTAGCTGAGTTCCTTATCCGTTCGCTTGATGGTGAAGAATATTGACCTCGCCTAGAAGGGGCTAGTGTAGGTGTAGGGGCTTTCCGATCGTTCCTCTCGGGTCTTTTGTCTTAAAGGCTCTCCACTCTTCTCCTTGAATTACCACCGCCGAAACCTTCATTTGCTAGGAACTTTTCCCATGTGGTTCTATTCTTCTTAGATGATAAACCACCAACATTTTGATTAAACCTTGTGATAAATATTGTGGAAGAGAATAATATGGGGTTATTTGTATTTTTCGAGACATTGTCAACAAATATTTATAGAGGAATAATGGGAGGTTCATAGGTTTAGAGCCCGAACATGAGCTACAAAACTCATCCGATACTGATGCAATCGTGGAAACCTGCCTTCGGTGATATAACGTAGCGCAATGTGGTAATAACATATTTCATTTAGGCCTAAAATAATAAATATGGACAATAGGGGTCCAATCGCATTTTCATGCTCGTGCTTAAGATATGGATTTTAAGCAAAGTTTTTCTTTTATACCATGACTTGTAGAAGCCGATAGTCAAGAAGCCCAGGCTATAATGGTCTCGTGATCCCGAAGGTCCGACACCCTAGCTTGACTTGCTCTCCATTGAAAGACTCGAAAAATGCCCCGAGCAACTACAATGTTTTCTCCCGATAACTTCTTTAAAACCGATACCATCCCGCCGTTTGAACCGTGGCTTGTACCTGCGTGATCAAAAAACATGGGGACAAGGGTGTTCCCCCGAATAAGCCATTTACCACCCTTACCCATTTCGTTAACAATTCAGCGAACCGGCTAATGCACACTTGTAAAATATGAACAACAACCATCCACGAAGCCTCCCAACCACTCGCACAAGGTAACAAACTACTTATTGGAGGATAAGAAACTTCTTCATGATGTAGGTTTCTTGGGGTAAATGGGAAACAGAGATATGCATGCCCTTAATCATAGTGAGGTTAAGTGACACAAAAAATCAAATTATTTAAATTTCGGTGCCAAGTCACTCCACCGAACATTTCACTCCATCGAATAATTTAACTAATTTCTAATCGTAATTCAACCTTTATATACTTCAATTTTAATGAGTAGCATTAGATTAAATAGTCTAGAAATAAAATATCCAACCCCCCCTTGGTTGAATCCTCCAATTAGAAATAAATCACCTTTCAAAAGGGTAATAATTTCTTGTTTTAGCGTACCTTCAATTATTCCAAAGAGCAAAGGTCTTTTCACCCGAGTAATGCATTTTCACCTCCTCGTACAAATTCTAAAAATAATAGTTACTTCTTTCCGGGAAAAGTTGTTGTTTCTCAGATTGCCATGAAACCAAACCTTCGAAGAAAATAGTTGCATTTAAAAATGTAGCCATTTCGTGTTATTCCTAAAATAGCCGATGACTCTCGACATTTTATTTTAGACTTGGATAGAAGATATCATTATGAATAAATAATACTTCTCAAACTAAATCCATGGCCTTAACTACTCTAGGTAGTTAAAAGACTTATTTAAAAGAAAATTTACCCTATTAACTCTAAGACACAAAACAAACTATTGGACTCAAAATTTTGGATTTTGTTAAGAAAAAAGATAAAAACTTTTGATATAGTTTTAACCCTTCGTGGCCTTCAACCATAAAGGATAGAGACAAAGAGGATCAAAGACACAACTACATTGGTGGTGAGACTTTGAAAAATTGTAGTTCTAAGAGTGGCTACTATTGGGGATGAAGTCCTCCTATGAGGCTTCAAGGACCATAGATTCAATGCCTTAACCTCTTAGGACTTTAGAATTTTATAAGCTAATGACATGAACCGACTTTTTCATTGACTAAACTCAATAATGACTCTATTTACGTACACAAATACCATTGGTCATGGATTTATTGAAACAACACTGATATTTACAATGGAAAGACTCTCTCGACTAACAAGAAAAAACTTTTGAAAAAATGACCATTGATCGGACCTCTAGTCAATTGATCATCGTCTAAGTGCTTTGGTAGAAATGTGTTATTTTCCGTAACTTGAGCAATTTCGAATGGCCCGAACAAAAAAGTTTTCAAACTTACCATACTTTCCATGGTCTTCCTTCTACATCCCAACGCAATACCAAATCATTTCTTGAAATACCTATTGTTTTCCCTTTTGCCAAAAACAAATTTTACTATGGCTTTGTATTTTTGTGCTTTTTCCATTAGGATTCTGGATTTGATGAGTTTCTATAAGTTGCAACATCCTTCTCTAAATGGGATTTGAATCATCAATTCCATCTTGTAAAAGTCATAACAAGAAGGGCTAGATGTAATGGCATCACAACATCAATACCATAAACAAGCTGAAAGTGAGAAACTCCGCTGATCTCTTGCTACCAATTTCATTTCCTGCCCAACATGAACTAGCCGAGTATCCCAATTTGTTTTGTTTTATGGAATCATCTTCTTTATGATCCTTACTAGGCTTTATAGTTGATGATCGGCTAGCCCATTACCTTGGGGTAATAAGGTGTAGAATAGATCAAATCAATGTTATATTTATAGTAATTATTTCATCTTGGTTAAAGTGCATTATTATTCACCAACTTTTTGAGGAAAACCAAATCTAAAATAATATTCTCAACTGAAGATTTAATTATTCTTTTGTGTTAGTGGCGTTTCTAGTTGGAATAGCCTCAATCCACTTGGTGAAATAGTTTGTGGTTACTTAAGAATCTTACACCTATGTTGTCACGATGATGAGATAGATCTCACCAACAAAGTGTAGCCCTGCTAAAGAAGGCGCCAGATTGAAATAGAATAAATTAGTGAACGCTTCAATCTTGACAAACCACGACCTCCAGTAGAAAACTCTAAATTGTAAAATCAGAGAAAGAGTTGTGATAATATCCATCTCTTATAATTTTATTTCTGCATTAACTCGATATAAATGTCACCACACACTCGCAGCAAGTGTCTCTAACATAAATTTCTATGACTCAACTTCATCTACACATTCAAAAAAATCCTACAAAGGTATTTCAATAAAGATTGTTTTTCCATTCGCAAATATTTAACATTCTTCAATTTAAATACTCTTATCTTTCATTTTTCCATTTTTGAGACAAGCGGGGTAATAAAAAGGTACAATATGTCTGCTAATTGGAATAAAATATTCGGAAGTAATTAGATATACCTTCTTTATCTATTTATTATTACCCATATTCAGATTAGAATATTTCAATTTTGATTCTTCTTCCATCAGCTAATTAAACATATCCTTTATAACATCGTGGTATAGTTCAATGTAAAATTCAAGTGCTGTTAACCATCTTCCCCCTCTTTCCATCGTAATACTACGGCTACTAATAATACATCGCCAGTAATATTTGGCTAAGCAATGGTACAGACCATATAGCTAATACTTCAATCCTTTACAATACATATGCACACATTTTTTTAATCAAGTTGTAATTTAACACAACATATCTTAATGCAGTAAAAAATAAGTTTGCTCAAACACTGTTGTTCTTTTGAAGTAAAATTGATGTAATAATTTCCTCAGAAGCATATAAGTAAAATCCTTCTCAAAATCGAGTTGATTAACATTGGGGCTTGATCAAAGCTGATTTGATTGCTATGAAATATTTTTATTCATCTTGCCACGTTATGCATATTTCTTCAACAAGAAATGTATATGTTCCAATTAGTTCTACAAAGTTTGGAACAAAACACGCCAGTAAAGTGGTACCCAAATGACTCTAACTCTTTTCTTGTTCACAGGTAAAACCAATTTTTAATATAGCTTCAACTCTCTAAGTCAGTAAATACCATTTTTTGTTGCTTGTACTAGCCGTTTTCAACTTCTTGAACAAAAAAAGCATGATTTCTTTGGGTTAAGAAAAACCAATTTTTTAGAGCACTTATTAAACCCACTTGTTGCAAATGTTTTAAATGATCTTCATCGACTTTGAAAATATTGTTATGTCATCAAATCAATGACTACAAATTTTTCCTTTTCCACTGAAAAGTATCATTGCCCGAAAAACGTTGCTTTTGCATTCATTAAACGTATTGTGTACATAAATTTTTCCCCAGGGTGTAGTAAGTTATTTTTCTCCCTATCTTGTTTATCGAGATTTGATTGTACTAGAAAAAACCATATATCATTGACAACCTCTTTGAACCTACAATATACGCAAAATATGGTCCATTTTGGGTAGATGATAATTATTCTTTACGCGAACATTGGTTCAAATTGTGAAAATCAACAAATTCTTATTTCACCATTCTTATTTGAGCAGACTATATTAGTTACAATTGAAAATCTTAAAGTAGAGGTATTTTGAACTTGTCTTTCTAATTTCCTTTTCAATGATGAGAACAACATGGGATTAATATGTCTTATCTTTTGTGCACCTACAGTTTTATTTTGTTTTAAAGTTTATGTTCCGATATACTTGTCATATGTCTTGAAATCATTGTAGAACCATGAAAAAATGTCTACATATTGCTTTATCAACTTGACATATTTGAAGTTTTCTAGTTTCTTGAGAAGAAATTTAGAAACTTTAACATATCTGTTGATTTTTTGGTACCAATAACCCCACCTTTGATATTTATCCTCTCTCCATCTATCTTTTTACTATCATGCGTTAAAAATACATCATTATTTTCAAACAAAATCTCTAAGATAAACCTTTAGAATGAAGTTCTTTTAGATCAATAATTTCTTTCCAACTATAGTCTTTATTAACTGTTGTTTATTTCAACCTATGTCTTTCTCATTATCAATCTTATTAACAAAATTCCTCTACATTTCAAAAAATTTATGAATTTCTTTATCATCTCCAAATACTTGCGATGTTGATATTGTCGAGAATGGAAGGTCTGTTTTTAATCTAAACATCATATGTTGCTTTGCTTTATCAAGAGGAACAACCAAAATTACTTAGCCTGCTTGATCATCTTCCATTTCATTTTCTTCTTTGGAAACAAAATTCAAATTGAATGCTGAAAATTAATATTAATTAAAATCACACTTCATTTATGTTATTATTCAATTTTGAATTTTTCACTTGATAATTATCTCTCTTTTGTTGTACCACCAACGAATCACCATGGAAATCAATTGTTTGGCTCCCGTCTTTAGTTGCTTTCATACACCTTGAGATAAGTGCTTCATACTCGAAAGCGAGGTTATTGGTAGTGACAAATCATAATTTGTATGATAGAGTCACTACTTCTTTGAAGGGCTCAGAATACACCAACCACATTCCCTCTCTTGTGAGGCTCCATCAAAATATAATTTAGATATGCCCATAGCTAAATTACGCTCTTTGTGACTTGGAAATTCTATTTTTTTATTGATTTGAGGCTGAAAATTTCTGTATTAACAGCAGGAATGATATAGATTATTTAATTCCTTCTCTTGCATATAGGATGATTTGTGGGATTCTATTAATCACTTATGATATAATGACATGTTTTCCCTATAAAATCTCCTGGACTCTCCTCCAAACACTAGGATAGTGGCATATGTCATATCCATTTGAATAATTCCTCCCAAAATTTTCAACCAAGAGTTGGAAAGAAGTATTCCAAATATAGAAGGTATGTCTGCAACCATTATGTCCATTAGTAGAATCTTCATGGGAAGATGGGTAAGAGATATTGCCAAATCTTTGATCACGCGTAAACACTTGACCCTTTTAGGATCAAAAGTGTAAAGGTCATGGTATTTATTATCAATTTCCAGTCCTATTTCATCCATTACTTTCTTAGGCATTAGAGTGTGAGGGGCCTAGAATCTAATAGGCAGTTATGGAGAAATTTGTTATGAATATAGAGTGAAAGATAAAAATGTGGATAATTATCATCATTTTGATCTTTGACATGGCTACCCAAGTAGATGTTAAGATTTTCATCCTCTAGATTCACTGAATGAGGAGTAAGAGATGGCCGTAACAAATTTTTAAATGAATCTCTGTACGCTGGATTTTTTAACAATTCAAAGAGCGGAACTAGAATCTTTATTTTATTCAATTCTAACTTGAAAAATGAAATTAAGAGGATTCAAATATTTATTTTCTGCATCAGTTAAAGATTTGGGAAATATTAGGAGATGGTGGAACATCATTAACTTTTTCCTTTTTTTTGGAAACATGTTTTCAGAATATTTTTTTTGTTGAGGCTGTTGGAGAACCCCTTTAGACCTCAAAATATAATTTCTTGTCTGATTTTTAGGAATTTTTTTCTCATTTTGGTCATAAATATGAGCATGTTGATCAATCCAAAAATATATTTATCCTAGGCTGATCTTCATACTCTTGCAAAGTCAAACAAGTTGACTGTGATGTCTCCCCAACTAGATTTATGTCTTCATCTTCCTCTTCTTGTTCTTGTTGATTTTCTTGAGAAAAAATATTCAGTGGAGGCTGAAAATTCTGATCATCAGGATTTATTCTTGGGCATTGTAAAATTTGTTGAGGCTGAAATGGTCTCCTAAAAGGAGCTTGATTTCTATTTCCTTCATTTTGAATTTTTCTAACAATAAGACTATTTTATAACTCCTATTTTGTCATTTTGGAAGCAAGATCTTTAATCAAATTAGAGATTTGATCGAGATTTTCTTCAATTGTGAAGGTTTTAGAGGAAGAAGAGGGTTTATCATCTTTCATTTTATTTTTATCCTCAGGTCCCTTACCCTCTTCAATTTTTAGTTTATTTGAGGCCATAACATTGGACTGTAGTCCAATAACATATTGTTGCATACCTAACAATGTTTTTGGTTTCTCAACTCTCAACCATAGTGAAAACTTGGAGTCTAAGGCATTGGCAAAGGTTATCGTGGTTGTGGTTATAGGAGGTTTTACTTCTATAGAAATATTTTGATATACTTTATTGAATCTCTTTGTAAAGTCTACCAATGACTCATCAATATTCTTCTTTAAATATCCAAACTCTGTAAGGTAATAGAATTAATCCTTATGGTCACCCCATTCATTTAAAAATAATTCCTCCAAAGCATATATTCTTGTTATTGAATTTGGTGGCAAATTTCTAAACCACTTACGAGCTTCTGCATCCAAGCTCTGAATAAATGGTCTTGAACAACCATCTTCATGTTTAATTTTTTGGTTATGAGCATAGTTGTAAAAAGAAACTAAGTGTTCTTCAACAGATACTCCTTCTACCTCCCCTGCATATTTGGGAAAATATTTCAGATAATCCCCTTGAGGAAGAGGGTGAAAAGGTTGAGGAAGAGCGAGTGGTACGGATCTTGCAGCAATAATCTACTCCATCCTTGTAGGAGGAGGCTGAGCCATGACTTGCTGATATACAAATACTAGAAGACTTACTGATGAATATGTTTCAGTGCTAGAAATTATAGTATGTGGAGTTTGTAATTGTTTTGGAAAAACATAAGATTGAAGTTCTTGGGCCGGTTCTTCAGGCTTTGGAGCTCAAAACAATGGATGTTCAAAGAAATGAACAATAGAAGACTTTATTTCAACCTCTCTAGGAGAATCTAATTCAGATGTAGATTCTTGATGGATTGGGGCAGCTTCATCTTTGTCCTGCTGAGCTAAAAAGTCAAAGAGATTAAAAGTCAATTTTTTAGGAACGTTACCTTCTCCTTGATGAGAAGAGGAGGAGCCAATAGTTGGGTTTTGAAACAAAGGAAAATAATCCTGTTGTGTGCTAAGAGAGGAATGATATTCAGGATCAGTTTGAAGAAACTTTAGAACTGTTTTAATGTCTTCTTCGGTTAAAATAGACCTATCTAGGAAGGGTTTAATTTCCAATACTTGTCCTAGTTTCCATTCTTTTAACACAAACGCTTATGATTTTTGGTTTTCTTCCCTCACACATAAAACCTATGATTTTTATTCTTTCACTGGAATAATAGATGTTTTTAATCTACTAAATGATGACTGAGAGATACTTTCAGTTCACTGTAGGCTAACGTCAAGTATTTTGTCTTTTATAGAAGTAGTTTTAACCTGAAATATTTTAGTAGAGTCTTTTGAAACTAAAACTTCAGTTTTAATACCTAGTAATTTTCTATCAGAAATATTTAAAACTTTGTAACTTACTAGAGGTAACCAAGAACCTCTTTTAGAATTCAGGATCTAGCCTTCATGAGTTCCGGAGAGGGATCTCTCCTTAAGATTTAGCTTTGTTTTGGTAATGGATATTAGGCTAGCTATGAGTGAACAATTTGGTTTGTTTTTTAAAGTTTGGTGGGAATAAAGGATTACAAAGGAAACCATAAAAAGATCTATCTAACCATTGGGCAATGGAGTCAAATTTCTAGCTAACAAGACTTGGAAACCAAGGTCAAAAGATGCAAATATGCTAAGGGCAAGTTAGACAACTTTCAGAGGGTTTGAAAGGCTAATTTGATGGAATGATGTGATTTCGGACTAAGGGCAATTAAGAATCCTTAGATCACAGAAAGGAAGAGGGAAAGGAGAGGATCAAACAAGGACCTAGAGCAATTAAGAATTCTATAGTCCGATTATCAAGCAGAAAACATAATAATGCCAACTAGTTAAAAACAGGGAACTTTTTATCACTAATCCTATCTAAATTCTCCTAGTTGATCATTTAAGAAGGAAAACAAATATGGTATATGAATGAAACTTAAAGAAGTACACAATGAAAATGAGAAAAGACTGTACTCATCTGTTTATCTCATGAATCCTTAACTGTGATGTCTTTCGCTTCAGTGTCCAGCTTGTTGCTTCAATTTAACTCACAAAAGTCCCAATGTTTCAACCAAATAAGTATATAGTAATCTTCAAAATTTATTCCACCCAAAATACTTCCAAGAGTGAAGTATTTATACAAATTCTAAACTAAAATATCTTGAAAAAATATCAAGATTGGTTCACAAATCTCTCCAACTATTTTACATAAATAGAACTTAAGTAAAGGACACTCAAACTAATGCATCTATTTGGAACTATTTTGTATGGATAGGTGATGACAAAGAGGAGAATTCAAATTTGATCCAACTCTTAGTTGATGATGAGGCATCCAAGTCACTAACTGCTTCCCTTTTTTGTGAATTCTGCTCCAACAATTCTGCAAACTTGGGGTCCAATGATATCTTCGTATTTCTCAATCCGTAATAGATATGTAAAAAGTGAAAGAGGTTATTGTGGATAAATATGTTGGTGATATAAACCTCTTTCACTTTCCTAAAATTCCTCTCCAGCTGTGCATAATATTCTCTGTAAAAAATATATGTAAAACAGAGTTTTACAGAGTCTGAAAAATGGCCTGTAAAGATACGCATGTATCTCTCATTATAAGATCACTGTGCAAAAACTGAGATAGGTTTTTGTAGATAGGTCTCTGAGGAACAAAAACCACTTTCATTTTTATAAAATATATTTCTAATTGGCCACAATATTCTCTGCAAAATGATGACTTAACAGGAATTTTCTACAAAAAATGCTTTCCAACATTGTTTAATATTTCCAAAACCATAATAGCTGTTAGAAAAGTGAGAGAGGTTTTTGTGGGTGGGCATCTTATGAACATAAACCTCCTTCCGTTTTTCAAAATTCATCTTGGATTGATCACAATAGTTTCTGCAAAACTATGACTAAAACATGCAATTTCTGCAAAAATGTTCCTTCTTGTTGTGTTTTTCATCTTTTCACTTTTTTGTTCTTTTAACTGTTTTACTTTCACTTTAGATAAAATTCAATGTTGGTGAAAGTATTTTCATCTATTTTTACCATTTTACTGCCTCTGTAATTACTTTTACTGTTTTACCTTTGACTGCTCTGTAACTTCATTTTAACTTTCACTCTGACTTTTACCTGATACACTTTAACCACCGATACTCTTGACTCCGTTATGTTTTCGCCTATCATGAATTTCGATTTCACTTACCATTCACCGTGTACATTTCATCATTCGATCTCTCTCTAATCCGATTTTATTCTTTTTATATATAAATTTTTGTTGAATGAAGCTTTTGAATTAAAATCCGAGAATTTGGAGCAAACAATTTTGTCAACTAGTATTGAAACTATTGCCCCAAATCCATATTCTGATAATAACCTGCAAAAAATGAACAATTTTTTAATGAAATCCAGGTTTGTAGGGAGGTGATTGAAGGCTTTTGAAAGAGTTGTGAAATGAGATCTGTCTGTGGAGGTTTAACTCTATTTTTTAGGCATTTTGGGTAACTACTACTAGATTAGACTGTTTGCAGGAGTTTTTTACTTCAACAGAGATGAAATTGAGCAATTTAGGCTAATTTATACCACTTATTATGGTTTTGGAAATATTAAACAATGCTGGAAAGCACTTTTTGCAGAAAATTCTAGTTAAGTCATCATTTTACAGAGAAGATTGTGGCCAATCCGAAATACATCATACAAAACTAAAGGCAGTTTTTGTTCCTAAGTGACCCATATACAAAAACCTATCTCACTTTTTTCACAGTGATTTCCGAATGAGAGATACATGCACATATTTACAAGCTATTTTTCAGACTCTGTAAAACTCTGTTTTACACATATTGTTACAAAGCCTATTATGCACAGCTAGAGAGGAATTTTAGGAAACTGAAAGAGTTTTATCTCACCAACATATTAATCCACAATAACCTCTTTCACTTTTTACATATCTATTACAGATTGAGAAATAAAAAGATATCATTGGACCCCAAGTTTGCAAAATTGTTGGAGCAGAATGCACAAAGAAAGGAAGCAGTTAGTGACTTGGATGCCTCATCATCAACTAAGAGTTGGATCAAATTTGAATTATCCTCTTTGTCATCACCTATCCATAAAAAATAGTTGCAAATAGATGCATTAGTTTGAGTGTCCTTTAATTAAGTTCTATTTATGTAAAACAGTTGGAGAGATTTGTGAACTAATATTGATATTTTTTCAAGATATTTTAGTTTAGAATTTGTATAAATACTTCACTCTTGGAAGTATTTTTGTGTGGAATAAAATAATCAAGATTACTATAGACTTTTTGTTGAAACATTGGGATTTTATGTGAGTCAAGTTGAAGCAGTAGGCTAAAAATTAAAGCGAATAGACATCATAGCTAAGGATTCTCGTGGTGACAAGATAAGTCTCGTCTTTTTCCTGTTTTCAGTGTTTTCCTTTAAAAAGTTTACATTCATTCATATATTGTGTTTTTATTCTGTAATGATCAACTAAGGAGAAATTAAACAGGATTAATGATAATAAGCTCCCTGTTTTAAACTAGTTGGCATTTTAATGTTTTCTGCTTGATAACCGGACCATAGAATTCTTAATTGCTCTAGGTCCCAGTTTGATCCCCTCCTTCAATCTTCTTATCTGTGATCTAAGGATTCTTAATTGCCCTTAGTCCAGACTTCACCCACTTCATCAAAATATCCTTTTAAAACCCTTGGAAGGTCATCTATCTTTCCCTTAGCATATTTGCATCTTTTGGCCTAGGTTTTCTAGTCTTGTTTGCTATAATTTGACTCCATTGCCCAATGGTTAGGTAGATATTTCTATGGTTTCCCTTGTAGTCCTTTATTCCCACCAACCTTTTCAAAAAATCAAACCCAACTGCACAATCATAGCTAGCCTAATATCTGTTACCTAAACAAAGCTAAATCATATGGAGAGATCCCTCTCTGGAACTCAGGAAGGCTAGATCCTGAATTCTAAAAGTGGTTCTTGGTTACCTCTAGTAAGTTACAAAGTTTTAAATATTTCTGATAGAAAATTTACTAGAGTGATAACAAAGTCT